>CM060915.1:40310000-40910000 GCA_030737875.1 Allium sativum | reverse complement strand
ATACGCGGTATTAAGATGTAATTCTGATCCTAACACCTCTTTTAAGCTCTTCCAAAATGCACTAGTGAACAACAGATCTCCGTCACTCACAATGCCTTTGGGTATTCCGTGAAATCTCACTACCCACTTCACATATAGCTCAGCTAACTTAGCTGCTGTTCTATTTGACTTGATGAGTATAAATCTTGAACTCTTGGTTAATCGGTCCACAATCACCCAAATGCTATCATGGCCCGACCTAGTCCTTGGTAAACCATTGATGAAATCCATTGAAACTTGCTCCCATTTCCATTCTGGAATTTATAATGGTTGTAACAAACCACTAGGCTTCTTTTGCTCAGCTTTAACTAGCTGGAAATTCATGCATTTGGATATAAACTTCCCAACATCTCTTTTCATCCCTTCCCAGTGGTATGTCTGCTTCATGTCTCGGTACATCTTGTTATCACCGGGATGTATAATCAGTTTTGAGTGATGACATTCTCTAAGCACTTCATCTCTCAATCCATTGACATTGGGTACAACTAGTCTTCCATTCTTTCTAAGCCATCCATCTCGATCAAGCCCATACTTGTTCATCTCTCCGTCGATTCCCATCTCTAACTTTGAGATGATTTCCAATAGGTTAGGATCGTTCCTCTGACTGGAACCAATCCACTCAATCAAAGTGGGTCTGATCGTCAAACTTGCTAACATTTCTAGATCTAATTCACACTTTGGTCTGAAATCATACCCCGCGATGTACTCCAGTTGCTTCCATTCCCGAAACATAGCCCCTAAACTGGCATGTCTTCTACTCAATGCATCAGCTACCGCATTGCCCTTTCCTGGTGTATATGCGATGTCGAAATCATAGGAAGCCAAGAACTCTAACCATCTTTGCTAACAGAGATTTAGATCCTTTTGAGAGAAGGGGTACTTCAACGATTTATGATCGGTAAACAGCTCAAACCTTTCTCCCAAGAGATAATGTCTCCACATCTTCAACGCGAACACGATCGCTGATAATTCCAAATCATGGGTAGGGTATCTTCTCTCGTGTGGTTTCAGTTGTCGACTTGCATAAGCTACAACCCTACCTCCTTGCATCAATACATCACCTAGTCCAGTACCATAGGCATCCGTGTATACCGTCATCTCTTCATTCCCCTTAGGAATGACTAACACTGGTGCACGCGTCAACTTTTCCTTTAGACTCTTGAAGGCATCCTCGCACTTTTCGTCCCAGACGGAAGCTTGATTCTTCTTGGTCAACTGAGTCAACGGTGCTGCTATCTTGGAGAAATCTTGGATAAACTTACGATAATATCCAGCTAATCCCAAGAAACTTCTTATGTCCGTTGCATTCTTGGGCGTAGACCAATCTTGTACCGTAGCCACCTTCGCAGGATCCATGGCAATACCATTCCCTGAAACAACATGGCCTAAGAATCTCACTTCCCTCCTCCAGAAGTGACACTTAGAGAATTTTACTTTCAACTGGTGTTTTCTCAACACCTCCATCACTATCCTCAAATGTTCCTTGAGTTCTTCCTCTGTCCTCGAATAGACCAAAATATCATCCACGAACACAAGGAAAAACTTATTCAACTGATCTCTGAATACCCTATTCATAAGATCCACAAAATATGTTGGGGCATTGGTCATCCCGAATGGCATGACCAACCACTCATAAAATCCAAACGGCGTCCGAAATGCCGTTTTAGCTATACTCTCAGCTTCCACTCTAAGCTGATGAAATCCTGTCGCGAGATCCAACTGGGAGAATATTCTCGTGCCACTCAACTGATCAAACAAATCATCTATCTGTGGTAGAGGATACTTATTCTTCCTCATCACTTTATTTAATTCGCGGTAGTCTACACACAATCGAAGGGAACCGTCCGCCTTGGTAGCAAACACAACTGTTGCTCCCCATTCAAAAACACTCCTTCTGATAAATCCCTTCTTCAAAAGATCGCTGACTTGCACCCCGAGCTCTCGCTGCTCCCTTGGTGCCATACGACGAAGTGGCATCACTATAGGTCTAGCATCTTTCACCAAATCAATACGGAACTCAATCTCTCGATCTGGTGGAAGCCCGGTCACTTCTTCGAAGACATCCTGATACTGGCCAACCATGGGCAAACCTGACAACTCACCTTGCGGGATGTCTAGGGAATTTAGAAAACTAGCCATTACCCCATCACTGGGTAGACCACCAAACACTACCCTCTGCCTATCATCCGCTCTAGCTGTCACCGAAAAGCCCTCACAGTCTACCACCACCCCATATCTTTGGAGCCAGTCGACTCCCAAAATAATGTCAAACCCAGTAAAGCCCAAAACAAAGCAATCACAAACATGCATCCATGACTCGATAAGACCACATTACGACAAATCATGCTAAGGCTAGTCGAACCACCAATCGGGTTCGTCACTACTAAAGGTCTATCGACAATCTCGGGCTCCAATCCTAACCTATCTACCATGTCTCTAGATATGAAAGAATTGGAAGCTCTGATATCAAACAAAACTCTAACAGGAACATCATAAACAGAAAGCATACCTTGAATGACGACATTCTTTCCCTTCTCTGCCGCAGTAGGGGCATTCGACGAAGATTGCAATGACCCGGATTCTTATGGGTTAATTTTGAATATTTAGTATTTAATTTAAATATTTAGTTGATAATATAAATGAATTTTTATATTTATGTTACCAATTTAAATATCAATCTCGATTTGATATCGTATATATTAAATTATCAAAATAAGAAATCAGCGAATAATTCAATTCGAAGTCAAAACTGAATTCGAAACAATTCAGATAATTTATAGGGGTTTCAATTTAAATAGAATTCGATAAGAATAACTTATTTTTGAAGAATTAAGTTGTTTTGAATTTAATTTATCGATTTAAATTAATATCTCCTTCAGATGATCGAATTGGACCTCGTGACCTATCCCAGTGTGCCCGGAATAGGGGTATTATCCTAAAATTGACAGTCGTTGGGTTCAGAAAGGAGTTGAGAATCAGGGTGTATTTTTATTTAAAGGATACAAATTTTAAATTAATTAAAAACAAAATTTAATTAATGGCCAAAAACAAAATACGTGTTCTTCTCCATCTCCACAAAAACAAGGGCTCGCTGTTCATTTCAAAACCACCATAGAAAATCAAGAATAGCCTCACTGTTCGAAATAAAACCACACCTCCTTCTATTAAATAACCAACGCAATTCCTTCTCCTTCATTTTAGAACCGAAGCCCCACAGTTAAATCCTCTCACTCAAAGATCGCTCCCATCTCCTCTTCTACAAATCGAGAACCGCAAGTTCCTGGGAGGTCAATATCAAGGGCGCGAGGTCTTCTGAACTCGACGCTAGGGAAGAAGCGCGCGATTTCCAGTGGAGTTGAGGGGTTTCGTTCGAACGGGGTGGTGGTGTGCGACTGGTTTCTGGGAAAGAATCGAACTCAAGTAAGGCTCCAGGAGATGGTGCGATAGGGACTGGAGGGGCTGCGATGTACTGTAGCTCGGAAGTTGAGGGCTGACTTGCGCTTGAATCTGGTACCCTTCAAAATTGATGTGATATTGATTAAGGGACAAATGGTCTTGTGAGTGTTTGACAGTGAGGAACGCGATTTGGTTTTGGGAAAGGTGCTGAGGGAGTTCGACAGCAGGACTGGGAGGATTCATGGGTGGTTTTGTAGGAATGATGGAGTGCCTGCAAGTTGTTCGACGGATTGTCAAATTGAATGGATGTGTAAAAATTGCTGTTCAGTTAGACAATGGCATTCCAGAAGCTCGGGTATGAATGTCCATCACTGGAGAGGTCTATTTTGTTTAGAAGGAGCAGCTACGGATCTCTAAATTGGGAAAGGAACGTGTTATACGAATTAGGTAAATTAATTTGATCAATTTTTAATTTACCAATTGATTTATTTGGGAAATAATGGTTAGTTTATATCAAATATGTAACGTATATACATTCCATACAATAAACAGTTTTGGCGAGACAACAAAGTTCATTTGGAATTATAAGGCTTAAGCTTACGATGGAATTGGGTTTGAAAATGGTTGGAGTTGGCAAAGAATTTTAAATTAATCGAACATGATTCGATTTAATTTAAAATTGGAAGCGGATTGCAAATAAAATCCTGCTGATTAAATCTCACCTTTTATTTAGAAATTATTTTTATATAGTTAAAAATAATTGTCTGTGCTTGTTTGAATGCTGTCTGATTGTTTTAAAATATATATAGTTATTTAGGATTGGTTGACTATTATATATTTATATATATATATTGGGTTGACAATTGGTTGGATTCCCGCAGTTTCATTAGCGGATGCCCGCAGTTTCATAGCGGATGATTACCCTATACGCCCCACGCTATGATTAGTGGATGACCTTCATACCGCGATATCCTGCCTCGAAGCAGGATGGGTATTATTATGTTGACTAACATCTGTGGATGCAGGAAAACAGGTTGGAGGATTCCAACGGATTCCTCAAAAATATATATTATCTGCTGTTTGTTTGATTTCATATATATTCATATATGATGTGAAAAAAATCAAATGATTGAAAATTGGTTGATTTGATTGTTTAAATATCACTGGGGCTTGGGATATTGATTTATAAAATACCCTGAAAGGGTATTTGAGATTTAAAAAGTGAATTCTATTTTTTATAATATAGGATTTGAATTTTTAATGAACTACAGGAAATATTTACTTGTTTTGAAGATATATAAAACGAGTATCGAATGTATAAACTTTGTTTATAAATGAAAATATGGGATTTGAATCGAATTTATAAACTTTGTTTATAAATGAAAATATGGGATTTGAATCGAATTTATAAACTTTGTTTATAAATGAAAATATGGGATTTGAATTGAATTTATAAACGTTGTTTATAAATGGAAAGGTGGGATTTGAATTGAAGTTATAAACGTTGTTTATAAATAATGCAGAGAATTCAAATGGACTTTGAATATAAGGAATTGAAATAGAATTTGAATAATGGAATTCAAATGGAGTTTAACTATAGAATTTGAATATAGTATTTCAAATGGAATTTGAATATAGAAATTCAAATAGGATCTATAATAAATAGATTTGGATAAATAGAAGTGGATTAGACTAAGAAGTTAATTAACAGATTTAATTAACAAATTTAGTTAAAAAGATTGGTATAGTTAAAATAGATTGGACATGTATAAATATACAGGAGACAGGTTTGGAATAAAGTGTTAGAAGTATATAAATAGAGTGCCCGACAAAAAGGTACGTATTTAATTCATATATGAGATTTTATGCGCCGTATCGGCTAGCCGCTTGGCTTTTCTATTTCTTTTTGATTGGAAAAGGCCTGTGTGGCAGTTTGGGGATTTTCCCGATGCTCCCGGTACAAAGGAGGTTATGGCGAATTTTTCCGGGAATTTAAGGAGTTAGAATATTTTTAAGATAATTTGATAGTTAGAAATCAACATATCGATAAATATATAGAAGTCGATAAGGAAAAAAACTTAGAAATAGAATAGTATAATCAAAAAGGAAGTATAAGAATAAAATCAAGTAAGAATAGAAAGAGAAAGTCTATACGTGTTTAAAAGTAAAGAAGTAGTTGTATGTTATTGATTGTTCGAGTAAGTAGTCATATCTGTTTTGACGTTATAAATGTTATTCAGTCAAGGTCTGAGAGGTAGTTATACCCCCAACTTGATTGATTGCATTATTAACAAATGAACAGTAAGATTTCAGGCTCGAAGATCAATGTTGGATAAAAGTTAGTTGAATATAGTATTTGGGTTGTCGTAACGATGTTTTACACAACATCCGTTTTAACCCAAATGAGTGTAACTTGGAAATAGAAATAAAGGATATTTCCTAAGTATAGGAATAAACGAGATTTGGAAAAGAGCTAAGTAATTGGAATATTTTCCAATTATAAATAACATATATTTTCTAAAGTTTAGAAAATAAAAGAAGGCGATATATGGAAATGTTTTCCAAATAACGTATAAGGCCAATATGGTTATTGAAAATATTTGGTTAACAAATATTGATAAGAAATAGAGATGAGATTTAATTAATGGAATATTAATTAAAGGCTCAGTGATTGTTGGATGTTTGGATGAACACTTGTTTTCTTCGATAGTTAAATCATCGACTATCGAAACACTTGTTTTTATTCGATAGTTAAATCACAGACTATCGAAGTTTTGACCATCGTTGTCAATATGGAGAGACCGGTGGGATTATTATCCAAAGAACCACTATGTATTGGCAGTAGCGTGCGAATCAGATTATATAAAGATAATCGAAGACGGAGTAGAGTGCAAGGACTTTTTCTATTAATAGAAATAGTGCCTTCAGTTCATCCTGTCCCTGGGTGACTGATATGGATGAATGTCTGACAGAGTATTTTCAGACGATCACGTATATTGATTTCTTCAACCGTACCAAGAGTGGAAGCGGAGAAGGAAACTTCTTTAGCTAACACGTAATGTACTGTTGTAAACGTCAATCGGTGATTTGATGGATTTGACGATGTGGCATTCGAAGTGAATCTGGTGTGATGATAAAGCGTAGCTTCTAGCCTCATCATCCGGTAAATGAAAGAAATCGGGCAAGCAGCATGGCTATGTAGGTCGCACCTATTAGGGTGTATAATCACCTGATCTAGAGTTTCATTTATTTCTAAAAATCTATTATCGATGTTGTCCCATTCGGGAAACGGTTGCTGATCCCAACCGTTGGTGATATACATTCGATACACTCAAGCAAAATGAGTGGTCGGTCATGTGTGGCTGAGTTGCAAGATATTCTTGTTGAACTCGGTGTATTCTCCTCTAGAGATATACCAGCGGAAGGTGGTTCCATACCTTGTCATAGTTGGAAAACCAAATACCCAATACGTGCTTGCGGTTTTGATTGTATATTATATAGGTGGAACGTGAGATGAAAACGTTCCACTAGATTGTTATTTACTTGATTTAGACATTATTATAATATCAAAAGAGTTTTGATATAAAGATAAGTCAAGTGTTTGGATCCTCATAAGGGAAAAACCCGTTCCGTGTTATACGGCGTGGTCTTATGAGATATCATTTAGTTTTCTGAACTGTTTTAACTGTTTACTCATACTAGTCCCATGACTGACCCGGAGTTTATTTTGTTTTGTTCTACCTAAACTCTTGGGTTCCTAAATTTGTACGGGCAGTCAAGTAGTTCAGGATTTTATAGATCTATCTAAAGGAGCTTGGAGCAGGAGGCTTCAGCGTTATCTAGTTATAGTGTTGTTCCGCTGTGTTGTAAGTGTTGTACTCTGATAATGATATGTGTATACAGTACAAATTTTGTATTTCAAAGATATGATATATTATATTTTGTTCCGCTGCGATGTGAGATTCTGTGTTGTTATTTCTGTTCTTCTTCTATCTCTTTCTTCTAAAAAAAAATGTTCGTATTTTCGTGATATTTGGGTTGGACGTATGATGTATATAGTCAACTCTGATGTTACGGAAATCTGGGTCATTACAGTTGGTATCAGAGCTTAGGTTGAGCGAATACCTAGGCTTGTTGGAATGTGCTCATTTGAGATAGGATCAGTAGTATCCTAGAATGAGTTGAGTGTATATATATATACGAGAGAGCGTACTTGTTATTTGATATAAAAACTGTTTTATATTGTGTTGTCTAGTCTGTTGAGTGGATTATAAATTTTGGTCGAATCGTGGGACGCCACGATGTCGATAGGAGTATATAAACACTTGAACAGTAGATTTGACACGATATTGTTTTTAAATGGTTAAGTTGATTGTTAGGATTATAATCAAATTAGATTATAAAACAGAAATAGTTATATATATATATATACATATATAACTAGTGGAATTTGTATATGAAATCAAATATACAAATGTGATAAATTGAAATTTGATTTCCAACCAGAATTTAGAATTTAAAATCCTGGGAGTTTGGAACATATTTTTCTAAATGGATTTTGAAAGAAATATAGTACTGAACTCATTCAGTAGCTGGGAAATAATTCTGATGATGGTCGCAACATCATCAGTGTTCATTTTCGAGTTTCTAAGTGACGAATTGCTGCCTTAGAAAATTTTTGATGGAAATTTGTTTGAAAGAAACAAGTTGTTTGAAAATTCAGATGTTTTGAATTTGAGATAGATATAAATATATGTATATATTTATATAACTTCAAAGGAATTTTGAAATGGGAATTGGAATATAGATTTCAAATAGAAGTAAAATAAAGGAATTTGAATATATATATAATTCAAATAGAAGTGAAATAGAATTTGAATTCAAAAGAATTCAAATGGATTTGAATAAAGAAAAGTCAAATAGAGATTTGAATATTAGAATTCAAATTGAATTTGGTTAAATAGAATTTCAAAGAGAATATAAAGTGGAGGTTGAATATTAGAATTCAAAGAAAATATAAAGTTTGAAATAGAATTTGAATTCAAAGGAGTTAAAATAGAATTTAAATACAAAGGATTTCAAATAGAATTTGAATTCAAAGGAGTTAAAATAGAATTTGAATTCAAAGGAGTTAAAATAGAATTTAAATTCAAAGGAATTTAAATAGAAATTGGATAAAGGATTTCAAATGGAATTTGAATAAGGGGTTTGAAATAGAATTTGAATAGAAGAAAATTCAAATAGAAATTGAATAGAAGGAAATAATATAGAGTTTGAATAAAGAAATTCAAATGGAATTTGAATATTTTAAATTAAGATATAGGATTTGAATATTAGAAGTGAAATAGATCGAGAATATTTTGTGAAATGGATTTGATACATATTAAAAATATATCAGAATGGTGTTGAATTTATGATAAACAAAGTTAAAACGTTTATATTTAAAAATATAATTAAAACGAGCTCGCCGTAGCGCGACAGTTCGTAAATTGGCGATTCGAACTTCAATTTAGTATACAGAACTCAATTGAAGTCGGAATTCTTTGAAATAAGAATCGTCGGGACCGGTTGAACAATAATTTTCTAATAAAAGAGAAAAATCTAGATTTTGTCGTATAGATTTTGAGTTATGTCAAAATCAAATTTTTTGAAAAGCAGCGCCAGAACCATTATAAAACCCTAACAGTTTAATTAAATAAATAGAAGGATTTTTAGGAAATAAAATCCGAATTGGCATTAGAAAAATCCAGACGGGAGATATAAAATAAATATGAACTCCAGTGAAGTAAGTGAAATGATTTTTAAGACAAAAATCATATTTTAAATGGTTAAATAGAATTAACTAAAATGGGAAAATAATTAGTTAAAGGAAATTTGAATCGAATTTGGGTTTTTAGATAAGTAAAAGAGATTGAGAATTTATATTCGAAATCGAATATATAACTCGAGTTAAAAATATAATTAGATTAGTTTATAGTTAAGTTGACATATATTTAAACAAGTGATATTCAAATAAAAAAGGTGAAATAGGCAAAACGGTTAATTAGCAACTAGTTAATGGGAATTTGAATGATTGAAATTAAATTTAACTTAAGTAAGTTAAATGGATCGAAATGAATAAATTGAGTAAAATCAATGTGAATGAACTATGAATTGGGTGTGAATAAAGGAAGAAAAACCAAAAGAGTTAAAATGAAAATATATTTGTAAAACAATACAAAGGAAGTTATGTGCAAACAAATAGAAGGAGAAATATTTGTAAAATCATTTACAAATAGAATTTAAAAGGGAAATATTGTAAAACATTTTCAAATAGATTAAATGGAAATATTTATTTATAGAAAATAAATAGAATGTTATAGATGAGATATTTATTTGTTAAATAAATAGAATTTAATCAAAGGAATATTTAGAAGATGAATAGAAAGTGGAAATCTGTTTTTAACAGATAAATAGAAAAGATTTATTTATAAA
Source organism: Allium sativum (assembly GCA_030737875.1). Taxonomy (NCBI): domain Eukaryota; kingdom Viridiplantae; phylum Streptophyta; class Magnoliopsida; order Asparagales; family Amaryllidaceae; genus Allium; species Allium sativum. The sequence continues at coordinate 40,900,091 of CM060915.1, read as the reverse complement.
TAACAGTTTATAAATTAAATTAAATATTTATCATTTGATAAATGGAATATATAAGTCTGAAATTATATAGAGAAGAGATATTTGGTTTTAACACCGATAGTTTTAAATAGAAAGGGTGCACAACACTTGTATAAGTGAAGTAACGTTATTAAAAAGAACATTTATAAAGTGAAGAACCGTTACTAAAAGTAAACCTTTATAAATGAATAAACGTAATCCAATAGGAGTTATTCGAATAGGAGAAGTCGATTAGAGTTAGAAATAATCGATTAGAGTTAGAATAAATCGATTAGAGTAAGAATTAACCGATTAGAGTTAATCCGTTAGGGTTGATCCGTAGAGTTAATTGAATATTAGTTATTCAATTAGAATTTATCGAATACTTGTTATTCAAATTAAGAGTTAACCAGATAAAGTTAATTGAACATAGTTAATCGAATTAGGATTTAATTGAATGTTAGTTATTCAATTAAAGTTGATCGAATATAGGTTATTCGAAAGGAGTTATCAATTATTAGTTAATCGAAGGAGTTATCGATTATTATTTAATCGAAGGAGTTATCGATTATTAGTTAATCGAAGGAGTTATCGATTATTAGTTAATCGAAGGAGTTATCGATTATTAGTTAATCGAAGGAGTTATCGATTATTAGTAAATCAAAGGAGTTATCGATTATAGTTTAATCGAAAAGAGTTATCGATTAGTTTAATCGAAGTGAGTTATAGAATATTGGTTATTCGAAGGAGTTATCAAATATAGCTTATTCGAAAGGAGTTAAGTGAAAAGAGCTAATCAAATAGAGTTAATTGATAAGAGTAAATTGAATAGAGTAAATCGAATATAGTTTATTCGAAGAAAGGTTTTCGAATCTAGTTATTCGAAAGAGAGAATATCGAATATAGTTATTCGAAGGGAGGAGTTATCGAATAAGGATTTATTCGAAAGAGAGGTACGTAAGGAAGTTTGAAATGTTGAGTATCAACGTGAATAAGATTTTGGAAAAGTTAATGGGTTTGTAGCACTTTTTCTACCTTAGCAATTTCGAGGACGAAATTATTTTAAGTGGGGAAGATTGTAATGACCCGGATTCTTATGGGTTAATTTTGAATATTTAGTATTTAATTTAAATATCTAGTTGATAATATAAATGAATTTTTATATTTATGTTATCAATTTAAATATCAATCTCGATTTGATATCGTATATATTAAATTATCAAAATAAGAAATCAGCGAATAATTCAATTCGAAGTCAAAACTGAATTTGAAACAATTCAGATAATTTATAGGGGTTTCAATTTAAATAGAATTCGATAAGAATACTTTATTTTTGAAGAATTAAGTTGTTTTGAATTTAATTTATCGATTTAAATTAATATCTCCTTCAGATGATCGAATTGGACCTTGTGACCTATCCCAGTGTGTCCGGAATAGGGGTATTATCCTAAAATTGACAGTCGTTGGGTTCAGAAAGGAGTTGAGAATCAGGGTGTAATTTTATTTAAAGGATACGGATTTTAAATTAATTAAAAACAAAATTTAATTAATGGCCAAAAACAAAATACGTGTTCTTCTCCATCTCCACAAAAACAAGGGCTCGCTGTTCATTTCAAAACCACCAGAGAAAATCAAGAATAGCCTCGCTGTTCGAAATAAAACCACACCTCCTTCTATTAAATAACCAACGCAATTCCTTCTCCTTCATTTCAGAACCGAAGCCCCACAGTTAAATCCTCTCCCTCAAATATCAGTCCCATCTCCTCTTCTACAAATCGAGAACCGCGAGTTCCTGGGAGGTCAACATCAAGGGCGCGAGGTCTTCTGAACTCGACGCCAGGGAAGAAGCGCGCGATTTCCAGTGGAGTTGAGGGGTTTCGTTCGAACGGGGTGGTGGTGCGCGACTGGTTTTTGGGCAAGAATCGAACTCAAGTAAGGCTCCAGGAGATGGTGCGATAGGGACTGGAGGGGCTGCGATGTACTGTAGCTCGGAAGTTGAGGGCTGACTTGCGCTTGAATCTGGTACCCTTCAAAATTGATGCGATATTGATTAAGGGACAAATGGTCTTGTGAGTGTTTGACAGTGAGGAATGCGATTTGGTTTTGGGAAAGGTGCTGAGGGAGTTCGACAGCAGGACTGGGAGGATTCATGGGTGGTTTTGCAGGAATGATGGAGTGCCTGCAAGTTGTTCGACGGATTGTCAAATTGAATGGATGTGTAAAAATTGCTGTTCAGTTAGACAATGGCATTCCGAAAGCTCGGGTATGAATGTCCGTCACTGGAGAGGTCTATTTTGTCTAGAAGGAGCAGCTACGGATCTCTAAATCGAGAAAGGAACGTGTTATACGAATTAGGTAAATTAATTTGATCAATTTTTAATTTACTAATTGATTTATTTGGGAAATAACGGTTAGTTTATATCAAATATGTAACGTATATACATTCCATACAATAAACAGTTTTGGCGAGACAACAAAGTTCATTTGGAATTATAAGGCTTAAGCTTACGATGGAATTGGGTTTGAAAAATGGTTGGAGTTGGCAAAGAATTTTAAATTAATCGAACATGATTCGATTTAATTTAAAATTGGAAGCGGATTGCAAATAAAATCCTGGTGAGTAAATCTCACCTTTTATTTAGAAATTATTTTTATATAGTTAAAAATAATTGTCTGTGCTTGTTTGAATGCTGTCTGATTGTTTTAAAATATATATAGTTATTTAGGATTGGTTGACTATTATATATATATATATTGGGTTGACGATTGGTTGGATTCCCGCAGTTTCATTAGCGGATGCCCGTAGTTTCATAGCGGATGATTACCCTATACACCCCATGCTATGATTAGTGGATGACCTTCATACCGCGATATCCTGCCTCGAAGCAGGATGGGTATTACTATGTTGACTAACGTCTGTGGATGCAGGAAAACAGGTTGGAGGAATCCAACTGGATTCCTCAAAAATATATATTATCTGCTGTTTGTTTGATTTCATATATATTCATATATGATGTGAAAAAATCAAATGATTGAAAATTGGTTGATTTGATTGTTTAAATATCACTGGGGTTTGGGATATTGATTTATAAAATACCCTGAAAGGGTATTTGAGATTTAAAAAGTGAATTCTATTTTTTATAATATAGGATTTGAATTTTTAATGAACTATAGGAAATATTTACTTGTTTTGAAGATATATAAAACGAGTATCGAATGTATAAACTTTGTTTATAAATGAAAATATTGGATTTGAATCGAATTTATAAACTTTGTTTATAAATGAAAATATGGGATTTGAATCGAATTTATAAACTTTTTTTATAAATGAAAATATGGGATTTGAATTGAATTTATAAACGTTGTTTATAAATGGAAAGGTGGGATTTGAATTGAAGTTATAAACGTTGTTTATAAATAATGCAGAGAATTCAAATGGACTTTGAATATAAGGAATTGAAATAGAATTTGAATAATGGAATTCAAATGGAGTTTAACTATAGAATTTGAATATAGTATTTCAAATGGAATTTGAATATAGAAATTCAAATAGGATCTATAATAAATAGATTTGGATAAATAGAAGTGGATTAGACTAAGAAGTTAATTAACAGATTTAATTAACAAATTTAGTTAAAAAGATTGGTATAGTTAAAATAGATTGGACATGTATAAATATACAGGAGACAGGTTTGGAATAAAATGTTAGAAGTATATAAATAGAGTGCCCGACAAAAAGGTACGTATTTAATTCATATATGAGATTTTACGCGCCGTATCGGCTAGCCGCTTGGCTTTTCTTTTTCTTTTTGATTGGAAAAGGCCTGTGTGGCAGTTTGGGGATTTTCCCGATGCTCCCGGTACAAAGGAGGTTATGGCGATTTTTTCCGGGAATTTAAGGAGTTAGAATATTTTTAAGATAATTTGATAGTTAGAAATCAACATATCGATAAATATATAGAAGTCGATAAGGAAACAAACTTAGAAATAGAATAGTATAATCAAAAAGGAAGTATAAGAATAAAATCTAGTAAGAATAGAAAGAGAAAGTGTATACGTGTTTAAAAGTAAAGAAGTAGTTGTATGTTATTGATTGTTCGAGTAAATAGTCATATCTATTTTGACGTTATAAATGTTATTCAGTCAAGGTCTGAGAGGTAGTTATACCCCAACTTGATTGATTGCATTTCTAACAAATGAACAGTAAGATTTCAGGCTCGAAGATCAATGTTGGATAGAAGTTAGTTGAATATAGTATTTGGGTTGTCGTAACGATGTTTTACACAACATCCGTTTTAACCCAAATGAGTGTAACTAGGAAATAGAAATAAAGGATATTTCCTAAGTATAAGAATAAACGAGATTTGGAAAAGAGCTAAGTAATTGGAATATTTTCCAATTATAAATAACATATATTTTCTAAAGTTTAGAAAATAAAAGAAGGCGATATATGGAAATGTTTTCCAAATAACGTATAAAGCCAATATGGTTATTGAAAATATTTGGTTAACAAATATTGATAAGAAATAGAGAAGAGATTTAATTAATGGAATATTAATTAAAGGCTCAGTGATTGTTGGATGTTTGGATGAACACTTGTTTTCTTCGATAGTTAAATCATCGACTATCGAAACACTTGTTTTTATTCGATAGTTAAATCACAGACTATCGAAGTTTTGACCATCGTTGTCAATATGGAGAGACCGGTTGGATTATTATCCGAAGAACCACTCCGTATTGGCAGTAGCGTGCGAATCAGATTATATAAAGATAATCGAAGACGGAGTAGAGTGCAAGGACTTTTTCTATTAATAGAAATAGTGCCTTCAGTTCATCCTGTCCCTGGGTGACTGATATGGATGAATGTCTGACAGAGTATTTTCAGACGATCACGTATATTGATTTCTTCAACCGTACCAAGAGTGGAAGCGGAGAAGGAAACTTCTTTAGCTAACACGTAATGTACTGTTGTAGACGTCAATCGGTGATTTGATGGATTTAACGATGTGGCATTCGAAGTGAATCTGGTGTGATGATAAAGCGTAGCTTCTAGCCTCGTCATCCGGTAAATGACAGAAATCGGGCAAGCAGCATGGCTATGTAGGTCGCACCTATTAGGGTGTATAATCACCTGATCTAGAGTTTCATTTATTTCTAAAAATCCGTTGTCGATGCTGTCCCATTCGGGAAACGGTTGCTGATCCCAACCGTTGGTGATATACATTCGATACACTCAAGCAAAATGAGTGGTCGGTCATGTGTGGCTGAGTTGCAAGATGTTCTTGTTGAACTCGGTGTATTCTCCTCTAGAGATATACCAGCGGAAGGTGGTTCCATACCTTGTCATAGTTGGAAAACCAAATACCCAATACGTGCTTGCGGTTTTGATTGTATATTATATAGGTGGAACGTGAGATGAAAATGTTCCACTAGATTGTTATTTACTTGATTTAGACATTATTATAATATCAAAAGAGTTTTGATATAAAGATAAGTCAAGTGTTTGGATCCTCATAAGGGAAAAACCCGTTCCGTGTTATACGACGTGGTCTTATGAGATATCATTTAGTTTTCTGAACTGTTTTAACTGTTTACTCATACCAGTCCCATGACTGAACCGGAGTTTATTTTGTTTTGTTCTACCTAAACTCTTGGGTGCCTAAATTTGTACGGGCAGTCAAGTAGTTCAGGATTTTACAGATCTATCTAAAGGAGCTTGGAGCAGGAGGCTTCAGCGTTATCTAGTTATAGTGTTATTCCGCTGTGTTGTAAGTGCTGTACTCTGATAATGATATGTGTATACAGTACAAATTTTGTATTACAAAGATATGATATATTATATTTTGTTCCGCTGCGATGTGAGATTCTGTGTTGTTATTTCTGTTCTTCTTCTATCTCTTTCTTCTAAAAAAAATGTTCCGTATTTTCGTGATATTTGGGTTGGACGTATGATGTATATAGTCAACTCTGATGTTACGGAAATCTGGGTCATTACAAAGAAGGAACAGCATTAAGGGCATATGCTTTCACCATCTGCTTTTCTTTAGGGGGTTGCGGACACTTGTCCTTGTGATGTCCCACTTGGCCACAGTTGAAGCACTTCCTATCCGCTGGCTTGGCCCGACAATTACTAGCATAATGGCCCTTATTACCACAGCTGAAGCACTCAACATCTTGCTTATTCTTTTTCTTCTGGCCATCCTTGGTCTGATTCTGCTTTCTCTTATTCTGAGAACAATTCTTGCCTCCACCGCTTGCTTGCGGCTTTGGCTCCTCTGCAGATGCAGCCTCAGTCTTCGACTTAGGGTAAAGACTCTCTGATCTTAAAGCTTTCCCCACAATCGATTCAAACGTCTCATTGATGTGGTTAATAAGCCTTTCCCCCAAGTATCCATCCAAACCAGTTATGAACTTCTCGTTCTTCTTCTCGGCAGTATCAATAAGAGATACCCCATATTTCGACAAAGTGTCTAATTCGGCAACGTACTCCGAGACAGCTCTGCCATTCTGCTTGAGCTCAAAAAATTTCATAAACAACACTGACTTCTGAGCAGCTGGAATGAACTTATCGCTAAAGCGAGCCTTAAACCGATCCCAAGTAATCTGATCCTCGGGAGTAGCTGCTTTTGTAGCATTCCACCAATTCATTTCCCATCCTTGCAGCTGACGGGATGCTAGTCTTCTTTTCATCGCATCCACGATACCCAAGTCTTCGAAGATACGTTCGTAGCTATCCAACCAATCCTGAACATCCGTAGCCGACTCTGCTCCGCGGAACGGCTTCCCACCAAGACTAGTATAATCCTTATTCAGCTTGGCGAAATCGGCCCTGGGCGCCTGCACTATTGGACCACCACCATTACCAGCATTGGGAGCTGCCATCTGCACATCCCTAAGCATCTCCCTCATGAGGTCAGTAAACATCGTCCTCATGTCAGCAGCATTCCCATTATTGGCTCCTCTACCGGCACCTCTTGCGTATCGGCTCATCGTTCAATATGTAAAGAGAAAACGATTAACCATCCCCATAGTGGTGTCAGTGCAGTGCGACTTCATCCTTAGCTATACTAATAGTATATATAGCTTTTGAAAACCAAAATAATCACAAATACGCGCTCTCATATACGTATTATCTCTCCCTGGTGTCTTTCCCTAGGTTAACTACGCAACCTAGAACTCTGATACCAAATGTGACGGCCCACCCGGCACCAGCCTGCATTTCCTCCGAAGGTGCGTTGTACACATGCCCGACTAGCGCGGAATGGTCGCCAAAGAAAGGAAAGAAGAGAATGAACTAACAAGGAACCTGTAGAATGTCTCACAGTAGATGGAACAAAATATAATAATAACATAATCTTGACATAAAACAGGCGAGACAGTGCATAAGCTGAAAACTAAACCAACATAGCAGCGGAAATCCAAATACAGCTTATGATCCAACATCGTTATTACAACTTTAAACTGTCTCTAAAACAAAAGAAAGCTAAAGTAGAAGATGCACTACTAATGCCCAAGAAGTGATCTTCAACAACACAGGGAGAATACTATATGTATCATACGTGGAAGCCTCCTGCTCGTCTCCGGATCAGCTACTCGTGCATACTCAGCTAATCTGTCTCTAGTCTGCTCGTGAGAGCACCCAGAGTAATAAGAAGAGACATAAAACTCTGGGTCAGACAAAAAGTCTGGTATGAGTGATAAGCAGCTAAACAGAACAATAACAGGTATACTAAACCATACCTGAACCTGGACCTGCAACCAAAGAGTTAGCACTACATACCGTACAATACTCTAAGGTGCCACTAAACAGATGGTGTAGAGAATACGGGGGTGGGGGTGTGCATGTCACAATGATGGCAAACAAATCAAGCATAGCAACCATCCTCACATCTCTCACTTAGTACGTAAAGCATACGATGTCCACTACTGTCAATCACTAGTCCCATCGAAGTAGTGACGGAGTTCGACTTGTACAACTACTGCTACTACCAAGCTTACCACATGGAGTCATGACCAAATCTTCACAAATGACCCCACTTCATTGGTCTATAGCCCTTTTGTCGTACCTAGGCCACTGTGGCCCTGAATCCGTTCACGTACTCCCTACATATAGTGATTCAAAATTACAGACATCGACAACCCCTTAGCACACGTCCCGCAACGAATCCCAATCATGAAGCTCACTCATTGGTTCCCGACTAGATCCTGAGTCAAAGCTCCTCATTCGGACTTCCTTTGCATCTCGGGTTTTGGTCGAATTGGAGTTAGTCTTTAGAAAGTCGTCGCGTAGTAGTAATAGCACTCGGTTCGGATATGCATAGTGCACCAATCCTCATTGGTTCGGTTCGGTCTAGTGCCTCTTAGTATGTTCCTGGTTGCGGTTCGGTTAGGATATTCCCCATTGGCTCGGTTCGGTTCGGATGCCTTCTATCTGGGTGCGACTCGGTGGTTGCCTCCTCGTTCGGTTCGGTGGTTGCTCCCTCCTAGATATCCGATCCCATCCCTCTTCATTCGCCCTATCTGATCCCGTCCCTCTCCATTCGCCCGATCTGATCCTATCCTTTTGGTCCCTCCGATCCGATCCCCTGTCCAACTCCAACTCTAAGCAAATGGCCTTCCTTCTCGCTAAGCCCCTTATGCTAAGCTCCAATCCGAATCGAGTCCACTTGCCCGGTTCCCCTATCCGATCCGAGCCCAAAAATCCGATCCGATCAGGTTCGAAACCCTGCATATTTCTTGCGACTTTCCAGTGACTGTTTACGCCATTCGACGGCGTTTTCGACCAATCTATCACTTCTAGACAATCACAAAGCATACCATACAGTCATAGCAACATGTATAATCATTCACAAACACCAAAACAATAATCATAGCATGTAAAATGGGTCAAACATACCCAAAACCCCATATTTTCCCTTACGCATGTTTAGGAAAAACTAATGATATGATTAGTAAAACTTAACCAAATCAAACTAAATTTCTAACAGAGGTCTAAAACATTATTTAAGAATTTATAAATATTTTTCCAGAATTTATTAGTGTATAAATTCTCTAATCTTCACTAATTACCCTTAATTAACCGTAATTAGTGCAAAACTATGCAAATCACTCACCTTAGCCTCAAATAAAACCCCAAAACTGAAACATTCTTCGATTTGGCGCTGTTCCCAATCTTACACAGCAGCTCTACCTCGATTCTCGTGCTAATCCGTCTTGATTTGATGTAGTTTAAGCCAAAACTTGATTAAGAAGTGATTAGGGGTGTTTTTAGATGATGGAGGCCATTGTTAGATTGAAGAGAGAGTTTGTGCTGACTGGAAAATGAGTGAAAAACCGAAATCCTAACCCTAGCAGCCCCCAAATACCTCTAATCCCGAAATTCCCCATTGGGCTTAGCTGTTAATCACCCGGTTAAGCCCAATTAAGCTGTTTTTAACCATCTGAAACTTGTTTCAGCCATATCTCCCAAACGGTGAGTCCGTTTGGCTAATGTGACTACTCTACGGAATTGTAAACCATCAAACGAATCTAATGGAAGTGGTTTAAGGTTAAAATTCCTTTCCAGTCAAAAGTTATGGCCAAAATAGTATCTGCTAGGGGCAAAACGGTCATTTAAAAATCGGCAAAAATCATGAACATGGGAAATGACCCCAATAGTCGTTCCCCAATGTTACATGACCATACGACTTCGTATGTGAAAGAAATAAATATTCTACGATCCTGCGATGCGTAGAATGCGGGTCGTTACCGTTTCCCAAAAGGGACAACATCGAAAGATTTAAGAAGGAAAATAGAATTTATCTAGATAGGTAATAATACACCCTAATTGGGAGCGACCCACTTAGCCATGCTGCCAGCCCGTTTTTTGTCATTTCCCGGTTGTGAAGCTTGAGTCTATACTTACCTTTCGGATATATCACATCTTCTTTTGCTTTGAATGCCACGTCGTCAAACCTGCCAGATCACACATTTGATTTCCCCAATACTATAGGTATAAAGCTAAGAGAAACGAATTCCTCCGCCACCAACATAGTTTGAAGAGATCAATCGTATGATTCATTAGGCATACTCTGTCAGACGTTTGTTCATACAAGTTGTCCTAGGAATGGACAAACCGAAGGCATTACTCATGTAAATCTATCTTAGGCAATTGCTACCTAAGATTTACAGAATAGCTCTTGCATAAACTCCATCTTTAATGATTTACAATTTGACTTCAAATTAATCAACGCCTAGCTCAAAACAAAGTGGCTTTTGGATTTCATTGAGAAAACCAATCCCGATCTCTTTGAATCGATGAACGTTAATATCTTTTTGGGCCAAGTGATACTTAAAGTAATCAAGTTATCATATTTAAACAAATTTCAATATTAATACCGGCTATCAGGACTCATCTACTGAAGACATACAAATTTCCAGATTCCAACAACAGTTTGATTTCATCTAATCAAGATGTGTTAATGTTTAAATTAACTAACAAGTTCACTGGGTCATAACACATCATTACAATCAAATCAGCAGTCACAACAAATATTGTCTCTCACAATTCAGTAATTCAAATTCAACTAATAGTCATTCATAAGTTAGTTGATCTTGGAAAATAATTATTTCCGAATCATATCTATCTATGATTTATTCATTTTAAGGATCTCATTTTTTTGTTGATTATAACAGTATTATTATAATTCACATTTCAATATATATATATATATATATATACGACTTAAATTATAACTATTATTTCATTTCTTTAGATGAATAATTAATTCAATGTATAATTTATTTAAATCATATTTAAACGGAAAGTAAATGATACTTTCCTGAATTCAACTTAGTCTATACCAATTAAACGTCTCCTTCCAATTTATCACTATTCCATTTATTCTTGGAACTGTAGAATAATCCCATCGTTATCGGTCAACCAATTTACCAATATTCCTCACAACCATCCTCATTTGCAAAACTTTTGCTTCTAACCTCATTCATTTTAGATTGTGAATATCACTCCTTTTGGACTCATTTATCACATTAATTTAATTTCATTAATCAATACTAGTATAGAGCTAAATTCCGTTCATCTAGTTATAATTTCACATGAATTTTAATACTTATTTTGATCACCGTTAATTCGACTTTGAAATCATTTCTCGATTATAGGTATCGACATAAGTCGATTAAGTTTAAAATAATATTTACATCAAACCATTTGAGTTAATTACACACAATATTTCTGACGATTAGTCACCATCCGTTGATTACTTCATATTGTTGATTACAATTCAACTAATCCGGCTTGAACTAATTATTTGGTTTTTTAGAGACAAGGGAATTTATATTTTATTCTAATTTTAATTAATTATAAAAGGAATAAATTTAACTCTATTTGTTTATTTAAAATAAAGTAACTTGTTTAATCCTGACAGAGTACAACTCTGTCTACGATGATCCTTGTCTGATTATCTACCTTCTCTATTCCAGATTTCAGTATCCATTCTAATTATTTTCTTTTTAGCTAGATATATTTATAAATATCTCTAGTATTATATTTATATTTTAAAGAATTTCTTTTATTTTATTTTCTACAAATTCTTTTTCTTTCAAATTTATTTCTTATATCTCCTTCCCTGTACTTTTATTTCTTTTTTTATTCTCCTTTCCCTTTCTTTTGTTTATTTCCTTTAATTTAATTTCTATTGGTCGAGCCAATTACTTTGGCCCACTATTTTTTGTCTATTTCTTTTCCTCTTCTTTAATTTAATTTACTTTGGCCCATCAACACACAACTGTTTTCCTTATGCATATACCCATAATCCCTTTTTTCTTGTTCTTGAAACTTCTTGTTTCAAGTAAACTTAAATTCTTGAATTCATATATATATATATATATAGATATAGATATATATATAGGTTGAAAACACTTCCTATATGCATTTACATTTCAGATATAACATGATCGATCTGACCGATCCTCTCTTTCTTCCCTCTCTTTTCTTCTGCTTTACAACTTCTCATTGCACAGGGTGCACGGTGCACATGCACCACTACCACCAGGGTCGTAACGTCTCCACCACTATCGCCATGAATCACCCTTCGCCTCCTGATGTCAACGCCACCGCTCAAAAACCCGACAAGCCCCTGTATTAAATTCGAACAGTACCTCCCCAAGCTTTCAGCCCAAATTTGATCGGAGAAGACACCCCATGCCACCACCACACTCAATCGTTCATCACCAAAACTTGGTCGGAAACTCGCAACAACCTCCTCCTTCCATTCCCCCGGGTGTGCACGCCTAGTTCACCTCCACGACGGTGCAGCGTGATAATAAACCCAAGCTAAAAAAATGAGCACAAACCCCTAAATTGACCTCGCTTGCTCAACTCGTTTTAATGGAAAAATCATTAACCATTTTCCCCATGATCTCTACGCCTCCAAGCTACTCTAGTATCAACGCCATGGTTTTCGACCACTGGGATCGCTAGAATTAGCTCAAATTAGGTTTTCTGATTAACCTCGACATCCTCTACAATCCCAACTCTAAAAGTCATGAAACGCCTCCCTAAATTCATGATTTTTAATTGCGAATACATCCACATGCCTGAAACTTGATTTCTACATGATCGAAAAATAAGTTTTCAAAGTTTTTTACTGTATATGATGTTTATCTATATGTGTATCGCTTATTTTGAGTTAGTATATTTATTTTAAATATACTCTAGGTACCCACATACAACTTCCATGTAGCAATTAAGTTAAAATACCCATTGGAATTTAAGTTGTGGATTTTTATAATCCAACAGAAACTAAAAGTTCAAGGCTGTGTTGACCTACAGGCTTGTTAAAGGTTTGATAGAGCTTTACTCCAATTGTTAGTTCCAGATGAAATGTAATACATTATAAACTAGCATATATACCTATATAACTCACATTATACAGTAGATCATCCAAGAGTAGATTTAAATAGAGTAAAAAATGAGGTTTACTTACCCATGTTGGTCCTCTGTTCTTATTTATTACCAGTTTTAAACATATAGTTATGATTTCAAAAGTGTAAATTAGTGATTTGATTGACCAAACAAACCAGATCTTGGATTCACAAGTGATACAATATATCTGTAACATGTATAAACACATATATAATTTGCATCAAATCTGGTTATATTTCAAAAGGAAACCCAAGTGATGTTTTACTCACAGAATGTTGTTCACTGTCTGTTGTTCTTGCTTCCTTAGTTTTGCTCCAAGTTTTCACTTCATTTTAGTTTGAAAGTTGATGGGTTTGTGTGAATGGAATGTGTGATCTTTTGTGAGTATTTTTAGAGGCATTTAAAATTCAAATAGTTTTTGCATTAATGGTTTGTAGGGTATTATGGGGGCTGATGGAATTGTTTTAGCTGGATTCTATTTGTTTGATCAGAAAGTTGTCAGGTCATTCCTTATTCACTGCCTTTCCCAGTATTGTTTTCTTCGGCCATCACATATATGAGATACTCATATTTGTACTAGGTTGTACCAATAATAGTATTTAAAGTGAGAAACTTAGATGCCAACTTTTTTTTTGATTGAAAAGGGGTCATGTTAAGTGGTTTATCACCTTAAATCTACACGAGTAGTCTATTTCTTGAGGCACCACTATTGTGCAACACTAACCTAGAGGTTAAAAACAATTCCTTGGTTGCTAAGTAAACCTAGACTATTGATTTGTTGTAGCATGTGTTTGATTGAGAGAAAATGGTGTTAAGGCTTTATTCATATTTATTCATTCCTATGTGCTTATGCACAGTTAGCTTAGCTAGTATCTACAACATATTTTTAGGCTCATGAATGCATAACCCTTTTGATTTCTTTTATATGAAGTTGTCTAATTATCTATTTTCTTACATATGTTTTAAGACAATTTAAACAAAACAAAATAAAAATATTGTATAAAGCTGCACACACACACACACACACACACACATATATATATATATATATATATATATATATGTTAAGGAACATTACAATATGTATATATATATATGATTAGGATTTTATAAAAATGCTTATTTTGATTTTTCACAAATGTTCAAATGCAAACATAAAAATGCTAAAATAACATTTCCTCGTATATATACAACTATATCAAAAATAAAAGTTAACATATACACAATGAATTTAAATAATTGCTTATTAAGAATATTTTCTAAAATATTTTCAATCCAATTTTATCTATATATATTTTCCAAAAAAAAATTAAAACAAATGACAAAATTTTACTTATTTGTTTTACCCACATACGTACTTTTTTAAAATAAATTTTAAACCACTAAAATATATACTTGGAATAATTTCTAGATTTTTTTTAATTAAATCAATTTCTTAAATTAATTCAAAATAAATTGTATTACAAAACTAGATAAAAAAGCAGGGTTGTTACATAATGGATAACCAAGATAATCCAATTATTATCGAAGATGATTCCTCCAACATTCAAGTCCATAATCCAACGGACGAAGATGAAGAAGAAAAGGAAGAAGAAGAGGTTGAAGAAGAAGAGGAAGTTGAAGATCAAAATCAGGGAATGCACGAAGACGATCAAGTAATTTGTGTTAGTGAAGTGCATTTCAATAAGGATGGAATGTGGTTGAACAAAATGGGGGATTCTGTCTTAATTACCCATATTGTCAAATTCACAAATCCCCGACCGTTAGAAATAATTAATTGTTACATTTGTATATTCGTATAAATGCTAATGTACATGAATACTTGTATATATTTGATAAAAATACTTATGTATTTGTAAAACAACTTAAATATAATAAATATATGTTTGTACGGATGATTTTTAGTATTTAATGTTTATATCAAAGAGTATTATTGAACATTACACGAGGACTGATATAGAATAATTCTAGGGTTGTTAGTCTCAGATTTAGATATTATAATAAGTATTAAGTCTTAGATTTTTGCCTTAGTATTAGGTGAGTTTTGGAATCTTGTTAGGATTATATTGTTTTTGTTGATGACAAAGGGGAGAATTATAAAATAGGGCTTAGAATAAGGGGAAGTTAGTAATTTCAAGGGATAATTAATGGAGCAAGGGGGAGTAACCGCAGAATCGAGACAACAGGTATGAATATTTTATACCCAAGGTTGTCATCATCAAAAAAGGGGAGATTGTCAGAGTTTGAGACATTGATAATGATGGTTTTGATGACAACAACTTTTTTTCTACTTTGATTTAATTATTCTTGTTATATGTGTATATACAGAAAAATCTATGCAGAAGTTTATTATTAAAGACTATACAATTCAAAGAAAAAAACTCCAAATAGAAGAGTTCAAGTTTCAAGACTCATGAGTATCAAAAAAAAAAAATCAAGAGTTCAAGAATTATAGACTAAATGTGTCTATAAATTTTGTTAAAACTCTGTTTAGCACTATATTTTGTTTTCAAATTTAGATTTTGTTTTTAAGCTTAATCCTGATTTTACATTCCTTTCAAATTTATTTAGATCTAGTTTTTTTTAATGATTTCAAAATTACTTCCTTATTTATAAATATATACTTCTTTATTTTTAAGAAATATTTTAACTCCTGAATATTATTTTCTAAACTCCTGAAAGCTATTTTCTATTTTCAAACTTATGTTTAAAAGATTTTTAACTTAAGTTTTAATTACTAGTTTTATAATTACTTATGATTTTCAACCTTCTTGTTTATATTAAGTTTTAATATATTCATAGTTCTATATTTATACTTTTATATCAATTTATATTTAGTTTCTTAAATATTTTTATTATATTATTATTCAAGTTTTTAAAATATATTTTACTTGAAAATAATGTTTTAATATAAAGGAATATAGTTTGTTTTAACTCTGGATTCATCATAATTTATTTAAACATTATGTACTTTGTTTAAAATTCAAATTTTGATTTTGTACTAGCATATGTCGGCATATCAAAAAGACTATGTCAATAACCTTTAACATGTTTTTTAAAATTTTGAAACGAAGTGTCTTTTGAATTTAAACCTTTTCAGACGTTGTGACTATTGAAAACCGATAAAAACCTTCCAGAATTTGGTTTTTTTAACATCTTTTCATCTCCTTCTTCCTCTCTTAACATTCCACCATTAGAATATTTTATTTCTTGACTTTCTACACTTATACTCTGCCGATTTCAATAGAAATCATATCATTCTTCTTTTCTTTCAATTATAAATCAAAATCTCTTTGAATTCAAATGATACTCAAGAGTAATAGGCTATTTGTAATCAAATATCTCAAGATCAAGTCCTGTCGACTCAATTCTACAAAAACTAATAAGAGAAGGGTGTGGTCCTGTCTCGTTTAAAGTGACCAGGTGCGATTGTGTCCCGGAAATCGATTGGATGTAAAGTTGTGATCCGTAAATCAATTAAATCTCACCGTACTTGGAATCAGTTGGGGTGTGCCCTTATTGCCATGAAATTAAGGTTGTAATTGGATATTGTTGAATAAAAATTTGCTTCAACTCAACGTTGTGTGGGACTGGATGCAAGGGAGTCCCAAACCAATATGAAGTCCCAATGTGTACTTTCCTTATATTGCTTTACTTTTATTTTCTGCATTCTATGATTAACTCTGTGACTGTTATTATCTGTGATCTACATATTGTTTTGTTTAATCCAAAAAGATTTCAAGAAATTTGGAAGTCTCAGCAGAATTTGAAATTTGGCTAGCAAGCAATCTAATCATTGGAACTCTCAGCTTGAACAAATCCAACTCAGAATGCTGAATGAAGTTAACAATCCCAACCTCGCAAGTCAATAAACCTTTTACTCTCATAAGCTAAAGGATGCCGTTTACAGCGAGTCTTTTGTGCATAAGCTGAAAGCCAAATAAGGTGGAATGGAGAAGGTGATAGGGCTTTTTTTTATACCGTGCTAAAAGCCAAGCACTTCAGAGAAAATATTTCTTCGATCATTGATAAGCATGGCGTCTTTAAGATACCCAAAATGGTGTGCATGAAGCTTTTATTCAGTACTTCACTGCCCTTTTTGGCAATGAAACAAACTTCTCCCCTTGTATTAATGACATCAACCCCTTGCTTCTAGCGAAAATTAGTCAAGATGACTTAGATTTATTAAGTACCTTAGTTAATACTAATGAAATAAAGGAAATCGTCTTCTCTTTAAATAAAGATTCTAGTGGTGGACCTAATGGGTTCAATGCCACCTTTTATGCTCATAGTAGGGAAATCATTGACAATGATGTTTGCAAAGATATTGTTAACTGTTTCAAGAATGCCAACATGATGGTTGCTTTTTGAAAAGGGAGAATAGAACGAGTAATACGAAAATGCGTGTCTATCCGGAATTTTTGATAATGTGATATATTATTCTTGATATAGTTATGCGAGTAAAATTTTAATGACACCAGGGATTTTTATAATGGTTCGGAGCACCGTTCTACGTGCAGTCCTAGACTCCTTCTGGAATTTCACTAATCAACACCCTCACTTAACCCAAAGTAACAGGTATTAAAACACCTGAGCAGCAAAAACAAGATCCTGAGCAGTAGTCCAGGATTTTTCCTCAGCAGCCAATGAGGACTTCTTGCCTGAGCAGTAGAACAAGACTTCAACAAATACAAAAGATTGTTTCAATTATGTATGTGTTTTGAATAACAGTGATAAGTCACAGTTTGACTACACCCTTCCTATAATCTTCTCCTTTATATATATATATATATATGAAAGAAAGTGAAGAACAAAGAAGGAAAGTGATTTATAATCACGTAATATTGAGTATTTGAGAGCACAAGTGAATTAGAATTGAAAATAGTTCAGAATCATAAAATAGACAATTCAAAAAAGTTCGGTTGTAATCGATGATTAAAACAAGTGATTCTCAATTGTGCTTATCATAAATAAAAGGTTGCAATTATGTGTGAAAAGATTTGATAAAAAGATATAGTCATAATTCTAGAATTAAAGAGTTATGACTCTTTAAAAAGACACAACCTTTTAGTTCAGCCTCCTGAATTTATAATTCAGAAGTCTGAAAAACAGCTATAATTTAAAATGGATGGCCTATTCGGACATCTAATTTTGAATTTCAGACGTCTGAATATTCAAACTCAAAATATTGAATATTAATCATTCATACGTCTGAAATTCCAGTTCATACGTGTGATGCACACAATCTACACATGCCTTTTCATCCTTAATGAAAAATATAATATATATACTTACACACACTTGTTGGAGAGATTTTAACATTCATTACTATCTAAACACTAACTTGATTTCATACTAAATATATCAACATACCATCTTGTCGAATCTTCATGTTTTTAGACTATATTCTTCTCATTTTTCTTGCAAAAGATGTTAGTGAACAATATAGTTGATATATATAGTTGTCGTAATAAAAATCTAGCTGAAAGTGGAGGTTCGAGAAATCTCCCCTCTTTTGATGATGACAACTATATATGACTTAAGATATATATATATATATATATATATGTATGTATGTATGTATGTATGTATGTATATTTATGAAATAATGATTTAAATTTTTCTGTGCTCCCCCTGTATATATGCTATATATATTTTTCTCCCCCTTTGTCATCGACAAAAAGGAGTAATAACTAATAGAAAACTAATATTCTTTCATAGTTCATGGATTATAGTATAGGAAAAAAGTTGAACATTCATGAACTAAAAATTATACATATATGCTTGTCTATATGACTTGTGAATATCTAAATGCAGTAAATGATATATAACATGATGAAAGACATCATGGGTTTAATATCAACAAGACCATGGAGTAAGTTGTATCATAGTGAAGTGCATAGATTAACAACATTACTTCAATTATTAAACAAGCACAAGCATTATAGTAATGAGAATATAACCTCATAGCATGACATAAATTATATGCTTTCCATATCATTGCATGACATAAACAACATCCCAAAATATGGCATAAATGATCAAGTCATAACACAGCGAGTATAATTATACGTAGCATAAGATATCATACCATGACATCAACGCAAAAAGTTTAATTGTACATAGCGCATCAAGTAGCAAGCATTCAAAACATAGTTTTTTTAAAAGATATTATTATACAATACCAAAATAAAGTTTTAAACTTAAAACTTAAACGATCACTCTTCGCCATCATCGTCTTGGTCACTTCCATTGTCGTCGTCATTGAAGTGACCCACTTTTCCTTAACATGTTTTTCTTCTTCTTGATCACTTCTAAAATCAGTTTAATAATTAGAGTCCTACTTTGAATCATGATCTATAAATTGGTGTAAGTAATCCACTACTACTGGATATTAATCTGTTAAAGAGAGTGAAACAATACTGTGTCACATGTATGGGAATAAGTAGTTACAAACTAGGCAATTATACTCAGTTTTGCCATAGATGCGCTGCATACTTTTGTGTGCCTTTTGGTTCAGCCAACTAGTGCACCACAGAGTGGTTCTCTTTGGCTATTTGTACATATTTAGTTACTTCATCACATATATGAACATATAAGGTCAGTATTGAATTAAAGCAATCAACATACAATTTTAAATTGAAGTGAAATAGCATCAGCAATTATGCTTAAATGATCAGATATATAACAACTTAAATGGTTCACAATTCATTCCTTCATTGAACCAAAATGACATACATATACACATATTATTTATGTGTCATATGTGTCAATCCTACTTATATACGCAATGCCGATGTATTACTATTACAAATCTATTTCTTTCCCTGTAACTAGTTAAATTTATCCTACTCAAAACCATGTTAAATATCATGATATTACCAAATTTTCTTTACACTTACACATTCATATATTTTCTATATGAAATGCTCATGTTCATTAATCTGATATTAAACCTTCATTTTAGGTATATTAATCCATCTAAAATATTTAAAGAAAACACGTCGAGAACCTTGTCATCAGTACATTAGCAATACTGCATTACATAATTAAACCATACTTAAATTTCATTCATACAACTTCACCAAATAAAACCAAAGCAAATACCGCTGCATAGCCTCAAACAATTTTGCTTGCTTATTCTACTTAAATATTAAAAGCCTCTAGTGCCTCATTATAATCTATCCAGCTGAACTTCATCTGCTACCCTGAAACAAATCCCTGAGCGTCCTCATTATCAGTGAGACATGCAGCAGATTGCAAAAGCAATCAAACCAGGTCAGACTATGGCTGTATGAACACTTACTAATTAAACATAATATTATAAGTACATAACATATTCAGATATACCTATAGATTATCATATCAATTAATCTACTGGGAAAAAGAGAAACATGTTAAATTATTCAACCAAAAGCAAACACATGCGCATCAATATCCCTTCATGTTTTTCCCACCCATCCTATTAATCCAGATTCTATTTCATTAATCAGGTTATTTCCTTTTTTCTATTAAACACCATGTATGCACTATTTGAGGACTCCTCAACCTATTACCCGAAACACAAAGGCCTATAGGGCATCATATGTCATGCATATACTTAACCTCTATACCCCGAGATTAAATAGATCAACACCAATCACTTTGGAATTGTTATCCTTCATTAATGTGTAAACCCCAATTATTTATGAATGCCTTTTTAGTGTGTACCCCTCTCTTATTCCCTGGTATTCATACCATTTTCGTGATATAACCCCCAGTAAGCTTCTAATTTACACACCCTACTAGTTACACGTAACAATCCATAATAACCAAGGTCATCCATCACAAAAATTTATGTAATCATCTAATCATTTGCAAATGTAACACCCTGTTATTTTTATTTAGTAAAAATCTATTTGCTGGGGTTCATATGTGTATATATTTTATTACCACTAGACATGTCATATCCACTTTAGTTTGCTATAAATATATGATTAGAGATTTTTTAAGGTATCTCATCAATCCACATCCTTTCTGTAAAGAATGTTTATTAAATAAATCCGCATTATATATATATCTGATCTATTTATTTTTTTCCTTTAATTAATAGGCATAAGCATGAACCCACTTGTTCACACTGCCTATCATTAATCTATTATTCCTACGTCACATCAAACCTTTCTTAATTAAAAAATAAATCTATATAACATGTCCAGGTAAATACATTCAAATATAACCCCATAAATATATTTTACCAATAATACTGCATATATATATATGTATATTAAACACCCATCAATCAACTGATTCATATATATATCTACTAAGAAGGTAAACATATATGCACACATAACTTTCTGGCTGCCATTGTCTAGGTCTTAGTGCCTCTAAATATGAGTAAATAATAAATGTTCACCTTGTGTATTCCTAGTATTTACTTGCCCCGAGAATGTATATGATTTTTTACTACTCTTTCCTTGTCCTTCTTCTGAATATTTTGTACTCAAAATAGGTAAAATAATCCCTAGCTTGCTACCTATTGAGTTATAGAGATTACTAGGGTTTCCTATTTAGGGAAAACCCCATTTTATCCTCCCCATATAGCAAGTTATTCAAGTGCAGTTGTGGTTCAAAATTCTTATTTTGGTATTTTCTAAATGTTGCCTTTTGTTATTTAATTTTTAGACAATACTTTTAACACCATTCTCATGCTTCATACCATTTGCATGACCCTTGGTTCTCATGTGTTGTTCATATTGAGAAATCTAGATATCTTTTCATTATAATGTATGTTTAGAATACGTTCTTTAGCCCATTAGGTTGTATATATATTAACATATGTATATTTTCCTGCATATACTTTATAAAGGATTATGTTAGCTTTTCCTTTATTAAATATTTTCCTTATTTTTAAATTCCCATTAAAAATCTTTATACTTACATTCAGCCATAAATTAATTATTCTTCCATCACTAATTCTCTAGGTCTTCACACACTCTCCCTCTATAAGGAATTGTGTCCTACAATTATTATCCCCATAGTTTAATTATGTATTTAATCATAACATAAAAAGAAAACACACCTTTTCTTTTCATAGGAAGCAACTATCCAGGCTTCTTCAATTCTGTGAACACTAAACAGGTTAGGATGCTTTCACCTTATGCTCAACCTCCCAGGTACAATCATTTGTATCTAAACTCCATTGAATCTTCACCAACCCTATAGTTTTATTCCTTAGTTTCTTCTCCTCCCTAGAAACAACTCCCACTGGCCTCTTTTTATATACCAAATTCTCTCTTATTTTAACTTATGTTGGAGAATTTAAGATAGTTCCGTTTGTCAAGAACCCACCTTCTTAACTGAGATACATGATGTATATTTCCTAACTCCTCTGGTAAGTGCAACTTATAGGCTAATGCACCTACCCTCTGAACAATTTTATAAGGCCCAATATACCTTGGTGATAACTTACCTTCTTCTCCAAACCTTAATATTTTTCTCATGGGTGAAACCTTATGAAAAACATAATCTCCTTCATTATACTCCACTGGTCTTCTACCCTTATCTGCATAAGCTTTTTTGCTTTCTTGTGCACATTTCATCCCGTGCCTTATTAATTTAATTCTGTCTGAAGTCTCCTTCACTTGCTCTTGTCCAAGTAACACTTTTTCTCCAACATCCAACCAACATGCTGGTGGCAAATAAGGCCTTCCATAATGAGCCTTAAATGGTTCCTTTCCAATAGTGGATTGAAAACTATTATTATATGCAAATTCAGTTAAATATAGGTGATCCTCCCAGCTACCTCCAAAGTCAAGAACACATGCTTTAAGCAGATCCTCCAAAATCTTGTTTACAATCTCTGTTTGACCATTAGTTTGGGGGTGGTATGCTGTACTTAAGCATAAATCCACTCCCATGGCCTCTTGAAATCTTCCCCAAAACCTAGAAGTGAATAGAGAATCTCTGTCATTAGTAATTGTTTTTGGAACTCCATGCAACCTTACCACCTCCTTCACAAATAACTTGGCTAGTTTATTTGCATTTCTATCCGATCTAATGGGTATAAAATGTGTAGATTTTGTCAATCTATCTACCACTACCCATGTACTATCATCAACCCTCTGAGTTCTTGGCAATCCATCTATAAAATCCATTGAAATACTCTCCCATTTCCACTTTGGCTGGTTGCATCATTCCTGAAGGCTTTTGATAATCTGCCTTGACTTGTTGGCAGGTCATACATTTTGATACATATCTTGCCACTGCTGCCTTCATTCCTAGCCACCAATAAACCCTCTTTAAATCATGATTCATTTTAGTTGATCCTGGGTGTATGATGTACTTTGTTTTATGATGTTCATCTAGAATTTCTTTCGATAATTCTTCATCATCTAGTACACAAAGCCTCCCATTCTTTCTGAGATACCCTTGATCATCTAACTCAAAATTTTCTATTGCTACTTATGCCATCATTGATTCTTTCTTTTCTTTCGATTACTTGTCTTGTTCTTGCAACTTTCCTATTTTTTCTATCAAAATTGACTCTATAAGGACCAAGCTTAAATTCTCATACTCAACCATATCACATGAATTTTTCTTGAATTTTTGTCTCCATTTCACTTAGTAGCATCAAATCTTAAGATTCCTACCATCAATCTTGCTAATTTAACATGATTTCTACTTAAGGCATCTACCACTTTATTTTCCTTTCCAGGGGTGTATGAAATGTCCAAATCATAGGCAGCTAATAACTCTACCCATCTATGCTGCCTCATGTTAAGATCATTTTGTGAAAATAAATATTTAAGGGACTTATGGTCTGCATATAATTCAAATATTGCTCCTAACAGATAATGCTTCCATAGCTTTAATGCATACACTACAATAGCTAATTCTAAATCATGTGTAGCATACCTGGTTTCATTCACTTTAAGTTGTCCTGATGCATAAGCAATAACTTAACCATGCTGCATGAGTACTGTCCTTAATCCATACCAACTGGCATCAATAACCAAACCTGCATTCCCCTCTAGAATTTGTAAAATGGGTGCCTCAATCAGTGCTTTCTTCAATTGTTCAAAGGCTCTTTCACATTTCTCTCTCCATATATATGGTTGTTGTTTTCTAGTCATCTTGTTTAATGGTACATCTATCCTTACAAAATCTTATATAAATCTTCTATAATAGCCTGCCATTCCTAAAATGACCATACTTCAGTGACATTTGTTGGTCTTCTTCATAACTGAACTTCCATTACTTTACTTGGGTCCACTACTGTAAAACCCCGTAATTTAAAACACACTGTTAACAATAAATTAAGGAATACTTAAATAAATATTCGAAATTAAGTGAAACAGGCTGCGCCAGTGCGTTAGACTTGGAATTCTGGTCAAGATAGACACATAGTTTGCGTAAAACGAACATCGTATGAAGGAGTTATTAAGGTTGGAAGTTTGTATACGCATAAGAGAAATATATATAAATAAATTAATCCAAAAATATAAATTAATTCTAAAATCAAACGAGGCGGGAGGACATAGGAAATCGGCCCGTTGGGGGTCGACCCCCCTGGGTGCACCTGGACGATTTTTGGCTTGGTTCGTCGGCTAATGGCTGTATAAAGGATCCTACACCCATTGATTTATTCATCTAAATCAATGGCAACGATGAGATGATGCTCCAACTCAGATTGAATTAGCATTTTACGATTCATGCGTATTCAAAGATCGCTGATTCAACATCAACACACTTTTCTCAGTTTTCTTAGATCCATTCTCTGTGAGTTTATGTTGCTTTTAGATATAAACACCAAAAATGTAATCTTGACATGTATATTAATTTGGATCTGAAACTATGCCTAATTAGTTTTGTTATCACATGTTCATCTGCTCTGTTCTTTTATGCATATCTTGTCATTATGCCCAATTTTTTCACTATATGCTTATTCAGTTGCTATGCCTATTTCTGCCATCATATGCCTATCTTGTTATTATGCTAATTTCTGTTCTCTTCCGTTCTTCTTTCCCTTTTTATTTTTATAGCCAGGCTACCTTCGAGCATAGGCATACCGCTGAAATATGTGAACGCGTGAAATTGGGAACGAGGGGAAACATTAAAATTGGGAACAACTTGTATTGGGAAATTGGGGCATAACGTGAATTGGAAACATGAATATGGATTTGGGGCATAAACCAAACTGTGATTAAAGACCTTAATTTAGGGCATATGGTACGTGATAAATATGACTTGGGAAAGGGGCATGAAAACCTATAATGAAATAGGAATAAGTGGTAAAGAATGAATATGCTAAGACTTACAGTAATTAGAAACTGTAACCGTGCTTAAACACGAGGTTAGATTATGCTTATCGTAGAGTCTGCCCGGAACTGCCCGGCATATCCATCATCCACAAGTGGTAAATCTAATGTGAACGGTCTAAGTTCATAAACACGTGACGGTGCTAAGACACGAGGTTAAGTCCGACTTGTGGAAGAAGTCTGCCCGGACCCAACCGGCATATCCAGGATCCACAAGTGGTAGACTTAATGTAGGAGATCTAGCGCATTATAACCGTTAATGAATGAATGTTAATAAATATTTAACCTATTTAAATATATTGGGGGTTATATGAACCTGTCAGCGGAGTAGGGGTTAAGTAAACTTGCTTGAATTAGTGGGGTTAAGTTAATCTTGTTAGTATGCAGGGGCGGACAATAAATATGTATATATACCCGACAACTTAACCTGTTGTGGTTATGCAATCTTGTTAACCGTTAGGCATAACCTGTTAAAATCCTAGTAGTGGGGATGCAAGACAAAGGGGAGAGCTTGCATCATCCGTAGTGGGGACCCGTATCAATCAGTAACCTATCTTGGTATCAAACGGAGTACCCCGAACTAGGTCGGGGTCAGGGCATGCTTACTGAGTTGATTATAAGAGGTCACTTGGGTAAAGGTGTTCGATGGCGCATTCCATCGGGATCATGTGAGTGCATGGCTCCGTTTGCTTGGAAAGATAAGATGATGTGACATCAGTAGATATAGCTGTGCATCTTGGAAATAACGGGATTTCCACTTTAGGAAGTGATACATCCTACTGTGGGGCCAACACAGGTATCTACGAGGGATAGGGAGCCGATCGATTGGGGTAGTAAATAGGGTACATCTAGTATTACTTGTTTAGGAGCCCGTTATTATAGTTGGAGATGACACTTGTCATGTTGGGCTACCTGTTATGATTGTATGGGGTGAAAACCTCTCACTAGAAGTGCACCTAAGTCTACCATCTTGTTCTTGTTGGGGTCACCATGTTAGAGTTATACTGGTAGTGGTGCAGAGCAAATTACTTGAGAAGCGCAATATATCATGTTTAGTTTATCTTGCTTATCATGCTTAGTTTGATATACCTGCCTTATATACTGTTATCCTGCTCATCCAGCTTATATGCCAGTCATGATTCTTTTACTTATTTATATGCTAAAAGTACCGGACTCGCCAGACTTTATGTCTGACCTGTTTTGTTTCCTTTTCTCCCTCTTCCTTTCTCCCCCCAGGTTCTCAAGGTAGGAGTGCTCAGGCTTGATTAGGATTCTTTCTCTTGCTTTAGCTTGGATCTTGGATTTGCTTCGATGTACCGCTTTAGTTATTCATCTTCTCTATTATAGCTCTTTTCGGGATTATGGTTTTATATTACTGTACTCTGATGATTTAAGTACAAGACATATATTTTATGTAACTGGTATTCAGCATTTCAGAATTATGATGTAACTGAGTTTTGGACCACGATGTTTTCTATTAAATAAAGTTTTAAATATTCCGCTGCTATTTTATATGTTTGTCTTGTGATATTTATGTTCTGGTTTACCTACAACGCTTCACGAAACTTATTGCATTCTGATAGAGGGACATTAACCGACGTGGGGTGTCACATTTGGTATTAGAGATTAAAGTTACAAGATCATATAAAAGATTTAGAAAATTACTTTCAAACGGTTCCAAAAACAAAGTATTTTTAAGAAAAAAAAAATCTGTTTTTGAAAGCATAATTCCCAAGGCCATAAAGTATCTTTTCGATTCTCTATTTGAATCCCTTTTCCCTTTTCTTTTCAGCATGTCTGGGGAATTGAATATTCCCGAGGGCGTACAGATACCAGCCTGGTTTAGTAGGTATCTGGAGGCTACGGCACCTGCCGAAGGCCAAGCAGACGCCCCTTCCCCAGTGCCAGCCCCAGCCGCTGTTCCTCCTCCTCCTCTGCATGCTGATAATTTCTGTAAGATATGCAAAGATTTCTGCGCTATGGGTGGGAAACCATTCAGAGGGACAAAGACTTTTGTAGAAGCAAGAAATTGGCTCAAGGAGACAGATTTGTTTGGGATTTTTGAGGTTAACGACCGTAGGACGATTCAGTTGGCCGTTTGGCAGCTGAAAGATGAAGCTTCGTTCTGGTGGGAAGTGACTCGAGCAGGACGTTCAATGGGGACTTGGGATGATTTTCGTTAGAGATTCGAAATGAAGTTTCTTTCTCAAGCCGAGAAAAGTATGCAAATGGAAAGGTTTTTGGCGCTTAAGCAAGGGAGCATATCTGTTAAAGAGTACGTTAATAAGTTTAATCAATTGGCGAGGTTTGGTTTGGAGTTAGTGAATACCCCGCACAAGAAAGATTTGAGGTTTGCTAGAGGATTGAATGAAACCCTTCATGAGTTGGCCATTTCTCATATTCCGATGGGAGCAACTTTTGAGAAGCTCGTTGAAATGACATTGATGCACGAAGAAGATAAAAGTGAAAAGAAAGTGGCTAAGGTTGAGGAAACGCAAAATAAGAAACTGTGGCCCAAGAAAGGACAACAACAACAACAACAAAAGAAGGGCGGAAAGAACGATAAAGCCCAAGACAAAAGGAAATGCCATAATTGTGGTCGAGTGGGTCATGTGATCAAGGATTGCAAGAGAAGGAAGAATGCTTGTTTCCATTGTGGAGAGGTCGGGCATCTTATTAAGGGTTGCCCGGAGAGGCAAGGACAGGGCTAGAGGGCAAGATCTTCTAGAGGGCAGGTGCATGCTCTCATGATAGGTGTTCCAGATAGAGGTAGGAAAGTTTCTGTTGAAGGTTTATTTTCTCTTTCCAATCATCCTGTTAGAACTCTTTTTGATTCTGGCACTTCGCATTATTTTATATCTGATTCTGTGGTTGAGTCTCTGCACCTTAGTACTAGTATGGCTTTGGATCCCGTAGTTGTCTCAAACCTCATTGGTGGTACGGCTCATCTGTCTATGATTTGTCAGGGTTTGAGAATATCTGTGTTGGGCATCGAGTTTGAATGCGATGCATATGGGCTTGGTTTCATGGGCCATGGTTTGGTTTTAGGGATGGATTGGCTAGCCATGTATGATGCCATTCTGGATTGTGAGAGGAGGGTCGTTAGACTTTTGACTTGCCATGGTGTAACACCCTGAATTTTGAATGATTGAATTAACTAAATTTAAGAATACTTCATTTTAAAAAGGAATGAAGGGAAACGGGTTGCACCATTGCGTTTGTCTCGGAATTCTACATGGAATAGAGTCCAAGTTTTCGAAAAAACGGAGTCCGGACGAAGTAGATATGACCCTCGGAAGATAACAAGAAATACACACATATATATATATATGTGTGTGTGTGTGAGCAGGCCGACCAGGGAGGTCGACCTCCCAAGGGGGGAGGTCGACCATGATGTTGACCTGGGGGTCGACTTCTCCCTTTGGGAGGTCGAACCTGGTTCGGCCAGTTTTGCTGTGGTGCGATTTTTGGGCCTGGGACGATTTTTGATGGTCCAGATCAGTTCTAGGGTTAATCCTAAGGCCTAAATAACTTCCTACACCTATATATACACCCTAAGACCAAACCCTAATTCATAAATATTATCTATGACACCATTATGCTGTCAAACTCTCTCTTAAACCCTAGCCGCCGCCTCTAAATCAAATCTCAAGTATTCAACTTCAACTCAAATTAAAGATTAGAGCTTCTACAACAATTCAAGAAGATAAATCAGCAACACCGCAACGTTTCTACACAAATTTCAGTGCATAATTCTATTCTTTAACCACGAAAGGTGAGTACGGTGATTTTCACAATATAATGGGATTAAAAGTAACATGATGAAGTTGTAAAGAGGATTCATATGTATGTATGTAATTTAAATCTCATCCAAGTCTTCACCTTTTTTATTCATGTCATCATATGCCTATGTTTCTATGTAAAGTTCATACCTTTTATCAGTTTATTCATGTTGAATCTGTCATTATGCCTCTATGCCAGTTTACACGCCCTTTTATTTCATGATGTTGTGTTAATTCCAATTTTCTATGATTTGATTCTCTCTTCTTATCCCTATTCCTTTTATTTTGGGATCTAGGCTACCTTCGAGCCTATGTTAAAAATACGCGCGAATGCGAATACGTGGGAACGATGGGAATATGTGAAATATGGAAAATTGGATATTATTGGATATTTTGGATAATTGGATAATATGTGAAATTGGCATATTTGGGTATGAATTACATGGAATTGATGAAATTGCCTATAATTGTAAATTTGTAATTGAGGATAATTAATATGTAATTAGTGACAATTTGGAATAGCAATATTATAAACATGATTACATGTTTAATTGGATATACATGACATGAAAATTGGGTATGGGTGAAATACGATTATTAATAAACCTTTGACACGAGGTTTGGCGCAATTGTGGCGTAAGACTGCCCGGAACCACCCGGCAAATCCAACTGCCAAAATTGGATGTCTAATGTGAGAGGTCAAAGGAATGAATTGTAGGCGTAACGGTTAATGACACGAGGTTAGACCCGGTTTGTGGCGTAAGACTGCCCGGAACCGCCTGGCAAATCCAGCGGCCACAAAGTGTTTGGTCTAATGTGGTAGGTCATGCACCATTCGTCATAAGGAATGAATTAAGGAATACTAACCATAATAAGACATGGGTATGGTTAGAGGGTTAAGTGGGGTGACATGTAAATTATGACATGTAAATATGGACTTAACCGGAATAAGATAAGACATGTAAATTATGACATGTAAGTATGGACTTAACCGTAGCATGTGTAAGACATGGACATTTAAATTAGAATGGTTAAGTGGGAGAAAAACCTAGTGGGGACCAAGCATAGGTGGGAGGCTTGTGTCGGATGGGGACCCGTTTCAACCAGTAACCCGTTTGAGTATCTAATTGGGCCTGGTACTAGGCCGGGGTTGGGGCACGCTTACTGGACTTGAATGTAAGAGGTCAAAACGTGAATAGCGGTGGCAATGCAAGTCCAACGAGTTCATGTGCGTGCATGGGTCTGGGCTGGTAGGTAAGATGTTGTTGCATCATGTAGGTATGGCCGTGCATTTTATGTTGGTATCAGGGTTGCCATTTTGGGGAGTGATACACCCCACTGTGGGGCCAGCACGGGTGTCTACGGGGTTTAGGGAGTCGATCGAATGGGTAGAGTAAGGGTACCTTAGCGGTAGTAGGAGCAAGCCGGCACCTACGATAGCAGCTAGGTACAAGTAACTTCCAAGTTTGTCATGTGGGTACAGTTAGTGGGAAGGGATCAACCTTGAGTAAAAGAGACTAGTAGATGTGCGGTGTAATTAAGTAATGTGGTTTAACTTAGCAAAAGTGCGGTGTAACGAAATACATGTTGGTTGAGTTGGAAAGTCCTTTGGGTGCTAGTATGATGTTGACTTCGGTCTTCAGGGTTAGTACTTGGAGGGTTGTTCGCTTAGCCAAGGTGTAGGGTTGTCTTAGTACTTAGGAACGGAATCATCTTTTCCATCCTTTTATCTACCTTATCTATGTTACAGCCATATCATGATGCCTATTTATGTCTTGATCATTTACCTTACCTATTATTTGTTAAAATTACTGGACTCGCCAGACTTTATGTCTGACCCGTTTTGTTTCCACCTCCTTTCTTTCCTTTCCCCCCCTCAGGTTTGCAAGGAGGGAATACTACAGCTTAGTGCCGATTTCTTTCAGTTGCTTGAAGAGAGTAGATGTATCGCTTTGGACTCTCTCATCTTTATGGCTTTGCTTATGCTCAGTGGGGATTTATGCATTTATGTTATTTAAGTATTTGCTTCTTTATGTACTTTGTAGTTTTTGGAAAAGACTATTGATCCTGTTATAATGGTTTTGGAGACTACTTATGTAAGCTTGTTTTGAGTTATGATGCTATGAAATAAGTTTTATCTTCCGCTGTGTTGTTTTATTTATTTATTCTTGTAATTTATATGTTCTATACAACAATAACGCTTCATGGACATTGATGCATTCCCTTTGTGAGTGACATTAATGGATATGGGGTGTTACACGTGTTATCAAAGCCAAGGTTACAAGAACAGATAAAAAGTTTTGAAAAGTGTTTTCAAAAGTATTATTTTCATAGAAAGTATTTTCAAAAAGTTGTTTTAAAGAAGCTATTTTCAAGTAAAGTTTACTTTAATGAGCATAATCCCCGCAAGCCATGCTTCTCTCTTTCGCTTCCCTTGTTTTGAAACTCTTTCGTTTTCTTTTCAGCATGTCTAGAGCATCTGAGATACCAGAGGGTGTTCATGTACCCGGTTGGTTTCGTCAATATCTCGAGGCTAGGGCCGCTGCCGCGGGTCCGGCCGACGTTCCTCCTCCTCCTCCCCCGTCTCCAGTCATTCCTCCGCGTGGAGATGCTTTCTCCAAGATATGTAAAGACTTTCGTTCGATGGGTGGAAAACCTTTTAGTGGGTTTGAAACGTTCGTTGAAGCTAGAAATTGGTTGAAAGAAGTGGAGGATCTGTTTGGCATTTTCAATTTGGACGATTGTAGGAAGGCCCAATTGGCTACTTGGTTGATGAAGGACGAAGCTTCGTTTTTGTGGGAGGTTACTAATGGAGAGCGTGCTGTAGAGACATGGGCCGGTTTTAGGGGAAGGTTTGAGTTGAAATTCCTTTCTCAAGCTGAGGAGAGTATGTACATGGGGAGGTTCTTGACATTGAAGCAGAAAAACTTGACCGTGAAGGAGTATGTGACCGAATTTAATAAGTTGGCGAGATTTGGGCTAGAGTTGGTGAATACGCCTCACAAGAAGGCCTTGAGGTTTGCAAAGGGCCTAAATGAACCACTTCACAGTTTGGCTATGTCCCATATTCCAATGGGGGCTACGTATGAAAAGCTTGTTGATATGGCATACATGCATGAAGAAGAGAAGGGTGTAAGTACTTTTAGGCCGCAAGATAAGAAGGAGAATCCAAAGAAAGCCCAACAACAAATGAAGGGTGGTAAAGAAAAGAGGAAGTGTCACAACTGTGGGATACCCGTCCATTTGAAGAAAGACTGTAGGAAGAAGAAGAAGTTCGCTTGTTATCATTGTGGTGATCCAGGTCATGCTGTCAAGGACTGTCCTAAGAAGCAAGGGCAGAGGGCAGGTTCTACTTTGGGAGGGCAGGTTCACGCTCTCATGGCTCCGGGGCAGGAAGAAGGTAGAAAGATTTCTGTCGAAAGTTTGATTTTCTTGTTTGATCATCCTGTCCGTACTTTATTCGATTCTGGCGCATCACATTCGTTTATCTCTACATCATTAGTTGAAACACTGCACTTAAATACAAGTCTCGTTGTGGATCCCATTATAGTCTCAAATCCTATTGGTGGGACGGCTCATTTATCCATGGTTTGTAGGGATTTGAGATTGTCTATCTTAGGCGTTGGTTTTGAATGTAATGCTTTTGTGCTTGGTTTCATGGGCTATGGGTTGATTCTAGGGATGGATTGGCTAGCCAGACATGGTGCCATCCTAGATTGTGAACGAAGGGTAGTAAAATTGTTGACTCGTAGTGGAAAGACCCTTGATATTTCTTGTGACCCTAGAGGATCGGTGATGCTTAGTTATCTTGAGTCACTTGACGCATCCAATGATGATTTACATTCTGTTCGTATAGTCCTTGAATATGTTGATGTCTTCGATGAGGTGAGGGGTCTACCCCCAAAACGTGAGATAGACTTTCGTATTTATCTAATAGACAATGCAAAACCAGTATCTCTGCCACTACGCCACATGGCTCCTCATGAGAGGAGGGAGCTCAATAAGCAAGTAGGGGAGTTGCTTGAGAAGGGGTTCATAAGACGTAGTATATCGGAGTGGGGTGCTCCAGTAGTATTTGCCACGAAGGCGGATGGGTCCCTTAGACTTTGTGTGGACTATAGAGAACTTAATAAGCTTACTAAGAAGAATAGGCACCCACTGCCGAGGATTGACGATCTCTTCGATCAGTTAGTTGGCGCCTCAATGTTTTCGCAATTGGACTTAGCCACTGGTTTCCATCAGTTGAGAATGGCTGAGGATAGCATAGACAAGACTGCCTTTAGGACTCTGGACGGTTTCTATGAATGGGTTGTGATGCCCTTCGGTTTGACAAACGCCCCCACATACTTTGTTGACTTGATGAGTAGGGTGTTTAGGGAGTACCTTAATAAATTCGTAGTGGTCTTTGTGGATGACATCTTGATCTTTTCTAAGAGCAAGCCCTACATCTTAGGGAAGTGTTGGAGACCCTTCGAGCGCATAACCTTAAAGCTAAATTTTCTAAATGTCACTTTTGGAGGAAGGAAGTGCGATTCTTAGGGCACGTGGTTTCCAAAGAAGGGATGGCTGTGGATCCCGCGAAGGTGGTGGCCATCCAAGATTGGAAGGTCCGTAAAAATGCTACCGAGGTGAGGAGTTTCTTGGGGTTGGCTGGCTACTATAGGAAGTTTATCAAGGACTTCGCAAAGATATCAGCCCCATTGACACGCTTGACGAAGAAGAACCTAGTTTTCACGTGGGACGTAGATTGTGATGATGCGTTCCAACGTTTAAAGAGAGCTTTGACCACAGCCCCAGTCTTAGTGTTGCCAGATGGGAGTAATCCATTTACCGTTTTTACCGATGCTTGTGGGATAGGACTACGCGCAGTCTTAGTGCAAGAGGGGAGATAATAGCCTATGGAGGAAGGCAGTTGAGAGTGCATGAGAAAAATTACCCTACACATGACCTAGAGTTGGCCGCTATTATTTTCGCGATTAAGTCTTGGCGCCATTATCTTCTTGGCGAGAAATTCGAATTGTTTACAGACCACAAATCGCTAAAATACTTGTTCTCTCAGAAGGACTTGAACTTAAGGCAGCAAAGGTGGATGGAATTCTTAGCGTCCTACGATTTCGAGATAGCATATACCTCTGGCAAGGGTAACGTGGTGGCAGACGTCTTAAGTAGGAAAATGTTGTCCTTGAGTCCGTTGTTTGTTGAGCAGCGAAGCTTAGAGTTCGTCTCTACGTTTGACTTTAGACCTTCCATTGACTTTGTACCCGGTTTGCTAGCATCCTTAGAGGTCAGACCTACGCTTTTGGAACGGATTGATGAGGCACAGCGAGATGACCCACAGTTGGTTGAGTTAGTAGAGAAGCTCATAAGGGGGGAGTCATCGAGCCATCTCAGTAGGTATACCCTAGATGATAAGGGTTGGTTACATACACTACTACAAAACAGGTCAGTTGCTTCGGTTATTTACCCCATGTTGCTTCAGTTATGCAACCGAAGCAATTGCAGCAGACGCAGCAGACCTGAAACTTATTGCTTCAGACAAGAAACCGAAGCAAATATACCTTTTTTGCTTTAGTTGTTTTTACCTTTTGCTTCTATTTAACATCTGAAGCAAATGTAGAAAACGCTAAAAACTATAATTTGTTGCTTCTGGTAAATAACCGAAGCAGAAAATAATTTCTTGCTCTGGTCTCCTATAACCGACATAAAAAAAAGGAGCATGAGATGACTCTTGTTGTTGCTTCAGTTCGACTTTAACTACAACCGAAGCAAAATGCCTCTTGCAAATAATATTACCCTCATACAAACCACCATTATTCTCAATATATCGAAACATATATCTATTGATACTCATACTATACAACAATACAAATTGAACAATACACAAATAATTTCATTGATAATGATAATAATCTATACATTTAATAACAACATATTAATTAGAAAACAAATAATTCATACATAGCGTTAATAATTCAGTCTCTTGCTACAAGAAAGAACCAAATACAATATAATCTGGTCTTACTACAAGAATGAACAGTGCCCAAACTACGAATTTTAACTTGCTAACTAAATCACGGTTTCAGAAAGATCCATTTTATGTTGGAACCCCTTCATATATTGCTCCAGAAGTTGTGATCAATTTTGACAGCTCCGTTCAAATGGAAAATCCACTGTTGCAACCCCTGCGTATATTTCTCCAGAAGTTTTGCTGAAGAAAGAATATGATGGCAAAGTA
The DNA here is from genome assembly GCA_030737875.1 of Allium sativum. NCBI lineage: Eukaryota > Viridiplantae > Streptophyta > Magnoliopsida > Asparagales > Amaryllidaceae > Allium > Allium sativum. The sequence goes on along the minus strand of CM060915.1, from coordinate 40,864,853 downwards.
ATTTTTTAACATTCATCATTCAACTATTATTAGCACATGATTAAGTTTATACTTTGAAAATCTAGTCAGTGAAATGCTAACATATGTTAATGTGGCATTATGTATATCATTACAGTATTTACACGGTTTCTTATATCTAGAAATATGCATGTACATGTACAGACACAACATATGTGTATATACTTCCAAAAAATACACAATTTATGTTATTATGATTATTATGTATTGGCACTAAAAATGGAATATATAATCTTTGTATTCCAAAGAAAAATAGGAACTGTACATTCAGCGATAAAAAAAAAACATTTTAATTTTTATATTGCAACATTTGAACAGAGACAACTTCTAATGTCAAATTTACTGAACATGCCAGATTGGATATTGCTACTTCTAATACTAAATAATCAGAAAATGAGGCTTTTATGTACCGATGTACCTCTTACTCTAATAGGACAGGAAGGTGTATTCATATACAAAATTTTAGTTTGAGAACTCCGGTTTTGTTGTCTCCACCATAAATAGAAAATACATTTGTTTTTCATTCACTAAATACTCCAATGAAATTAGATGATCAAGTTCCCGGTCCTTAATCATCATTATTATGTCACAACGGCATAAAAATATGTATAGACCTAGATAAATTATATTGTTTGTCTTCTCTGTTAAACCAAAGAAATTTTATCATAAGGATTGTTACTAGAAAGTGTAACAGTTAAACTTCTATCCACGGATAGAAAAATAGTAAAGGTTATCAATGCGAAGTATGTCCTAACTAATTACCATGTTAGACAACGGTTATGAAGCAGTAGTGAAATGCAAAGCTTGGTAACAAAATAATAACACAATATGGAAATCAAAATAAATTGTGACTCACTTGTGCTAGTAAGGTACCTGGTGCAACACAGTTAGCACAGATGTTATCGGTGGCTTATCCTATCCATAAGCTAGGTTTCTTGTAGGTTGTTCCATTACTCCTGGGAAGAAAAAACTAGTATTAATTAAGTTTTATATCATTAGTGATTTCAGCAGATCTAAATTTTAAAAATACAGTACCAAAATAAAGTAGCTGACCTGCAGCTGGCTTATGCTTATTATTAACATCAAGCTTAATCCTGCTGCACAAGCTTGCAATAGCAAGCTTGCTGTTAACAGGCCTTATGACCAGCAAGCTTGTTGTAAAGTTCGCGCTAGCAGGCTTGCTGTTAACATATGAATGACGGTTAGTTTCAATATAAAAATAAAATAAAATTATGTTCTAAAGCAAAAGAATTTTGTTTCAATATATCCTTGCAATTCTACTAATTATGTTCTAGATGCCATCCATTAATATCTCAAATCAATCATCCATAGTTATTGTTAACTGTTGAGTAATGATATAATGCATATATTTAAGCTCTTTAAACGAAAAAGAAAACCAAATCTTTCAACCAAACATTGAATGCTTACTATAAAACCAAGAACAATTAACTCAATACAGGCTATAGGCGATACAGGTTGTTTCACGAACTCGGTACAGGCAATAGGCGAGTATAGCCATGAGTGTAGACGAGCAGAAGAAAAAAGGGAAAAAAGGAGCCGAGAAATAAAAATTATAAGCCGCAATGATTTTAATTTCTTTTGGTTAGGGTTAGGAAATAGGAACAAGAGAGCGTGTGGCGGCTATGATATCTGCAGCATTATCTTAGTTTGGGTATCAGGTCGGATTCCCTTTTTTATGTACTAGCTAATTCGTTCATTTTTGTTTTATACGTTAGCTAATTTGTTCATTTTTGTTTTACACATTAAAAAATATACAATTTGCAAATTGTAACAGCCTGATGATGGCAATTAGCAAAAAAGAAACAAAAAGAAAGATTCATAATGGTTTTCCAAAGATGAGGGGACGAACATTATCATAAATTAAGTATATATTATAATTTGACATTATTAATCTTAATTATTAGCCATAATTTATTTATTTATAATTAATTATAATGAAATATTAGTTATTAACTATAATTTATAAATTAATTATTAATAATCAATACTTGATAATTAATAATTTGTGTTCAATACTTTAAATACTAGTGAAATTTTAGGAAGTTTCTTTATTTTTTTCGTATGATTGGTAAAAATGAACATTTGTTATTTCAATTTATTATAGAAAAATTATTTTTTAAATAATAGTTATATATAAAAATAGTAAATGTTAAATGTTATTTCCCAATTATTAATATTCTTATTATTTAAGGTCTATTATAGATTTTCTTAATTATTAACAATTAATTATTTAATAAAATTTTAATAGTCATTGATTATTAATAATTAATTGAAATTAATGGTCAAATACTAAATATCACTTCACAAGTATAAAATTTTAAAAATAAATGCCGATCATTAATTAGTTTTTACTAATAAGCAACTAAGGCATGGAAGTTAGGGTTACATTATAGATCTGCTGCAGTATAAAATTTCAAAAACAAACACAATGCAAAATTAAAGAAATAAAGGAACAAATACTAAGATGCAAACAATGTAGATCTACGTGCAACTATATAGATCTGCATTTCATCATATAATACGATAGAAACAATGTATCATATTGAAAAACTTAACTAAGATAAAAACAATGTTTATTGGGCCCGTAATAGATTAACATGATATGATCTAATTATTTGTCTAATTTAAAAACCACACCTTCAATACACTAGCATTATAATTAATCAAGCCAAAAAGGATTTCAATCAAGGCAAATACTTATTAGTTTTGTCGTTTTAAGAAAGTGGTTGTCAACATAGTAATGATAAAAAACGAACAAAAATTTATTAAAAATCTTTTGATGTGAAATTCTTCTAAATAAGTATTCATTTAAAAACACTAATTAATGACGATAACTTTAACATTATTATTACAGTAATTAAATAACAATCCCTAATAACATATATCCAAAAGATAAACATGGAATTTAGTTCATATTTAGTGGCAGAATCTCAAAGGAGAGCAAATTGTATTTGATAACAAGACTTGTAATACGTTCAAAAATTATTTTTATACTCAAACAAAATCTTTATAAGCAATAAATTTGATCAAATTTAAAATAATACAGCTGGGTTTATATAATCCCAAACAAAGAAATACATAGTAGACAGTACTAGATGGGCCTTAAAAGATATATTAGTTTTGAGAACAGAAAATAAGATCATAAAGATTCAGGAGATGCTTTGAAGATAAAGCTTTAAGGATCCACCTTTTCCCCCAATCAAACTATGTAATTTTGGAATTGTACGGATGAATCTAATCTATTAGTACAGATACAAATCTCTGTAATGCATATAATCGGCCCATATTACATTAGAAAATTAGCCCATATTTCAGTTCTCTTGTACTGATTATTTCAATAAAAAAAATTATAAAAGATTAAATGGATTGGTGGGTAGAGTCCAATCTACTACAGTTCATTTTACGAATTACGTACACAATTCGAAGAGTTGTAAATTTTAATCAGACAAAGATTTGTGGTATCCATACTCTAAACAAATTAATTCCTTAAATAATTTATTAATGATACATAACTTACGAATCATTAATTGCTCACCTTTTCCAGAAAGAAGATTAAAGAAAAAATGAATGCAGTTTAGGAATTGTAATCAAACCATATCGCCATTACTTAATTAGTTATAAATGAACCCATTAATCCAATCTGCAGCATTTACGTTTAAATAAATCAGCGGATTGAATCACATAACCCAAAACCAAACGATTTATCAAACATGAATTCTAATCTATTTTCTCAAATCTTTGATGTTTTCATGCTTATTTTCCAGTTCTCAACCATGTCCATCTCACCGACTGAAGCAAGAGAAGTTAAATTTGCAACAGGTTAGACTTCTTTTCATTCTCAGTTCTCTTGTATTGATTATTTCAATAAATATTTCAGTGTTTATGTGACCTGTAAGACTTACTTTGAGCTGATGTTGAACTAATATGATATATGATGCTATATGCAGAAAAATGTGCAGGTCATGTATTAAAATTACATATAATCGGTTATGCATGCAGTAGCAGTAGCGCATCTCGCAGTGCTATAAGGTATTAGCGACAAATGAATTGAAACAAAAATTGCAGCAATATACTCGGTCACGAATTGAAACCCAGACCGAGATCCAACATAGAATTAGAGCCAAATAACATTTTCAAAATGAAAACAAGTCAAAGATAAACCAGTAGCGTACAATACACTTCCATAGATCTGAACTTTGAAATACAAAAAACTACAAGAAGAAAAAAAACAAAAGTGGCACCTGAATGAAACTGTTCTCAGCAGCACTGCGCAAACCGAGATTACATCTGAGCGTCGCTCGTGAGACGCCAGCAAGAGCAAAGGGATCCATATACTAAATTTTGGACCAGCAAACTTTGAATCTTGATCTCTAAATGTGACGTATTGGAGTCCATGAGTTGGGAATCAATCGAGATGCAAAAGCCAGATCCGAGAAGAGAAGAGCGATGATTAATTTATAGCCGCCATGATTTCTACATATATCTAAGGTTAGGGATTGGAAACGGATACGGTTGCGGATGAAAGCATGCGGTCTTTAACTAGTTCGAGTCGGTTTCTTTTGTGTTTGTGCTGCTCCTTTTGAGTTGGGCTAGTTCTTTTGTAATATGCTCATCACTTGTTATACTATTTTGTAGTCATTTTCAACAAAAAGTAAACAGAGAAAATTATTACAAATATTGAGTTCTTATATAAAGTTTAGAACAACTATAATTTAGTTTTTTGTTAGTTCAAAAATGTTAACTATTGTTTATTATCATTTGTAAACAATTATATTGTTAAAATAATTTAAAGTTAGTAGTCATTATTAATAAAATGTCAAGAATAAAGTATTATTTTTATAAATTTGAATATTTTATTAAATTCATAAATTTTGAATTTTATGTCAACTACAAAATTTTGCTTTTATATTTATGAATGTTTTTTAATTTCTTTTAGATTACATATACACACCAATTATAATTATATATCAAATAGTAAGTATTAAAAATTTTTCTTAATTTTTAATTATTAGTTATTTCAAGCTGTTAATTAGTTACTAGTTTTAGTACTTAGTTATTTATAGTAATTATTAATAATAACAATTCAATTATTAATTATTTAATTGTAGTTGTTTAATAGTAATTTTTAATTACTAAATATTATTATTGAAATTATATATTAAAAATTAATTATTAAATATCAAATAGATATCAGTATTAAATAGAAATTATTATTTATTAATTTAGAATTTTAATTTTTTAATATTAATATTATTTGATAATTAAATGTTAAGCGGACATTATTATTATTATTGATTATTTATAATAATCTATAGCTATAAATTATTTATTAACAATCATTCGTTATAATAAATTACAAAAAATGACATATGTAAGGTTGTCTATGATTATTGATATTTGCATTTGCTTTGGTAAAATAATTCGTTGTTGCTTCGGTGCAGTTGCTTCTGTTCTTATGGAACTGATGCAAATACATTATTTGCTTCGGTGCATTTGCTTCAGTTTCTAAGCAGCCGATGCAAATAACACAATTTGCTTCGGTGCATTTGCTTCGGCTTATGGTACAACAGAAGCAAATTATACTATTTGCTCCGGTTATTAGCATAGCCGAAGCAAGTAATACCATTTGCTTCTGTTGTTAACAGAACAGAAGCAAATGATACTATTTGCTTCTATTATAAGAACAACCGAAGAAAATGAGGCGAAGCAACAGACCTGTGTTGTAGTAGTGGTAGGGACGGTAGACTTTGTGTACCACGAGACGAGAACTTGAGGAAGACCATTCTTGATGATGCACATCGTTCAAAGATGACCATTCATCTCGCCGGGGACAAGATGTACATGGACATGAGACGAGTTTACTTTTGGGTCGGTATAAAGAGGGATGTGGCCGAGTTTGTCGCTAGATGCTTGGTGTGCCAACAAGTAAAAGCAGAGCAAAAGAAGCCCGGTGGGTTGCTTCACCCATTGGAGGTCCCACAATGGAAGTGGGAGAGTGTCTCGATGGACTTTGTTGATGGGTTACCGAGATCGAGGAAGGGTAATAAAGGAATTTGGGTCTTGGTAGACAGACTTACTAAGAGCGCCCATTTCATTCCCGTGAAGAGTAAGAGGACTTCTCCATGGTTGGCCTCCGTATACATTCGAGAGATAGTTCATTTGCACGGTGTTCCTTCTAGCATAGTGAGCGATCGCGATCCTATCTTTACTAGCGAGTTTTGGAAGAGCTTGCAAGAGGCGGTAGGGACTCAGTTAAGTTTGAGCACTGCATGTCATCCTCAGACGGACAGCCAGACCGAGAGGGTGAATCGTATTCTAGAGGACATTTTGAGGTTGTGTGTCTTGGAATTCGGAGGTACATGGGAGGAGCATCTTCCTTTGGTGGAGTTCGCATATAATAATAGCTTTCAGTCTAGCATTGGCATGGAACCTTTCGAGGCTCTTTATGGATGGACGTGTCATTCACCTACATGTTAGTGGGAATCTACGGATAAGATCTTGCTTGGGCCTGATATGATTAGAGAGACTTCGGAAAAGATCGATTTGATTCGAAGGAGGATGAAGACGGCGCAAGATAGGAAGAAATCGTATGCGGACAAGAGGAGGACATATCTTGAGTTTGATATTGGGGACATGGTCTTTATCAAGGTGTCTCCATTACGGAATGTTGTTCGCTTTGGGTCCGTTGGGAAGTTAGCACCAATTTTCGTAGGGCCGTTTCCTATTAAGGAAAGGATTGGACAGATGGCGTATAGAGTGGAGTTGCCCGAGAGACTTAGTGGTGTACACGACGTATTCCATGTATCACATTTGAGGAAGTGCTTGCATGAGGAAGCAAAAGTGGTAGAGCCGAACTTTCTGAGAGAGGTGGAGATAGAGCGTAATGCGACGATTCGACGAGCTTCTACATGCATTCTTGGGTCGGAGATTAAGAGGTTGAAGAATCAAGAGGTCAAGCTAGTTAAAGTGCAATGAGGAGAAGATGAGAGCGACGCTACTTGGGAGACGGAAGAGAAGATGCGTTCATTGTACCCGTTTCTTTTCGAGGGTATGTCTTTTAATTTCTCCTTTATCGCTTAGCTTGTACTTGTTCTATCTTTAGTATGTCCTCTCGCTAGTATCTTTGACCTTTAGATAGGGTAGTCCTATGGTTGAAACATGTGTTTGAGACATGTTATGTATGATGGATGCAAGTGTTTACTAGTGGTTGCTCGTGGATGCATATACACACACTTTAGGCACTAGATCGGCTCAGTCACTTTCATATTGCATAATGCATATAAATGGATGTATTTAGTAAAATGAATGTACATTGAATGTGTGTATCATATGGATGTTGCATTTAGATGAATGGTTGTGCACACATGTAGTAATGATATGTATAGGGTTTTTTGCATACATGATGGATACATGGCACTATCATTATTTGCATTAAGGAGGTCGACTGAATCAGTGGACCGCCTGATTTTGCATTAGTATACGGACATATACACACACTATGCATATGTACATGAAAATCATTAGAAATCTTTTAAGGACCATGGTTACTAGTGGTTGATGGTTGAGTAGATGGATGATTGAATGGTAGGATACGTTCTTCTTGACTTAGATATTTCGAGGACGAAATCCTTTAAGTAGGGGAGAATGTAACACCCCGAATTTTGAATGATTGAATTAACTAAATTTATGAACACTTAATTTTTAAAATAGGAATGAAGGGAAATGGGTTGCACCATTGCGTTCGTCTCGGAATTATACATGGAATAGAGTCCAAGTTTTCGAAAAACGGGGTACGGACGAAGGAGATATGACCCTCGGAAGATAATAAGAATATATATATATATATATATGTGTGTGTGTGTGTGTGTGTGTGTGTGTGTGTGTGTGTGAGCAGGCCGACCAGGGAGGTCGACCTCCCAAGGGGGGAGGTCGAATATGGTGTCGACCTGGGTACCCCCAGGTCGACCTAGGGGTCGACCTCCCCCTTTGGGAGGTCGAACCTGGTTCAGCCAGTTTTGCTGTGGTGCGATTTTTGGGCCTGAGACGATTTTTGATGGTCCAGATCAGTTCTAGGGTTAATTCTAAGGCCTAAATAACTTCCTACACCTATATATACACCCTAAGACCTAACCCTAATTCATAAATATTATCTATGACACCATTATGCTGTCAAACTCTCTCTTAAACCCTAGCCGCCGCCTCTAAATCAAATCTCAAGTATTCAACTTCAACTCAAATTAAAGATTAGAGCTTCTACAACAATTCAAGAAGATAAATCAGCAACACCGCAACGTTTCTACACCAATTTCAGTGCATAATTCTATTCTTTAACCAAAAAAGGTGAGTACGGTGATTTTCACAATATAATGGGATTATAAGTAACATGATGAAGTTGTAAAGAGGATTCATATGTATGTATGTAATTTAAATCTCATCCAAGTCTTCACCTTTTTGATTCATGTCATCATATGCCTATGTTTCTATGTAAAGTTCATACCTTTTATCAGTTTATTCATGTTGAATCTGTCATTATGCCTCTATGCCATTTTACATGCCCCTTTATTTCATGATGTTGTGTTAATTCCAATTTTCTGTGATTTGATTCTCTCTTCTTATCCATATTCCTTTTATTTTTGGATCTAGGCTACCTTCGAGCCTATGTTAAAAATACGCGCGAATGCGAATACGTAGGAACGATGGGAATATGTGAAATATGGAAAATTGGATAATATTGGATATTTTGGATAATTGGATAATATGTGAAATTGGCATATTTGGGTATGAATTACATGGAATTGATGAAATTGCCTATAATTGTAAATTTGTAATTGAGGCTAATTAATATGTAATTAGTGAAAATTTGGAATAGGCAATATTATAAACATGATTACATGTTTAATTGCATATACATGACATGAAAATTGGGTATGGGTGAAATATGATTATTAATAAACCTTTGACACGAGGTTAGGCGCAATTGTGGCGTAAGACTGCTCGGAACCGCCCGGCAAATCCAGCTGCCACAATTGGACATCTAATGTGAGAGGTTAAATGAATGAATTGTAGGCGTAACGGTTAATGACACGAGGTTAAACCCGGTTTGTGGCGTAAGACTGCCCGGAACCGCCCGACAAATCTAGCGGCCACAAAGTGTTCGGTCTAATGTGGGAGGTCATGCACCGTTCGTCATAAGGAATGAATTAAGGAATACTAACCATAATAAGACATGGGTATGGTTAGAGAGTTAAGTGGGGTGACATGTAAATTATGACATGTAAATATGGACTTAACCGGAATAAGATAAGACATGTAAATTATGACATGTAAGTATGGACTTAACCGTAGCATGTGTAAGACATGGACATTTAAATTAAAATGGTCAAGTGGGATAAAAATCTAGTGGGGACCAAGCATAGGTGGGAGGCTTGTGTCAGATGGGGACCCGTTTCAACCAGTAACCCGTTTGAGTATCTAATTGGGCTCGGTACTAGGCCGGGGTTGGTGCACGCTTACTGGACTTGAATGTAAGAGGTCAAAACGTGAATAGCGGTGGCAACGCAAGTCGAACGGGTTCATGTGCCTGCATGGGTCCGGGTTGGTAGGTAAGACGTTGCTGCATCGTGTAGGTATGGCCGTGCATTTTATGTTGGTATCGGGGTTGCCACTTTGGGGAGTGATACACCCCACTGTGGGGCCAGCACGGGTGCCTACGTGGTTTAGGGAGCCGATCGAATGGGTAGAGTAAGGGTACCTTAGCGGTGGTAGGAGCAAGCTGGCACCTACGATAGCAGCTAGGTACAAGTAACTAACAAGTTGTCATGTGGGTATAGTTAGTGGGAAGGGATCAACCTTGAGTAAAAGAGACTTGTAGATGTGCGGTGTAATTAAGTAATGTGGTGTAACTTAGCAAAAGTGCGGTGTAACGAAATACATATTGGTTGAGTTGGATAGTCCTTTGGGTGCTAGTTTGATGTTGACTTCGGTCTTCGGGGTTAGTACTTGGAGGGTTGTTCGCTTAGCCAAGGTGTAGGGTTGTCTTAGTACTTAGGAACGGAATCATCTTGTCCATCCTTTTATCTACCTTATTTATGTTACAGCCATATCATGATGCCTATTTATGTCTTGATCATTTACCTTACCTATTATTTATTAAAATTACTGGACTCGCCAGACTTTATGTCTGGCCCGTTTTGTTTCCACCTCCTTTCTTTCCTTCCTCCACTCAGGTTTGCAAGGAGGGAATACTACAGCTTAGTGTCGATTTCTTTCAGTTGCTTGAAGAGAGTAGATGTATCGCTTTGGACTCTCTCATCTTTATGGCTTTGCTTATGCTCAGTGGGGATTTATGCATTTATGTTATTTAAGTATTTGCTTCTTTATGTACTTTGAAGTTTTTGGAAAAGACTACTGATCCTGTTATAATGGTTTTGGAGACTACTTATGTAAGCTTGTTTTGAGTTATGATGCTATGAAATAAGTTTTATCTTCCGCTGTGTTGTTTTATTTATTTATTCTTGTAATTTATCTGTTCTATACAACAACAACGCTTCATGGACATTGATGCATTCCCTTTGTGAGTGACGTTAATGGACATGGGGTGTTACACATGGAAGGACCCTCGAGATTTCTTGTGATCCTAAAGAGTCTGTCATGCTTAGTTTCCTAGAGTCACTTGATGCATCTATCGATGATTTGGAATCGGTACCAGTAGTCTTTGAGTATCCAGATGTTTTTTTAGGAGGTTCCGGGCTTACCTCCGAGGCGCGAGATCGATTCCGTATATACTTGGTGGACAATGCAAAGCCAGTTGCATTGCATGTGCGCCACATGGAGTCAAGAGAAAGGAGAGAGCTCAGCAAGCAAGTAGGGGAGCTACTTGAGAAAGGATTTATTAGGCGAAGCATATCTGAATGGGGTACTCCAGTAGTATTCGCCACTAAGGCGGATGGTTCGCTTCGCTTATGTGTGGATTACAGGGAGTTGAATAAGCTCACTAAGAAAAATAGGCACCCACTTCCGAGGATAGATGATATGTTTAACCAGCTTGTTGGTGCATCTTTTTTCTCCCGGTTAGACTTGGCCATGGGTTTCGTCAGTTGAGGGTGACCGAGGACAGTATAGACAAGACCGCTTTCAGAACTCCAGATGGTTTCTTCGAGTGGTTAGTCATGCCTTTTGTATTGACTAATGCACCCACATATTTTGTGGATCTGGTGAGTAGAGTGTTCCGGGAGTTTCTGAACAAGTTTGTTGTGGTCTTTGTTGATGACATCTTGATTTTCTCAAAGAGCGAGGAAGAGAAAGCCCAACATTTACGGGAGTTTTTGAAAACTCTCTGTGCACATCATCTTAAGGCGAAATTCTCCAAATTCCATTTTTGGAGAAAGGAAGTGAGATTTCTAGGGCATGTGGTCTCTAAAGATGGGATAGCTGTATATCCCTCGAAGGTAGTTGCAGTTCAAGATTAGCAAGTTCCAAAGAATGCAATGGAGGTGAGGAGTTTTCTTGGTCTAGCGGGCTATTATAGAAAGTTCATTAAGGACTACGCAAAGATATCATCCCAACTCACCAGGCTGACGAAGAAGAATTTGACGTTTTCTTGGGGTATAGATTGTGAAGATGCTTTTCAGCGATTGAATAGGGCTCTGACAACAGCCCCAGTCTTGACCTTGTCGGATGGGAACAAAGTGTTCATAGTTTACGCTGATGCATGTGGTATAGGGCTTGGTGCGGTTCTGATGCAAGAGGGAAGGGTAGTATGTTATGGAGGTAGACAGCTAGGAGTTCATGAGAAGAACCACCCTACCCATGACTTGGAGTTAGCTGCCATAGTATTCGCTCTTAAGACTTAGCGCCATTATCTACTTGGAGAGAAGTTTGAGTTGTACACCGATCATAAATCTCTCAAGCACTTGTTCTCGCAGAAGGACCTCAATTTGAGGCAACAAAGGTGGATGGAGTTCCTAGCATCCTACGACTTTGAGACTGCTTATGCACCTGGCAAAGGTAATGTGGTAGCAGACGCATTGAGTAGGCAGAGGATGACATTTAGTCCTCTGTTTATGGAGAGGAAAAGCTTGGAGTTCATATCGACCTTTGATTTTAGACCTTCCACCGAGTTTACACTTGGTTTATTGGCATCACTAGAGGTGCGACCTACTCTTTCGGATCAGATAGGAACTTCACAACAAGAGGATACACATATTTCAGACATCTTGGATAGGCTCAGTAGAGGGTAAACTTCTAGTCACCTCAGTAGATATTCTATGGACGATAAAGGGTGGTTGCAACGAGATGAAAGCCTTTGTGTTCCCCGAGTTGGTAGTCTGTTAAAGACAGTCCTTGAGGAAGACCATCAATCTAGGATGACTATTCATCCAGGCAGTGATAAGATGTACAGAGATATGAAGAGGGTATTCTTTTGGGCTGGGATAAAGAAAGATGTAACAAAGTTCATTTCTCGATGTTTGATTTGCTAGCAAGTCAAGGCTGAGCAAAGGAAGCCCGATGGTTTATTTCATCCTCTAGAAGTCCCACGGTGGAAGTGGGAGAGCGTCTCTATGGATTTCATTGATGGTTTGCCTAGATAAGGAAAGGGCAATACCAGTATTTGGGTTATAGCTGACAGTCTTACTAAGAGCGCTCATTTCATTCCGGTTAAGAGTAAGAGAATGACGACATGGTTGGCACCGGTTTATCTTTGTGAATAGTTTGTCTACATGGAGTACCTTCCAGCATAGTGAATGATCGAGATCCTATATTCATCAGTGAGTTCTAGAAGAGTCTGCAAGAGGCACTTGGTACACAGTTATGTTTGAGCACCGCATATCATCCTCAGACTGATGGACAGACAGAGAGGGTGAACAGAGTTCTAGAGGATCTTTGGAGGTTGTGTATCCATGACTTTGGAGGGACTTAGTGATATACACGTAAATGTGTATATTTTATCCGCTTATTTATCTTATTTTCCCTTTAAAATAATTGATACTTTGTATTTATAGCTGTATTTTCAGATTGTTGACAAGGAGCATGGTTTAGAGCATTTGATGGATAAAGCATGAAGAATTTGCTTAAAAAGAGTGAAGTTTAAAATTGCTAAAGCTTGAAGAGTCTGAAGCTTGAAGAACGGTTGCAATTATATTTCAGTTAAGAAGATTTGGCTCAATAAAGACTCAAACTGCATTCACATTAGCTCATTAGGAAGGCCACTTACTCATGTTGCGTTCACACTAGCCTATTTGCTAAACCACTCACTCTAAAGCTGCGTTCACACTGGCTTATGTGTTATTTGGGTTATTTCTTTAGTCCCACATTATGTAACTAGCTAGCTAGCCTTTGTCATATCAGCTATAAATACCTTGTATCTCATTCATTGTAAGACACATTGGGTTTTATTCTGTAATACTCTTCTTGGAATAAAATCATTCTCTCCCTTTCTTTTTACTTTTTGTTTATTTTATTTATGTTCATGTTATTTATTTTCTGTTTCTCTTCTTCTTTAGCTATGTCTAGCTAATCCCCTTTGATTAGGGGGGTGATGACGCTGATAGTATGATTCAATATGAATCACATAGCCAAAAGATGAGGACTGTATACATGAAGATCTGGATCTGAATTAAGGGTTAGATCTGAACCTTCATATTTTGTGTCGTTTAAGAGCTATGCTCCTTCACAGGATATATTCGTATTCGATCTAATGTTTATCAGATCTAGATCTAATTTTAGGGTTTTAGAAATTAATTAGTGAATCTGTCCTGATAGTCTATGGTTGTAGAGCTGAGCTCCTGCATAGGCTATGCTTGTCGTTATTTACATATTTGTTTCTAAAAACCTATTATCGTTGATTCATGTTTGTGACAGAAACATGTATTAGATTTGGTTAATCCTTTGGCTATTGATGATTATGAATCTGATCTATGTCATTATCCCCTAATTGCTTTCACTTAGTGTTAAAACTCTCTTTTATTTAATTTCTGCTATTTTCTTTGTCTTCCACCAATCAAAAGTTAGGGATAACTTGATTGGATTTATTAATAAAATAATTTGGTCCTAGAGTTCGACACCCTCTACAACAATCCTTGTTGTTTAGGAAAGACGAACGGATTTTACGGTTGTTTACAACTGCATAATTTGTTCGCAAACAAATTTTGGCGCCGTTGCCGGGGACCAAAATAATTTTTATTGGTAAATCCTTCGGGTTATATTTTTAGTTTTTTATTTATTTTTCCATTTAAAAAAAACACAAAAATATTTTTTTTATTTTATTTTTGTTTTCTTGTATTTTTTTTAAGAAAAATCTTGATTAGCTTATTTGGTATTAACATAGTTAATACTACAATCTGTAAATCAAGGAAAAAATAAATTTGTTGCCACTTTTTGTTTCACTTTCTTTCCTTTTTCCCATTCATTTCTTTCTCTCTTTGTACAATCCTTTTCTTCTTTACAATTAAAAAAAAAAAGAATTACAATTTTTGTTTGATTTGTTTCCTTTCTAATTTTCTGCCTTCTCCTCTATTTCATTCTTTCTTTGTTCCAAATTTCTTTCCAATTCTTCTATTACAAAATAAAAAAAATCCACAACCACTTACTGTCGCTCTTCTCCCCCTGTCGATTTTTCTTTTACTATCAAACAAACCCAGAAAACCGCTTTCTGCAACTATTTTGTTCTCTGCCTTCAAAGTCGCCCACCAACCCACAGTTCTGACCAAACTTTGTACGCCCAGTCATCACGATTTTCGTACCCAACACCTACTGTCCACACCTCCCATCGGATCACCAAACCCAGAATTTGTCCACTGCAATTCCCTTCACGCAGCTATCTCCTCCACTATCCAATACCATACCAAGACTCCACCAAATCATCACCCATTACCCATCACCGAACGCCAAACCCCAGTCGACAGCAGACCCTGGTTCGAAAATCAAATCTTTCAGGGACCGGTTTGTAGTACCTCCCCCAGTCGACAGCAGACCCCAGTCCTTCACGCAGCAGACCCCAAAATCCGAAACGCGAGCTTGTAGTACCTCCCCCAACCAAATCTTCAAATCGAAAATCAAGTCCCCCAAAGTTAGACCAACGTTAATCACGCACACTCCATCACCAAACAATACCCGAAGTCATTTGTTACCTCTACTCTCGTTTCGAAGGATTTATTTTTCTTTTATTTTGAATTTAAAAAAAACAAAGAGAGGAGGAGAGTCGGCTTTTGATTTTAACAGAGAAACTTTTTCTGAGCCTTGTTGATAAATCTTAGTCGGGTTTGAGGATCATTGCCTTCTATTGGGCTTGTGGTATTTGGGCGTTGTTAGGGGTCAGTTTTCCTTTTTTTTAGGTCTATTTTCATTCGAAGCTTTAATTTGCAATTTGTTTTTAGTCCAATCAAGAAAACAAGAGGGCGATTTGTTTTGCAAAGGAAGTCGGTGAATTTTTTTTAACAGAGTTTTGTTTACACAGAACTTTCAGGGACCAGTTTGTTTGGGCTTTTGTGTGGTTTCGGGTAATAGTTGCTGAAGTGTTTGCTTTTGGCTGTGCCTGGGTTCTGTTTTTAGGGATTTGTTTTGTTTTAGTTTATTTTTCCTTAGTTTAATCTAGTTTTTATTTTTATTTTGTGTCTTTCTCTTGAAAAAAAAACCCCATTCTCCTGTTTTAAATTGTGCTTTGTTTTAGTTTAATCTTCAAAAAAAAAAAAAAAAAAAAAAAAAAAAAAAAACAGGTACAGTGAAAATTAGAAAAAGACCTTAAAAAAAAAAAATTGGGCTCCTAGCCCGAACCCGTGCCGCAGCGCAGTCAAGCAAATAATAGGAGGCGACAACAATAAAAAGCAGCAGACTATTCAGTGTTTGAGCGGTTGCACACCAAGTGGGGTGTGAACGCGCTAGCGCGACTCAACTGCACTGGACGGACTGCCGATCAAAGTGAGTATTTTCTAACTCTACAGGGACCGCGGCTGCAAATAAAAAATATATATAGACATTGCTTGTAAAAATCTTCTGCAGGGCATCGGCTTGCTTGTAAAATTTTATTTATTTATTTTTGCAATTGCCTGTTCTGTGACTGTTCATTCTGTGACTGATTAAAAAAAAAAAATCTGCATTCATCTTAGTTTTGTTTTTACTTTCTAAGGACTTCATTATATTTTGACAATTTGGTTTAGTTCAAACGGATTATTTCTCGGTGTCTAGACTACGGCAGAGTAATAACTGTTTATAAATATTACGGTGATTCGTAAATATTATATCGGTTGTTCCTCTGAAGGTACTTAAACCTTCGGCTGCATTGCTAGGGTGATTCCTGGTGCACCGATAACTCCTGTCCGTTAACTGGCTGAGAAATCTTTTGTTGAAATAAATCAAACCGTCATTATATAATTCTAGAAATTGTAAATTGCATTAGGTTCATTTAAAAAAAAAAAACTTTTGTGTCTAATTCTTTTTCTCTAAAAAAAAAACAAAAAAAAAATCGCTTCTCAAATTTGTTTTTTTTTCTCATCTTCCCTTATTCTTCTCGCTAGTGCATGCGTCATTGGACTCGTGATCCTTCAGATAATCGTTTAGTTCGAACAAACATTTCTTTAACCATGGCCGAAGAAAATCCCCCTCGATCTCTTATGGATAGATACTTCCCCAAGCGAGTTTCTATTCCTTCTTGCATCATATTGCCCGCCCCAACGGGTAACCACTTTGAAATTCATTCGAATCACATAAATACTCTTCCAAAGTTCGGCAATTTAGAATGTGATGATCCTTATATCTTCTTGACCAAATTTGAACAAGTTTGTGCAACCATGAAATTTCAACAATTAAGTGGCGATGGAATCAAACTTAGGTTAATTCCATTTGCACTTACCGATTATGCTGAGAAATGGTTGTATAGCTTACCTTCAAATACGATTGGAACTTGGGGTGAATTTGTGAACATTTTTCTAAAGAAATTTTACCCTCTAGAAAAAACATCCAAAATTCGAAATGAAATCGTCAATTTTCGTCAATTTGGGGGTGAATCCTTTGCAAAATATTTTGAAAGATTTAAAGAGCTTCTAGTCAAATGTCCACATCACAATTTCGAAAAATGGACTCTTTGTCAAATTTTATACGATGGACTTGAAAATAACTCTCGAACCATGCTCGAATCAATGTGCCAAGGAAATTTTCTAGCCCAAGATCACAATGCCGCTTGGCAATTTCTCGAAAATTTGGCCGAAAAATCAGCTCAATGGGAAAGATCTAACGAGAAATCGATTTATTCCCGATCTAACGCTCATTCGGTAGGATCATCAGTTGCCTTAGAAGCAAAAATAGACGCGATGATATCCAAATTCGATAACGTCCTTTCATCAACGCAAATAAATCAAGCTCAAGCGTCTCAGACCTCATGTTACAAATGTAACGATCCTAACCACATAGCTGATCAATGCCCACATTCATTGGAACAACTCAACGCATTTAACAAAGCTAGGAATGACCCATTCTCCCCAACATACAATCCAGGTTGGAGAAACCATCCTAACTTCTCTTGGACCCAAAACAATGCAAATTCGAATGCGGTTCGACCGCCTCTTCAGTCATTTTCGAATAATCCTTCGAAACCTCCCTTTCAACAAACTCAATTCCAACATCCTGCGCCACCTTCTCAAAACCAAGCGCAACAATCTTTTGTTCCCCAAGACGATAAACGATTGACATCACTTGAGAAAACTCTCGAAGAATTGACTAAAGCGACAACTCAAAATCTCCAATCAAATACCAATCTTCAAAATTTATTGACTTCGCACATGCAAAACACGAGTCAATCGATCGCTAAACTTGAAATGCAAATGAGTCAGTTAGCCACTTCGGTAAGCGAACGGGAAAGAGGCACTTTCCCGAGTCAACCCATTCCAAACCCCAACCGTCAAAATCCTAACTCCAACCAAATTCACATCATTCAAGATTCAAACGTGAGTCACTTGAATGCGGTCACGACTCTAAGATCTGGCAAAAAGATTGACAACCATGTGGTCAACCCAAATGCTTTACCGGACAATCTTCCAAACCCAACCGAAAATTCGATCAACTCAGATCAAAACATTGAGCCAATTCCTGACAAGGACCATCCTCAAACTCAAGTAGCCCAACCTACTGAGTTGTCTGCTCCATTTCCTCATAGACTCCGACCTAGGAAAAAGACGGATCAGCTAGAAAAAATCCTGGAAATATTTAAGCAAGTTAAAGTGAACATTCCTCTTTTAGATATTATACAACAAGTTCCACAATACGCAAAATTTCTAAAAGATATGTGCACTCAAAAACGTCATACACATGTACCTAAGAAAGTGTTTCTAGCGGCAACTCTAAGCGAAGTCTTGTCCCAATCAATGCCAGTGAAATACAAAGATCCTGGCTGCCCCACAATATCATGTACTATCGGGAACAAGAAAATCGATAGATGCCTGCTAGACTTAGGTGCTAGTGTTAACTTGCTTCCATATTCCGTCTATCGCCAATTAGGGCTAGGAGAATTGAAACCCACCAAGGTTACCCTTCAGCTTGCTGACCGTTCAATTAAGAAACCTGTGGGCGAAATCGAGGATGTGTTGATCAAAATAGGCGAATTCATCTTTCCAGTTGATTTTATTGTCTTAGAAACTCAACAGGTTAGCAATCCTGCAAACCAGATCCCTTTGATTCTAGGACGACCCTTTTTAGCAACCTGTAATGCTCTCATCAACTGTAGAAATGGGTCTATGAAACTTTCTTTTGGTAACATGACTGTCGAGCTAAACATTTTCAGAACTGAAAACTCTCCTAACTCTTATGTGGACCAGTTTTCTGAAATCCATGCTGTCCACGATAATGAATCTGAGCTCGACCATCTGAATAACGGAATTGAATCGAATTATGAAACCTTGTTTCAAGATATTCCCGAAAATGTCTCTGATTCGATTCCTGTCGAGCCTCTCACAAATGAGTCCATCCCTCAACCAATTTCTTCGGTTGAGTCGCCCCCAAAATCTGACCTCAAAGTGCTGCCCAGTCATCTTAAGTACGCTTACTTAGGAGACAATGAAACTTTTCCTGTCATCATCGCTTCTGACCTTACTTTAGAGCAGGAACAATTGCTCCTTCCCATCCTTAAGAAAAATAAGGAGGCAATTGGTTGGTCCATGGCTGATATTAAGGGGATTAGTCCTTCGATAGTCCAACACCGAATCCACCTTATAGATGATGCCAAACCCACTCGTGATCCCCAGCGTCGACTAAACCCCATCATGAAAGAAGCAGTTCGTGCTGAAATCCTTAAATGTCTTGACAATGGAATCATCTACCCGATTTCCGATAGTCAATGGGTTAGTCCGATTCATGTTGTACCTAAGAAATCAGGCATTACCGTGGTTCAAAATGAAGCTAATGAGCTTATCCCAACCCGCACCCAGACCGGTTGGCGTGTTTGCATTGACTATAGGAAACTTAACGCTGCAACACGTAAGGATCATTTCCCTTTTCCATTTATCGATCAAATGTTAGAGCGACTAGCTGGTCATGAGTACTACTGTTTCCTTGATGGGTACTCGGGCTATAATCAAATCCCTATCGCTCCTGAGGACCAAGAAAAAACTACTTTCACTTGTCCGTTTGGTACATTTGCGTACCGACGTATGCCTTTTGGTCTCTGTAATGCACCTGCAACCTTTCAGAGGTGCATGATTAGCATTTTTTCTGATATGATCGAGCGATTTTTGGAAGTGTTCATGGATGATTTTTCCATATTTGGTGATTCTTACTCTGAGTGTTTACATCATCTCGATTTTGTTCTTAATCGCTGTAAAGAGAAACACTTAACGCTTAATTGGGAAAAGTGTCACTTCATGGTTAAACATGGTATTGTCTTAGGACATGTCATCTCTAACAAGGGAATTGAAGTTGACAAATCCAAAATCGAAATTATCTCTAATCTTCCCATTCCCAAATCTGTTAAGGACATCCGATCCTTTTTAGGTCATGCTGGCTTCTATCGTCGCTTTTTAAAGGATTTCAGCAAAATTACTCGACCTCTGACTAACCTTCTTGGTAAGGATGTTCCTTTCGACTTCAATTCTGATTGCATTTCATCTTTTGAGCGTCTTAAAAATGAACTCGTCTCTGCCCCGATCATTTGCTCTCCTAATTGGAAGCTGCCTTTTGAAATCATGTGTGATGCCTCGAATTTCGCTGTTGGCGCTGTCTTAGGACAACGTATCGATAAGATTCTTCACATCATTTACTATGCGAGTAAGACTTTGAACGATGCCCAAATTAATTATACGACCACTGAAAAAGAACTTTTGGCAGTTGTTTTCGCTCTAGAAAAATTCAGGCCTTATCTAGTTGGCTCACACATCACGGTTTATACCAATCATTCCGCACTCAGGTATCTTTTCTCTAAAAAGGATGCTAAGCCTCGTCTCATTCGTTGGATTCTTCTACTTCAAGAATTTGACCTTACCATTAAGGATAAAAAAGGATCTGACAACGTTATTGCAGACCACTTGTCTCGTCATCCAAATGCCCCGTCTTCTTCTCTTCCAATCAACGAGAATTTCCCTGATGAACAGCTGTTTTCTCTATCCACTGATCCTTGGTTTGCTGACATTGTTAACTACTTAGTCACCAAGCAGGTCCCTTCTTTTTGGTCTAAGCAGGATAAACACAAATTCTTTTCCCAAGTGAAACATTTTTATTGGGACGACCCCTATCTTTTCAAGTATTGTCCCGACCAAATCATTCGAAGATGTGTTCCTGACACCGAAATTCACAGTGTCCTCTCTTTCTGTCATGACCAAGCATGCGGTGGTCACTTCGGTCCCAAAAAGACAGCCGAAAAGGTTCTCCAATCGGGTTTCTACTGGCCGAACCTTTTCAAAGACGCATACGAATTTTGCAAAACTTGTGATCGATGTCAATTCTTGGGGAAAATTTCTAAACGGAATATGATGCCCCTCAACCCCATTCTAGAGGTCGAAATTTTTGATGTGTGGGGTATAGACTTCATGGGACCCTTCCCTAATTCTTTTGGGAACCTTTACATTCTCTTAGCTGTTGATTATGTTTCCAAATGGGTCGAAGCTGTACCATGCAAAACAAACGATAACAAGGTTGTTGTGCGCTTCTTGAAAGAAAACATCTTTTCTAGGTTTGGCACACCTCGCACAATAATCAGTGATAATGGTACACACTTCTGTAATCGTTCTTTTGAAGCTCTCATGAGAAAGTATTCGATAACCCACAAGTTATCCACTCCTTATCACCCTCAAACTTGTGGGCAAGTTGAAGTATCGAATAGGCAGATTAAACAAATCCTTGAGAAAACCGTGAATCGAAATCGTAAAGATTGGTCTCAAAAGTTAACCGACGCTCTTTGGGCTTACCGCACCGCTTTCAAAACAAACTTGGGTATGTCCCCTTATCGGTTGATTTTTGGTAAACCATGTCACTTGCCAGTTGAACTAGAACATAGGGCGTTATGGGCAATAAAAACTTTAAATCTTGATTTAGAGCAAGCAGGTGAACATAGGAAGCTTCAACTTAATGAACTTGATGAAATTCGAAATGATGCCTATGAAAATGAACGAATTTACAAGGACAAAACAAAAGTTTTTCATGATAAATCAATTTTACGTAAAACTTTCATGCCAGGTCAAAAAGTTCTGTTGTATGACTCAAAACTGCATCTATTTCCGGGTAAGCTAAAATCTAGATGGACAGGACCTTACACTGTACGGAATGTTTTTCCGTATGGTGCAGTAGAGATTGAGAATCCAACTGAGGGATCATCCTTTAAGGTCAATGGTCAACGCCTTAAACCTTACTTGGAACCAATACCCAACCAAGAGGAAGAGCTCATGGTCCTCCATGAGCCACATTACATTCGGTAAGACGCACTAACCCTCTTTTGTACATATGTAAATAGTCCTTTATTTTATTTTTCCTTTCACTAAGATTTGTCTGATTAATGACTGTGAGGACACAGTCACACTCAAGTGTGGGGGGAATTTATATTACATCAGCAATCAAATTTTATGAAGAAGGTCATTCATTGAACAAGGATTAACTTAAATTCATAAATAACACCTTGGTTCTTATTTGATAAGTTGAATTGTTGGGTGATGAGAATGAACATTATTTATTCATTGAGTCGTAATGTGTCTTTTTAAGATGCTAGCTTGAGACTATGCAGACGTTAGTCGTGTTCTGGAGTAAGCGTGTCAACCCTTGTTATACGTGTTAGAATGTGCAAGTAAAAATAATCAAAAAAAAAAAAAAATCAAGAAATAAAAATGATTTTGCACCTACATTTGTTGGATTTTCTGAGTTCGTTTTCATGCATAATATTTTCTTTTCACTCAAATTTTCAAAATTGTAAGTTCTAAAATCCACTTGGCCCAATTAAGGAGAAATGACTCATTGTAGCGTTCTTCTTCGATACCCCACATTATTCAAACCCAAGTTTTAGT
Source organism: Allium sativum (assembly GCA_030737875.1). Classification (NCBI taxonomy): domain Eukaryota; kingdom Viridiplantae; phylum Streptophyta; class Magnoliopsida; order Asparagales; family Amaryllidaceae; genus Allium; species Allium sativum. The sequence goes on along the minus strand of CM060915.1, from coordinate 40,842,345 downwards.
CGATTTACATCCATGTGTCGACAAGTTTATCTTATATTGGTATACTCAAGAACCTTTGTTTAAAGGTCAAAAATGTCACATGTCACTTTTCATACCAATATTACACTACCCATTCCGTACTTGTTTTAAGGTAGGATAACCATATACCACATCTTATATTATATGGGTTATCTATCTTACGAAACTTTGCTTATCATTCCTTTCAGTTTTTTGTATAACATCAATCCAGACTTGTGTGTTGAATTAAGGTTATAGAAGTAGAGTGACTAGGGCACAAAACTTTCCTTTCATGAAGTGTTGGTAGTAGAGGAGGAATCAAATGAAATCATGTACGTCATCATTCCATCTCCATTCATCATTCATCATGCAAAAGAAAAAAAAAAGAAGAAGAAGAAGAAAAAAGAATAGAAAAAAAAGGAAAAAAAAAAGAAAAAAGAAAAAAGAAATAAAGAGAGAGTCTCTCTGAATAAAATAGTCTTCATCATTCTTGACTATGAAGCATCCATTTCCATTCCACATACTGTACTTAGAAGCAAGGATTGTAGTTGAGGAGATGGAAGGAAACAAAAGGTCCATATGTGCCTTAGTATTACTTTATCTTTTGTAGCTTGAAATTCAACTAATACACTTGCCCTCTTATCTAGAATATTTTTAGAACTTACAAAAATTTTCCTTCATCTATGCATAACTCATATCCAATACATTACAGTTACATTGGTGCAAAAATTATTCAAAAAAAAAAAAAAAAAGGTTGAATAAATGATTGGGTGCTCGTTGTCGATGTGTAGAACTTTGGTTGACACCATGCTCTTAACCTTCAAGACAATTACAGTGTTATCAAGGAATTACGATTCAGCTTGAAATTTTTTATTCATTTTTGCACCAACAAATGGGATGGACAATTTGGGACTAAACCGTTATTATTGAAGTTAGGTGAAATCCTTGGAATATGAAAGACCTTAAATATAATGTTTGATTTATCTGCGTACACAAGACGCTTGGATTTTGTGGGTAGTATCCGCTGAAAACCCTCACGAGACAACACTCGTCCTACTGGGGACACCCAGAGGTTTAACGGCTTGTTGCATACGCTAAATGCAATCGTGTTTCCTACGAAAGTGTGACATATCTTAGTTTAGTTTACTCGAGGACGAATAAAAAGATAAGTGTGGGGGTATTTGATATACACGTAAATGTGTATATTTTATCCGCTTATTTATCTTATTTTCCCTTTAAAATAATTGATACTTTGTATTTATAGCTGTATTTTCAGATTGTTGACAAGGAGCATGGTTTAGAGCATTTGATGGATAAAGCATGAAGAATTTGCTTAAAAAGAGTGAAGTTTAAAATTGCTAAAGCTTGAAGAGTCTGAAGCTTGAAGAACGGTTGCAATTATATTTCAGTTAAGAAGATTTGGCTCAATAAAGACTCAAACTGCATTCACATTAGCTCATTAGGAAGGCCTCTTACTCATGTTGCGTTCACACTAGCCTATTTGCTAAACCACTCACTCTAAAGCTGCGTTCACACTGGCTTATGTGTTATTTGGGTTATTTCTTTAGTCCCACATTATGTAACTAGCTAGCTAGCCTTTGTCATATCAGCTATAAATACCTTGCATCTCATTCATTGTAAGACACATTGGGTTTTATTCTGTAATACTCTTCTTGGAATAAAATCATTCTCTCCCTTTCTTTTTACTTTTTGTTTATTTTATTTATGTTCATGTTATTTATTTTCTGTTTCTCTTCTTCTTTAGCTATGTCTAGCTAATCCCCTTTGATTAGGGGGTGATGACGCTGATAGTATGATTCAATATGAATCACATAGCCAAAAGATGAGGACTGTATACATGAAGATCTGGATCTGAATTAAGGGTTAGATCTGAACCTTCATATTTTGTGTCGTTTAAGAGCTATGCTCCTTCACAGGATATATTCGTGTTCGATCTAATGTTTATCAGATCTAGATCTAATTTTAGGGTTTTAGAAATTAATTAGTGAATCTGTCCTGATAGTCTATGGTTGTAGAGCTGAGCTCCTGCATAGGCTATGCTTGTCGTTATTTACATATTTGTTTCTAAAAACCTATTATCGTTGATTCATGTTTGTGACAGAAACATGTATTAGATTTGGTTAATCCTTTGGCTATTGATGATTATGAATCTGATCTATGTCATTATCCCCTAATTGCTTTCACTTAGTGTTAAAACTCTCTTTTATTTAATTTCTGCTATTTTCTTTGTCTTCCACCAATCAAAAGTTAGGGATAACTTGATTGGATTTATTAATAAAATAATTTGGTCCCAGAGTTCGACACCCTCTACAACAATCCTTATTGTTTAGGAAAGACGAACGGATTTTACGGTTGTTTACAACTGCATAATTTGTTCGCAAACACTTAGGAAGAGCATCTTCCATTGGTAGAGTTCGCCTACAACAACCGTTATTAGGAAAGTATTGGCATGGCACCCTTCGAGGCATTATACGGACGACCTTGTAGATCGCCGACTTGTTGGTAGGAGTCTACAGACAAACTTCTACTTGGACCTGAGATGATTAGAGAAACTTCAGAAAAGGTTGATCTTATCCGCAGACGCATGAAGACAGCTCAGGACCGGAAGAAATCCAACGCAGATAGGAGAAGGACTGATATTGAGTTTGAGGTGGGAGACATGGTTTTCGACAAAGTATCACCTTTGAGGAATGTGGTTCATTTTGGATCTATAGGGAAATTGGCGCCGAGGTTTATAGGGCCATTTCCCATCGTGGAAAGGATAGGTCATATGGCCTATAGGGTGAGACTACCAGTGGGACTGACTGGTGTTCATGATGTTTTCCACGTTTCTCATTTGCGGAAGTACTTGCACGATACTGCAGAAGTAGTAGAGCCGAACTTACATGAGGAAGTAGAGGTAGAAAGGGAAGCAATGATTAGACGAGTACCTGCCCACATACTTGGATCGGAGGTTAAGAAACCCTGCAATAAGGAGGTTAAGTTAGTAAAAGTGTAATGGAGAGAAGACCACGAGAATGAAACTTTGGTGACTGAAGATAAGATTCACGCTTCATATCCTTTCCTTTTTGAGAGTACGTTCTTAACTTATTTTTCCCAGCTTTCATTAATACTTGTATCGTCATATGAGTATATCCTATCCTCGACCTTTAGGTAGAAATCCCATGGATATAAACATGTGTTTGAGACATGTTATGCTTGATGGATGCAACTGGATGCAAGTGTTTGCTAGTGGTTGCTCGTGGATGCATATACACACACATTAGGCACTAGATCGGCTAAATCACTCTCATTCTGCATATGATTGCATGTGCATATTTTTCTTCTTTTAATGGATGAAAGTGGGTGTATCATCATACAGACGTTGCATTTGAATGGATGATTGTGCACGCATATAGCCTTTACATGATATGTTAGGATTATTTGCATACATCTTGGATTCATGGCACTGACAAACATTGCATTAAGGGGGTCAACTGAATCAGTGGACCGCCTAATCTTTCGCACTAGTATAAGGACAAATACACAAACCTTTGCATATGTTCATATAAGTAGCAGAAATCTTTTAAGGACAATGGATGCTAGTGATTGGTGGATGAGTAGATGGATGATGGATGTTAGGATAAATATTCTTCTTAGCTTGGAGATTTCGGGGACGAAATCCTTTAAGTAGGGGAGAATGTAAACACGATGTACTTTAAAATACACTGTTAACAATAAATTAAGGAATACTTAAATAAATATTCGGAATTAAGTGAAACGGACTGCGCCAGTGTGTTCATCTCGGAATTCTAGTCAAGATAGACACCTGGTTTGCATAAAACAGTCATCGTATGAAGAAGTTATTAAGGTCAGAAGTTTTTATACGCATAAGAGAAATATATATAAATAAATTAATCTACAAATTTAAATTAATTCGAAAATCAAACAAGGCAGGAGGATGCGGGAAATTGGCCCGTTGGGGGTCGACCCCGTGCCCTCAGGGTGTCGACCCACGGGTCGACCCCTCAACAGGGTTATCGACCCCAGGGTCGACCCCGCCTGGGCGCACCTGGACGTTTTTTTGGCTTGGTGCGTCAGTTGATGACTATATAAAGGACCTTATACCCATTGTTTTATTCATATAAATCAATGGCGATGACGAGATGTTGGTCCAACTCAGATTGAATTAGCCTTTACTTCATCAATGACGATTCATACGTATTCAAAGATCGCTGATTCAACATCAACATGCTTTTCTCAGTTTTCTTAGATCCATTCTCTGTGAGTTTATGTTTCTTTTAGATATAAACACCAAAAATGTAATCCTGACATGTATACGAATTTGGATTAAAACTATGCATAATCAGTTTTGTTATCACATGTTCGTCAGATCTATTCTTTTATGCCTATCTTGTCATTATGCCCAATTCTGTCACTATATGCTTATTCAGTTGCTGTGCCTATTTGTGCCATCATATGCCTATCTTGCTATTATGCTTATTTATGTTCTCTTCCCTTCTTCTTTCCCTTTTTATTTTTATAGCCAGACTACCTTCGAGCCTAGGCATACCGTTGGAATATGCAAACGCGAGAAATTAGGAATGAGGGGAAACATTAAAATTGGGGGACAACTTGTATTGGGAAATTGGGGCATAATTTGAATTGGAAACATGAATATGGATTGGGGCATAAACCAAACTGTGATTAAAGACCTTAATATGGGACATATGGTACATGATAAATATGACTTGGGAAAGAGGCATGAAAACCTATAATAAAGTAGGAATAAGTGTTAAATAATGAATATGCCAAGACTTACAGTAATTAGAAACTGTAACCGTGCTTAGACACGAGGTTAGATTACGCTTGTAGTAGAGTACTTCCCGAAACCGCCCGGCAAATCCAGCATCCACAAGTGGTAAATCTAATGTGAGGGGTCTAAGTGCATAAACACATGATGGTGCTAAGACACGAGGTTAAGTCTGGTTTGTGGAAGAAGTCTGCCCGGACCCAACCGGCATATCCAGCATCCACAAGTGGTAGACTTAATGTGGGAGGTCTAGCGCATTATAACCATTAATGAATGAATGGTAATAAATACTTAACCCATTTAAATATGTTGGGGGTTATATGAGCTTGTCAGTGGAGTAGGGGTTAAGTAAACTTGCTTGAATCAGTGGGGTTAAGTTAATCTTGTTAGTATGTGGGGGTAGGCAATAAATATGTATATATACCTGACAACCTAACCTGTTGTGGTTATGCAATTTTGTTAAACCGTTAGGCATAACCTGTTGAAATCCTAGTAGTGGGGATGCAAGACAAAGGGGAGAGCTTGCATCATCCGTAGTGGGGACCCGTATCAATTAGTAACCTATCTTGGTATCAAACGGAGAACCCCGAACTAGGTCGGGGTCAGGGCATGCTTACTGAGCTGGTTATAAGAGGTCACTTGGGTAAAGGTGTTCGATGGCGCGTTCCATCGAGGTCATGTGTGTGCATGGCTCTGCCTGCTTAGGAAGATAAGACGTTGTGACGTCAGTAGATATAGCTGTGCATCTTGGAAATAATGATGTTGCCACTTTAGGAAGTGATGCATCCAACTGTGGGGCCAGCACGGGTATCTACGAGAGATAGGGAGCCGATCGATTAGGGTAATAAATAGGGTACATCTTTTCTTGCTTGTTTAGGAGCCCGTTATTATAGTTGGAGATGACACTTGTCTTGTTGGGCTACCTGTTATGATTGTATGGGGTTGAAAACCTCTCACTAGAAGTACACCTAAGTGTACCATCTTGTTCTTGTTGGGTTCATCATGTTACTGTTATACTAGTAGTGGTTCAGAGCAAAGTACTTGAGAAGTGCAATATATCATGTTCAGTTTATCTTGCTTATCATGCTCAGTTTGATATACATGCCTTATATACTGTTATCCTGCTCATCCAGCTTATATGCCTGTCATGATGCTTTTACTTATTTATATGCTAAAAGTAACTGGACTCGCCAGACTTTATGTCTGACCCGTTTTGTTTCCTTTTCTCCCTCTTCCTTTCTCTCCCTCTAGGTTCTCAAGGTGGGAGTGCTCAGGCTTGATTAGGATTCTCTCTCTTGCTTTAGCTTAGATCTTTGATTTGCTTTGATGTACCGCTTGGTTATTCTTCTTCCCTGTTATGGCTCTTCTTGGGATTTTGGTTTAATATTATTATACCCTGATGATTTAAGTACAAGACAGATATTTTATGTAACTGGTATTCAGAATTTCAAACTTATGATGTAACTGAGTTTTGGACCACGATGTTTTCTATTAAATAAAGTTTTAAAAATTCAGCTACTATTTTATTTGTTTGTCTTGTGATATTTATGTTCTTTTTTACCTACAACGCTTCTTAAAACTTAATGAACTCTGATAGAGTGACATTAACGGATGTGGGGTGTCACAACTAGTATAACCTTTGAAGAAATTATGTGACCTAAGAATTTAACCTTTTTTCTCTAAAATGTGCACTTTGCAAATTTAACTTTTAAATCACGCTCTCTTAGCCTTGAAAAAACCTGGTGTAAATGATTCTCATGGTCCTTTTCTATCTTAGAGAAAATTAGTATATCATCAACAAATACTAACACAAAATTATCCAAGAAATCTCTGAAGGTTCTATTCATTAAATCCACAAAGTAAGATGGTACATTTGTTAAGCCAAATGGCCTAACCAAGAATTCATATAATCCATACCTTAAATGCAGTGTAACTTAATACTCTCCTCTTCAACCTTCATTTTATGGAATCCATATGCTAAATCCATCCTTGAAAACATCCTTGCTCCGCTGAGTTGATCAAAGAGATCATCTATCCTAGGCAAGGTGTATTTATTTTTAATGGTGACTTTGTTTAATTCCCTGTAGTTTATGCACATCTGCATGGTTCGATCCTGCTTCTTTATACACACTATTAGAGCTACCCAACATTAGCTACTGGGCCGAATAAATTCCTTTTGCTCCAATTCTTCAAGTTGAGTTTTCAATTCAGTTAATTTCCTTGACCCCATTCTGGCAGGTTTCTTGATAATAGGTGTTGCACCTAGTACTAACCTAATTTGAAACTCCACTAGTCTGCTATGCGACACACCACTAAATTCCCTAAACACATCAATATATTCATTGACTATTGGAATTTTCTCCAATTCTACATCTGCTTCTTTTTCATTCAAGCTCCACATTCATCCAGGACAATAATTCTTCTCCATTTCACACTCCACCGATATTCTATTACTCCCTATAGGTTGCAGTGTTATAGTAAAATTTTCTATGTTTAGAATTGCTTTATATTTTCTCGACCAATCTGCCTCCAATATGATACCTATGTCTTTATATTTCAAAATATAAAGGTCTGATATAAACATTTTTCCTCTTATATTTAATTCTACACATAGACATTTCATTCCTATCCTGCATGAACTTCCTATAGGGCTTTGTATAAATAAAGGCCTATCAACACTTACACATGTAAGTCCCAATTTTTCAGCTATATCATAGGATATGAACGAGTGAGTGGCCCATGTATCATATATTACTATAATTGGTTGAGTTTTGACATAAAGTATACCATCCAATTTTCCAGTGCTTTCAGTGTTGCCTTCCACCATTGCTTTTTCTTTTCCCTCCTATGCTCCCACTTTAGCTGACTTCTTGGTTGCTGGGTGATTTTTTTTCTTAAAATGCCCCTCTTTTCCATAGTTGTAGTAAATTGAAGTAAGAGATGGGCAATAGTTCTTCATATGCCCTTCCTTCCCACACTTATTACATGTGAATTTCTTCTTGGCACTAGTAGCAACTGCCCCTTCATTTTTCTTACCTTCCTTTTCAGCATTTTTCTTATTATAAGGATAAACTCTCTCTTTACCTTTCTTGTTTTTATTAGCCTTGAAATTTCTAAATTTCTCCCTTTCTTTGTCATGTTGTTCAAAGGTAAGAGTCAAGTCTATCACTTGATTAAAGTCTTCTCCTTGTAGGGTAGCACTACCCTACTTAAGCCTGCATTCAGTCCCTTAGTATACTTGCTATTTTTAACCACTTCATCCCCTATCAATATTGTGTCATACATGGAGAGACTTTCAAACTTTTGTACTCTGTCACACTCATTGCACCTTGTTTCAGCCTAATAAACTCCCCAAGCAATGATTCCTTAGCTGATGGTGGAACAAATCTAGCCTCAAGCATATCTTTGAATTGATTCCAGGTTATTTCCTGCTCTAGTCTTCCTACTACAGCAACTTCCCACCAGTCTAATGCCACTCCATTCAACCTTCTAGAAGCTATCTACCTCTTTCTTTTATCATCCACCTGTATGTCAGCAAAAATCCTCTCCAAAGTTCTTAGCCAATTTTGAACTCCCATCACTCCTTCAGTGCCTTCAAAATCCTTGCCTCTTAAGTTTGAGTATGTTTTCAACAACTTTAATAACACTTTATGGGGATTTTCTGGTCTATGACCAACCCCATCCTTTAAAGCTTGCACAAATTCTCCTATATCCATAACTAGGGGTGCACTGGTTGATCCTCTGCCTACCATACTTGTATATATATTTTCCATGTTAGCCTCAGTTCAGACAAATATATATATATACTGAATTCTATCTATATTTATATAATTTCTCCTCACTAGTATTATATAATTACTAATAGAATTTATTATTTTAAATAGCCATGTTGTTGTTAACATAGCTCTGATACCAAATCTGCAGTGACCCACTTTTCCTTAACATGTTTTTCTTCTTCTTGATCACTTATAAAATCAGTTGACATGCAATCTACTCAAAGATCCTATCTGCTGATATAAATATATCAATACATTTTACTACCCATCAACATATATGATGATATGCAGATGCACATAGATTAAAAGAGTAAGTTCTTTAATAAATTCATTTGCATAACAAGCCAACTAGTTCAACATGACTGAAAATAATAAGAGTTCTACTTTGAATCATGATCAATAAATTGGTGTAAGTAATCCATTACTACTGGATATTAATCTGTTAAAGAGAGTGAAACAATACTGTGTCACATGTATGGGAATAAGTAGTTACAAACTAGGCAATTATACTCAGTTTTGCCATAGATGCACTACAGATTTTTGTGTGCGTTTTGGTTCAGCCAACTAGTGCACCACTGAGCGGTTCTCTTTGGCTATTTGTACATATTTGGTTACTTCATCACATGTATGAACAAATAAGGTCAGTATTGAATTAAAGCAATTAGCATACATGTTTAACTTGGTGTGAAATAGCATCATTAATTATGCTTAAATGACAAGATATATGCAATGCCCATGTATTACTACTATAAATCTATTTCTTATCCTGTAACCAGTTAAATTTATCCTACTCAAAACTATGTTAAATATCATGATATTACCAGATTTTCTTTACACTTACACATTCATATATTTGTTATATGAAACGCTCATGTTCATCAATCTGATATTAAACCTTCATTTCAGGTACATTAATCCATCTAAAATATTTAAAGAAGACACGTCAAGAACCTTGTCATCATTAAATTAGCTATACTGCATTACATAATTAAATCATACTTAAATTTCATTCATACCACTTCACTAAATAAAACCAAAGCAAATACTACTAAATAGCCTCAAACATTTTTGCTTGCTTATTATACTTAAATATTAAAAGCCTCTAGTGCCTCATCATAATATATCCAGCTGAACTTCATCTGCTAACCTGAAACAAATCCCTGAGCTGCCTTATTATCAATGAGACACCCAACGGATTGCAAAGGCAATCAAACCAGGTCAGACTATGTCTGTATGAACATTTATTATTTAAACATAATAATATAAGTACATAACACATTCAGATATACCTATATATTATCATACCAATTAATCTACTAGGAAAAAGAGAAACATGCTAAATTATTCAACCAATAGCAAACACATGCACATCACTATCCCTTCATGTTTTTCCCACCCATCCTATTAATCCAGATTCTATTTCATTAATTAGGATAATTCCTTTTTGCTATTGAATACCATGTATGCACTGTTTGAGGACCCATCGACTTGTTACCCCAAACACAAAGGCCTGTAAGGCATTATATGACATGCATATAGTTAACCTCTACACCCTAAGGTTAAATAGATCAACAAGAATCACCCTGGAATTATTATCCTTCATTTATGTGTAAACCCCAATTGAATGCCTTTTTAGCGTGTACCCCTCCCTTATTTCCCTGCTATTCATACCATTGTCATGATATAACACCCAATAAGCTTCTAATTTACACACCCTACTAGATACACATAATAATCCATAATAACCAAGGTCATCCATCACAAAAATTTATGCAATCATCCAATCATTTGCAAATATGACACCCATCTATTTATATTCAGTAAAAATCTATTTGCTGGGGTTTATATGTGTATATAATTTATTACCACTGGACATGTCATATCCTCTTTAGTTTGTTGCAAATATATGATTAGAGATTTTTAAGGCATCTCATCAACCCACATCCTTTTTGACAAGAATGTTGCTTAGTTAAATAAATCAACATTATATATATCTGATCAATTTATCTTTTTCTTTAATGAATAGGCATAAGCATGAACCCACTTGTTCACACTGCCTATCATTAATCTATTAATTCTACCTCAGAGTAAACCTTTCTTAATTCAAACAATGATTTTGTATAACATGTCCAGGTAAATCCATTCAAATATAACCCTATAAGTATATTTTACTAATAATATTGCATAGCATATATATATTAAACACCCATCAATCAACTGATTCATATATATATATATATATATATATATATTAAGCAGGTAAACATATATGCATACATAACTTTCTGGCTGGCTTTGCCTAGGTCTTAATGCCTCTAAATATGAGCAAATAATAAATGTTCACCTTGTGTATTCCTAGTGCTTACTTGCCCTGAGAATGTATATGACTTTTGACTACTCTTTCCTTGTCCTTCTCCGAATATTTTGTACCCAAAATAGGTAAAATAATCTCTATCTTGCTACTTACTAATTTATAGAGATTACTAGGGTTTCCTATTTTGGGAAAACCCCGTTTTATCCTGCCAATATAACAATTTATTCAGGTGTAGTTGTGGTTCAAAATGATTATTTTGGTCTTTTCTAAATGCTACCTTTTGTTTTTTTAATTTTTAAACAATACTTTTAGTACCATTTTCATGCTTCATACCATTTACATGATCCTTGGTTCTCACGTGTTGTTCATATAGAGAATTCTGGATATCTTTTCATTATAATGTATGCTTAGAATACATTCTTTAGCCCACCAGGTAGTATATATATATATATATATATATAAATATTCACATATGTATATTGTCCTACACATACTTCATTAAGGATTATGTTAGCTTTTCCTTCATTAAATTTTTTTCCTTATTTTTAAATTCCCATTAAAAATATTTATACTTAAATTCATCCATGAATTAATTAACTTTCCATCGCTAGTTCTCTGGGTCTTCACAGTCATCGTCGTTGTGATCGTCAACTTCTTCTTCGGTGGACCAATCAAAGATGATAGGGTCATGAACCTCCGAAGAACTCGATCCAGTACAAACTAATTTTTTCCAAATTTAAGATAAAAGGCCTTTGATCGAGTTGAAGCGACGTTCCTTTCTATCCAATTACAATGCATATGTGAGGATACCACAATAATAAATAAGATACTTAAAGTTCAAGTCGTGCTACAAATTGGATCAATACCTGAATTTTATATTTGTCATTAGGGTCCGGAGCAAGTCATGCATCGTTATCATCAAAGCATGCTACTTTCTTCTACAGATCGAGTAAGAAAACAATTAGCCATAAGAATTCACCATGAGGTGAACATTGTTTAGGTGCATATAACGAAAGTTCTGAATATTTCACATCCATAAATTACTTGCTTAAGAAGTGTGACTTGTCCCTCGTTCATTCCAAAATAAGAGTTTGACACCAAAAGCTTTAAATTGGGTGTATGAGTGTCATCAAATGTCATTATAACCAGTGGAATTTTTATATCAGATTGTCCTACAAAGACATCTTACAATCAGTTACATTAGAAAATTGCTCAAGATTTATTGTGTTACAATAATCATAGTTGTATAAGTAATAAGATGAACCATGAAAGTCATCTAACTATTCGTAACTTTAATCGAAAATTTAAACTCAAGTTGTTGGTTCACATAAAGCATATGGTAGCTAATAGAGCAAGACTATAATGATTATAAGTGCTAAAACGAATGTTGAGACTCAAATCCATGATTTACATTATTAGATTTGAAATGTCCCACATAACCCATGTTGGACTTAACTTCTAACAGAACTCGTATTAGTCTTAACATCTCACAGAACCTACATTAGACCAAAAAACAGTAGCACAAGCACAAAAATACAAATCAAAGGATGAGTACAAGGTGGAATAGAGTTTAGTGAACATTTCAAGCTAACCTTAGGATAGTCTAATGCTAACCTGCTGTAAAGCAAGAATTGACTCTATGAAATGTTGTAAAAAACATGTGCATGTTGTGGTTTCTGAAGGAAGTGCGAAATGCATACAAAGTTTGAAATAGTAGACTTGATTCATGCCCTTATTCACTGTATGTAGACAGTAACCTCTTACAATTCATAATTTAAAGAGATTAATGTAAAACTAATAAACTAATGTAATAAAATATTAAAATTGTCTAAGTATCCAAATCAATAATTAACAGAATATTAAATTACATACCTTAATACTCTTGTAGCCAAGGCATTCTCCAAGTCTGCCTGCAACAAAAACAAATGCAGCATTATCGCTTCTTTGATACCTTCTTTCTCTAACATAATGAACTTGTCATTGCCGATGGTCAACGTCTCTACTGATGAAACCTATCAATGAAGAATTTGATACAAAATTATGCTCGGTTATGTTTGCTAAGTACATAGTACAGATAATAGTATTTAAATTCTTCATAAGTATTCCAGTTAATTCCACCCTTCATAAGTTATATATAGGTATAAAAGAAGAAATGAATTGATAGTGGAACAAGATTAATTCTCCAAAAAATCATCCCTTTTAAAACAATATTGAATCCAATTAAGTGAACAATAAATAGCTAAAGCCTAACATTAAGAAACTCAAGGTAACTAAATAGATAATAAAAAGAACTACTATAATCGTCCATTAAAGGCTTTACATTCCGAATTCTAGATCAGATTTACAATTAAATATCATACAGTGCAGTAATATAAACTTTGCCTCTTCACCTCTTTATTTTTCACGGTTACTAGGCTCATTCTCTAGCAACTGCAATACTATTCACCAATATTTCCATTACCATATCTGATTTAGAATTAATTACATATGGTTAATCCAATAATTCAGATCTTTTTCCTATAACCCATCAAACAGTTTATTTTATTAGATTTACAATTTATCGGGTTTTACAATTTGGATGTTTCTTTGAAGAAAACTCATGGTCAATGTTCCAAACCATGTTGTCTTGTGAAGAACAAAAATAAAGGTTAATGGCATGAAAAAACAATAAGTTGAAGGTGATAAATTATTAAGTAAGAGGTGATATTCAAATGAAAATCCGTCATTAATGTAATGTATAGGTATTAAACAATATTAATTTGTTAAAGGAGGAAGATATAAAAATTGTTTTCGTTTATTTAACTATTGTGAAGAATTTGCGAAAAATTAATAAATGTTAGCAATGGACGTAGTTGATGTTTTAATTTTTTCTAAAGAAGGCATAATAATGTCATCCTGAACTGCTTCAAAATGTTCACCACCTCCTTCCCTTATCTACCTCCTCCAAATTCAATAGTGCTAAATCTATCCACCATAACTTCCGGACCCTATCTGCTACCCACTGTCCTATCCCATTGTTAATCCCTCAATAAATCCAAACGCACATTGAGTTACAAAGACTAAGCATAAGATACGGAATAGACACCATTAGGGTCGGTTGTACACAATGCTATCCGAGGCACTTAAACGACTCACAAAGGATAGGAAGCAACTACACAAAACAAGGTCCAAACATCAAATCCAAGACAAGTCGATTGCCCAGCACGGTCGAGAATGATGGTACATTACATTATGAGTAGTGCGACTCAATAAAGATAAAGGTCGTATATCCTATAAAAATCGCCCACAACAATGGAAGACGCTTGACCTAATATCAAAGTTTGATCATACGTATCAGAGCAGGAGTAAAGGTCGCGCGTACATTTAACAACTGCAGTAGTGTATGTACGAATCGAGTCGCATAGAGGTGGTCGTTTCACTGATGCAATGGGGGCGATCCGATGAGGTGCGATCTGATGATGGGCGATCCTCTGGGGGGCGATCCGATGAGGTGCGATCCTCTGGTGCGATCCGTTCCTTCATGTACTTAGGGAACATAGTTTCATACTTTCTTCTTGTGAATGAACCTGGGTGGCTTGGTCAAAAAGCTAGCCAACAGTAATCAAGAATCAGAAATCATTTATCAAATTGATGCGCATCGCATCAAAGTAATCAAGAATCAGAAATCATTTATCAAATTGACGCGCATCGCATCAAAGTAATCAAGAACCAGAAATCATTTATCAAATTGACGCGCATCGCATCAAAGTAATCAAGAATCAGAAATCATTTAGAAATCCAGAAATCATCATAAAAAGTGGATACCTCCCAGAATGAGAGGCTCTTAGATAAAAGAAAATTATAATGAGAGGCTTTAGGCTTGAAAATTATAATGAGAGGCTCTATGGTAGATAAAAGAAGGACTTTAGGCTTGAAAATGAATGAGAGGCTCTTAGACAAGGCAAGAACACTTTCTCTTCAACCAAAACTCAAGAATCAACAACCTATGATCATATGAACATGACTGCTAAGAATTAGGTCATAGGAATTATGATGAATTGAAGTGGAATAGGGTTGGAGAAGATAGAGATGGAGCTTACCTCTCTTCTCTATGAATTTACCCTTGATTTCCTTCACAAATTGGATTCCTAAGATGAACCAGGGCTTAGGAATTTTTATTTCCCGTTCCATTCCCCATTTTCTATTTCTTTGATGAAGAGTTGAATGAATGAAGAGGAGAGAGCTATTGGGGGTGTTTTAAGGTGGCCAGGTTAGCTAACCCAAACCCAAACCCAAACCCAAAGTCCCACTCGAAACTCGAAACATATTGAAGCTTATAGTCAAAAAGGTTGTAAACGAGGATCTGGACTCAATGGAAGTGGTTTCGAGTCCAAATTCATCCATATGAAAAATGTTACTTTTCGACCACACACTCGATTAACGATTAACGACACTATATTTGAATAAAATATTTAAATATATTATCATTAAATATGCGGGTTGTTATAGACTTTCCCCCTTAAAGAAATTGCGTCCTCGCAATTATTTAAGGAAAAATTCAATCTAGATAACAACCCAGCATTTACCATGAAATGGGCATACATAATTATAATGAACTAAGAAATTCACTTATGAATTATTACACAAACTTTAAACTCTGAGTTATAAATCACTATATAACTTATGTTTATACACGTATAATGTTCAAATAAAAGTCACGAACATATACGAGAAACTAACTTATTTCTCTTTCACTAGAAAATTATAATCCAATAGATCCGAATAATTCATGTTTCGAAGAATTCCGACTTGTATTGGATTCTATATACTCCTTAGAAATCCAAATCATATGATCTACCGTTAAGTGGCAAGCTCGTTTTAATAAAATTCAACTAATTAGTTTAACGTTCAATAAGTTTATAAATTATAAACCTATTTTCTTACGTTTTAAACACCAATTAATTAAACATTCAATTAGAAAGGTGGAAATATTGACTATCCAAAATCGTCGAACATTCCTTGTCACGTTTTAGCTAGAAAATTTTATCCCTTATAAAATTTCTTAAAAGTACTAGCTTACAAAATTTTCTTACATTGAATAGGATGTATATGATGGTCATATGTATCCCATTCACAAGGACAAGCGATCCCGCTGGGGAAACAAGATCATAAACTAAATTCGGGTTATATACCCTAAATTGGAAACATTAGCACGTTCTCTAATATTTCGCGAACAACTTCTAAATCATGAAAACTAAATAAATTGTAGAAGTTGGGAGAATTTCATAAAATTTGAAAACGTTGGTTTTCAAATTCACGAGCATATCACCAACAGGAATGAGGTCAAACCAATCGGGTAATGATCTCGAAAACTTTGGTTCATTAAAGTTAGCAAAACAAACTAGAATATTTGTTAACCCCAATGACGAAAAGTGCATGATGAAAAGCAATTGGTGAGAACTGATTGTTAAGTCAAATAGTGGAATGACTTAAGCACAACTAGATTGAGCTACGAAAATGAAAAAAAATCAATTCTGAACTCAATTACCCATTAAGGTAACCATCCTAAAATGGGTGCAAAGATTTAGAAATTCACGTGTAATGTGAACCATAGAAACTCATTTTCCTTGATGTCATTCTCATTATTATGAGAATTTTGGAAACACAAGGAAGCTAACGAATCTAAATTAGAATTGTTAAAAATGATAGGAAACTGCATCACAGACAAGAGATGCCAAGATGGGTGATTCTTTTGGATTATAAAACAAAGACCTTTAAGTGATTAGGCCAATTCATTCGAAGAAATCACCGCAAACCCCGAACAATCAAGACATGCAAATAAGAATGTAGAGAATATTCAGTTTCAAGGAAAAAGTTTGAATCATTCATGAACATGGAAGTAACCAAGGAGAGAAATGGCCTATTCCAAATCGAAAGTCACCAAGTGATTAGTTCTAACCTTGGTGAAGCGATAAGCAACTTTGTTCACCACAAAGTTGCAAATCATCTCACGGAACCCTTTTGCCTTTAGACAAGGTGGTCTGACACCGCAAAGAATTCTAATTAAGCCGTTCGTCTCACCGACATGATGGCTTCGCACCACCCATAGTGTTTTCTTCCGACGAGGTCACTACAACAAAAACTGTTTATTACAACGTCATTTTTACAACGGGCATTGGTTGCCCGTTGTAATAGAGGCCTATCACAACGGTCATGTAAGGCCTGTTGTGATAGATGCCCTGTACAACGTCTTTTTTACAACAGGCAACAAAAGCCCGTTGTAATAGGACTTTATTACAACGGTTCTTTCTGGTCCGTTGTAATAGATGTCAATTTTACAACGTTCACAAAATGCCCGTTGTAATAAATGTCAATTTAACAACGGGAAAAAAATGACTGTTGCAATAAGTGTCAATTTTACAAAATGGCCAAAAAATGCCTGTTGTAATCGTTATAATGAATGTCTGATGTGAATTTTCAATAATAATTAATTAATTTTCATAATGCTTTCTTAAAATTAATATTTACTATTTATTCATATTTAATAATTTATCATTAATAATATTATATATATTAGTCATACGTTACTAACTATAATTTATCATTAATAATTAATAACTATAATATTACATTACTAATAATATTTATTATATTAATCATATGTTACTAATATTTATTAATCATTAATAATATTATATTAATCATATGTCACTAATATTTATTATTTACTAATATGTAATAATTAATCATTAATAACTAATTTACTACTATACAAATTGAATTACTTTGTAAAAGTTTTCGGGAGAATCTTCGCCATATGAAAGGATCAAATCAACATGTTTTTTTAATGTGTGCTATATACATTTAAGCATGAATGATGGGTGAATGAAGTATAAGTTTGCAGCTAGCTACGAATAAGATATTTAAGAAGAGCACTTCAGGGTAATTTAGTTCATGATTTTTAATTCAACTAATTTGTATTTAATTGATCATTTATTTTTAATTGTGTAATATGCGTTTAATAATTTGAATTACATGAATTATTTTGCAAATTTCATGAAAATAAAAAATTATTTCAGATAAATAAATTGTAAAATTTTAATCTGCTCGATTTAGTTCAAAATTACAATTAAGGACTAGTAAATTACAATTAATATTTATTAATTATATTAGATAATTAATAAATATAATTAAGGACTAATGATTATAGGATTAAATATTACTATTAAATAATTTCAATTAATATTCAGTATTTAATATTGATTATGTAGCAGTAAATAATTGATAATTAAAGATTACTATTGAATAATTCAAAAGCGAAAACTAAAAATTATGATAAATAATTAATAATTAACAAATGATATGTATTTACTTGAAAACAAGAGAGATACTATAAAAAAATCTTTTATAATAAAGTGGTCCTATTTATTTCTTAAAATTTAATATTTAAAAAATCAAAATTTTAAAAATCCTACTCAATACAGGTGTAATAAAACCAACGGCAGTGACATCTCTACATTACCGCACTTCGTATTCTTCTCCGCTTATTTTTCCACTGAAATGATAGTCGCCTCCACTGCCTTCTCCCACATACAGATCCATTGCCACGAAACCCTAATACCCAAAATTGCAAATCAAATTTCGTTTTTCGATTTGTTACCAACAAAATTACATCTCTAAATCTCCCACACACGACCTCGATGCTTATTCCTCTTCGTCTACTATCATCCCCTCTCCGTCTATAGATCCATTTCCATTTCATTTCAGCCGTAACCGCCTCGATCTCCCCAAATTAGTTTGCTTAAAACCATTCCTCTTCTAAAACAAGATAATGGCATCCGTTCCCTTTCTTTTTCTTGCCAGCGAAATAGCTTTCCTCTAAAATTCAATTTCTTCCCAAATCGTCAAATCGTGGCTACCGCGAATTCAGCCGCCGCCGCCTCAGGTGAAGTCCGCCTCTCTCACCTGTCAAAGCCTCGCCTTTCTCTGCCAAAACGGAAATCCATCGCACCCCACTCGAAGACCATGTCCACCACCGGCTATCCTTCGCAAACCAAAACCAACGTCGCCAACAGGTCAGCTCCAAACTCTTCGAACCACCAATCGAGGCCGCGTGCCACCACATCGAGCATGCTGCCTGCGCTTCTTCCGCCACCTAATCGTAAGTTTATTTACAGTTAAAGTTATTATAAGTGATATACTTCGATTTCGCTAAATATAATTGGTTTACGGGTTGTTTAACTGCTGTATTTCCGTCGTATGGTTTCCAAGTTGATTTCTTGGTTTGTCCACTTAATACTCCGGTGAGTTTTGAACATGAGTATCACACCATTGGTAGCAACTGCCATTAAACCTTTAACCATGTCTTCCTATGTCTGCGTTTTTTCATGCACCGTCTCTAAACCTTGTTTCATGATGTTGATTCGAATATTTTCAGTTTCTGTTTATGACCACTTTCATATAAGCTATTTATTTTTACCTTACTGTTGCTGCTGTTACAGGCAGCAGTACAAAAAAAAATAGTGAAACTTGTGTTCCCTTTGTCATTGAATTGCTAGTATGGCTCCTGTTCGAAATTTGATTTATGTGAGCATTTAGGGGCATACAATTTTCCATGCATGTACCACCCTTAGCTGCCACACATTTTTAGTATGAACATCTGCATGAGTAATTTGGGCATACATACATATTGCTTTCATATTTTTATTATTGAGTTCCATGCTTACCCTTGCATGCATGACTGTCTACACAAGTTTGTTGCATGTTGAGTTGTTGCTGTTAAACCATTTCATGCCAGGCAAATATAACCATTGTCCATTTTGTTTGACTAGCCCCTTGTTACGTTTGATATGTCCCCCTATCACTTGAATTCTATGAGTACAGGCATACTTATTCCCCTTGTAGGCTCGCATGATCCTACATATATATATATATATATATATATATAATTAGGATGTGTGGTTTATCTGGGTCATTAACTTATATTTTACTTCATGTAAAGTCTGCTACTTTACATTGTTCTAGATGGTCTTTTGCTTTGGGCCTGTCATGTATACACTTTTGGGAAAAAGGAGAAAAAAATAGTTTGTTTGGGTTAAATAAAAATGTATGTTACATTTGGTGAATTCAGACGCATCCTTGGGCATTTCCAAATGTCATTTTAGATAAGTATATAGGAGAGCAGCCTTGCCTACAACAGTGAAATAAATCACTGATTATGTTCCAAGCTTTGTCATATTCACTGCTTACTATATTATTGCATTTACACATCTGCAGTGACTAGCAAATTTTCCTTTCAATCTAACGATGAAATATGTGTTATAGGTTTGTGGCATTTGTCGACCACTTTAAAATGGCATTGGACTGTAAGTTTTTTTTTTTACACTTTAAAATGGCTGCAGGTGCTGATAAGGAAAGAATCATCTCTGCCGAAGATGCTGTAAGTTTTTTTTTTACACTTTTGTTACAGATATTATTTAGCAGTGCATTACTTATTTTAATTACTTCGCTCGACCATAATCAACATCCAGGAACTCTTCCCTATTGAATTAGTTAAATAACAGTATTTCTATGAATTTTTTAAATTATATTTGTTTTGACTGATTGGAAGCCACATATAACTCTTATTCTATGCATTTCTAAACTGATAGCCATTATAACATTTATTAGTTTATGTGATGCAATCTTGGTCTAATTTGGTTACAATATTACTTGTGCAATATGTTTTTTTGTTGTTGTATGGCTTTTATGTATAGTCCCAGGCAAAACCATGGGTTTCTCTTATTGTTCTTTTTGTTGATGTGTTACAGCAGCATTACCAGCAAAAATCATAGCATGTTCACTGGCAGACCCAGATCTCGGCTAAGTTGGGAATCATTCAAGGGAAATGGGTTGCCTTCCATTGAAATATCATTACCAACTATGCTGCTTTTACAAATGAAAGAAAATATGCATAAACATGGATTTCAGCTAGACTAGGTATGTTATTACAAATATGATTTCGTTATTACTGATCCATCCTGCAACATTATGAAAATTTGATTTCAGTATTAATGCACAGTCTTACGACATCATCAATTAATAATTACATGTATTTTTCTTTGCTAGTCTATATGGGTGAAGATGACTTGTATTACATAATCTGAACAGGAAACAAAAAGTCCAAATCAGAATCTTTTTGGTGATGGCTTCTAAGTTGCTTGATACAGATGAAACGCAGCTTTGGGAGTGCAGGCTCTACCATTGTGTTACAGTAAGTTTTTTTTTTCAATTAAACTTCTTTCGCTATTAAGATTTAAGATTCTTTTTGGTGATGGCTTATGTTGAAACCTTTTTAGGCAGTTCTATAACATAGCTTCTAAGTTGCTTAAACAGTATTTATGAATGTTTGAGTCTAATTTGAATTCTAAGTAGAAATGTTTGATCAGAATTGCTTATAGAATTGTTTCATAAATCATAAACAGTTGATAATTGCTTCTGAACTTAATTACTGTAGTTTGCACTTGTATCCTCTGCTCTACCTTGCTGCTCAAGATGACTTGAAGTTATAATATACTCAAATGTTGTATAATAATATCTGGCGATATGTGTACAATTGGGAATAAAACAGTTAACTTTTGGTACACTTCCAATTTAGTGCAATGCTGTAAGGTTACAGCAATGCAAGACTTAAATGTTGTATAATAAGTTCTAAATGGTGTATAATAATATAATCTCTCTACATTTGGTAACTTTATTTTTGCAGTCATACTGTGCTAGTAACAATATGCAGACTCAAGATCAACAAGATCGGGTTGCTCTGGATCCTTTGGTAAAAAAAAGTGCATGCTACTAGGTTGGGAGAAAAACATAGTTGTAGAGGGGACAATAGCAAGTACTGATCCTGATGCTTTATTACATTTTAGAAAGCTTGGAGCTGATGTTTGGAAGATACATGTGAATGTAGCGCTGGAACCGGAAGCTTTTTTTGTTTAGGCCAAATTCGGAGATGTCCATTATCAAACATGCCATTGGATCTACCATCACGTGGCACAAAGATTACGTTTCCTTGGTCCAGTGTAGGTACTTATGAAACTAGTTATGTAATTTATGTTAGAACTATGTCGACCTAACTTATCTAACCATTTAGAATGTAAACTTATCTAGTCTTTTGGAGTGTAAACGTATCGAACTTTTTGAAATATGTTGGAATTATATGACTCTTGGTTTCGTCTTTTAGTATGTGTTATTATGTGATTTTGATTGTTGCATTACAATATTTATTGCATGTTAAAATATTCATTATTATTATGGATGTATATCACAGTAATTATATTTAAATCTGCATTTATTTCGCAACGGGCAAAAACCGTTGTTATATAATGTATTACAACGGGCAAAAGCCGCTTGTAATTTATTAGCTATTACAACGGGTTTATAACCATTGTCATAGAGTAATTGCACGTGACAGAGCAAGTTATTACAATGGTCCTTTACAATGGTCCTTGCCCGTTGTCAATTAGTTAGGAGCTATTACGACGACGTATATTAAGACGGTCATATGCCCGTTGTGGAATGCATATTATAACGGCTTTTGCCCATTGTAAAAGGACTGTTTTGTTGTAGTGGGTGACTATACACCTCTCAAGATGACTCGAAGATCTGATGATATGAAGATCAAATATAATGCAACTACACCAAGCTAGTAACTATAAGAGTTTAGTTGTATGTCCCATAACCACTAGCTCTACTCAAATATGAAGATCTGAAGTCTGTACAGCTAGGCGATGACATGCTTGTAATTAATGGGATGAACGACCCATAGCCAGCATATACAGACTTCAGATCACTCCCTCAAGGGAGCTCACCTATAAATACGCCATGGCTGCCAGCGTAAAGGGGATCCAATCTTTTTAACCATAAAGTGCTGTTAAATTCTATCTTCAGTCACTCCTTAAGCATTTTTGGAAGTAATAATCATCTTCTTCACTCAAAGTTCCATCACTCATTCGGCCATGGCATCAAGTACAACCTTGTAATTAGGGGAAGCAAAGACATCCTCCTTCTCAATCATTCACCCATCCTTCTCCTCCTCAAACTCTACCATTCTCTCATAAAATCCCAGGATTGAAATGTATGAATGAGAGTACATTGAGTGGGTATAGAGATGTATGAAAAAAGAGAGTTTATGTATTTTGTAATTCCCGTTATAAGAATGCAAGCTACCTTCATAGTGGACGTAGGCCTAATATAAGGCCGAACCAATCTAAATCTTTTCTCTATTTTACCTTCCTCGCATTTTCATTTTCAATTGTTATCAAGTACGGCTCCATTTATTTCCCTACCATATTGGTGAAGTACAATTTTAGTACCTTGGGTGTTTAAGCCATTTTTTGGTGAAAACACCCATATTCAAGAAGCAATTGTTAGTGTTAATAACGCTAACCTTGCATTCCCAGAATATTAAAACAAAGAAGGCAAACGAATAATATTGTTGAAGTTGCAAATAGAATTTTGTCTAGTTTCTGCACATCAAAAACCTATTTAGTGATAATCACAATTCTCTTACTATAGGCAAAAGCTGAAAACCAGAAAGCTATCCCAAGCAATGCTGCAGCAAAGTTAGCACTTTCTCTAGGTCTATAATTTTTCAGTCTCTTATGATGCATCTATTATTCTATTGAGTAGAAAATTTATACTTCCAAAGAGAACATAAACTTGAAAGATGATACTCATGCACTACTTAATTTAATAACTATGATTTATACATTTCCCCAATGAAAGATGGTCTATAATTTTGTTGTTAGATGCCGTAGTGGTACCAACAAAAAATAATTTTTTCCAGTAAGTCCTAGCATAGTTGTTTATACTAACAAATCTTATGAGAAGCAAATAATGCCCCATTCTATTGTTCAATGGTATCTAATGCAAAAGATGGTTCATTGCTTAGTTTACAAGGTTGTGAAAAGGAATATACTAAGTATATATGGTCAATCCAACATTTACAAGGTTATCTTTGAACTCGACTGAATAATAAACTATGAATTGAAATCGAAATGAAAATAAGAGTAAAATACGTTCACCAGTTTCTATTATTCGCCGAAGGAAGCTCAACCAAATATATGGCGAAGTGGGAAGGGAATCCATCGGGTTTAGGGCAACTGCAGATAAGGAACTCGAAGAAGAAAAGGAAATCACCGAGCTAGTCTAGCAATGGAGAAATGTACATGGAGGATGAAGTGATGGAAATTGAAATCGACTTTGGAAAAGAAAAAAAAACTAAGGAAGAGGAAATGAAATGGCGCAAATAGATATAAATTTGGAACTTTTTCTAACTCATGGAGGGAATTGAAAACTGCATTTGGGAGGCAAACCAAATATTTTTCTCAGCAGTTAATACAGACAAATATATTTATTATGACTTTCAACCTAAAATGCTAAGATTATATGCAGTGGAAACTTAGTTTTGTTGTAGTGGCACAACCATTCACTAACAGCCACTTCTCTTTATAAGTATAAAGAGTTTTCTTCCATAAACGAATTCATAACTACTTTTTCTCATTTTCTCCACTCCTTTCTGTATTTCTCATAAATTGATACTTACACTCTATCGATTTTCAAACGAATCAAGTCAGTTCAACAATGATTTGATTTTGCATCAAATTCTCATCATTATATCAGGACCAAAGTGCAATTTTTAGTTATAAAAGCAACTGTAATCAAGATCGAAAAGAGCCAAGTCTACATTCTTTATGTAAAAAAATGACTTATACGGGTGTGACTTGATGGCCCTCAATCAAGTTAGGGTTGATTGTGCCTCGTAAAAAGAAATTTAGAGCGGTTTGTTTGCTTTGAAATCAAGTTTTCTGTGCCCAAAGGCAGAAATTCTAGATGGTGTGCCATCTAGTAGCCATGAAATCAATATGTGTGATTGAAATGATAGTGATTAAAGGTCGTAAGGAGTATAAGATCAGATGTAGCATAATTTTGAACCAGTATAAAATCGAGTGTTTTTTTTATAATGTTAGTGCAGTTACTTTACTTTATTTGATATTTGTTTCATTGGTTGATTCTATGATCACTAAATACATAGTCATAAACATAGTCCAAAAGGATATCTATAAAAATTATAAATTTAAGTAAACATTTTCACCCTCTTACCCTCTAGTGTTAATATAGTCTTAAGTTTTGCATCCCTTTCACAGTATACACATTTTTTCCGAGATCTCGGTATGTCAACGTGGTTAAGAAAAAAGAGAAAGATGACCGTGTTCATATGCGGATTTTTTACATTGAAGTTGAAAATTCAAACTAGCTTATAGATATAACTTTTACAGTACAATTCATTAACTTCTACTTTTAATATAGAAGTATGAAACACAAGTAGTATTTAATAAAGAGGCGAAAAGAAATAAATATTTAAGCACGGACGACGACAATAAATAATGCACAAAGAACATAAAGCAACTTGCAGCAGTTAACAATGTCCTTATGCAATTATCTATGACTTTCATTAATTCAGATAATTGTAAAAGAAGTGTTTTATAGTTAGTCATGGAAATGAATTGAAAAAATTGACTTACATGCTGAAGTATGGAATATGCTTCAAAAAAAATAAGGGTGGGATGCATAGAAAAATGCTCATAAGAGAGATTTGGACAGAGGGGCGTTTAACCATGTTCCGCTGGGCTAAGATAGCCATTGTAACTACGATAGTCTACATGAGCAAATTAGGGTTGTCAACGGATGTTCTCGAATGCAGATAACGTTACAAATGTATTCATGTCCAAAATCATTTTTCAATATGGGATATCCACATATGTGGATAAAAACGGGTATCGGATAATTATATTATCTGTTATAATGATGCTAAATTGAAAGAACAAAAACGAAATTTTGAACTTAATATAAACAATATTAAACTCCATTAATAAGAAAAACGTAAAAATAAAGAAATATGATGATGGTGGACTTAATAAATGTATGTATATAATGTATAAACTGTCAACGCACTAAAATACACATAATTTAGGCTATAATCTTTTAAAAAATACAAATGGATATCGTTCAGATACTGACGTTTTCGTATTCGCATCCGTTTTTTGGATATCGTTTTTTTTTTATATATACGATGCGGACGGACCTTACATATGTTTTTTGAATTCAGGATTTACGATCTAAATTTGGTTTCGATTCATCGTTTGAGTTTTACGATTTACGATTTGAATCTCATTTTGAAAACCTTGTAATTTAGGGTATCTTTGACAGCCCTAGGGCAAACTCAGCCATGCGAATTTAGAATCCGGCCCGAATTCGCCTCTAGTTGTTCGTTAACCTGGCCCAAATTCGCCTCTGTTTGTTCGGTCTTCATCAGTTTGTTAATTAATATACCTCCGAATTATCTTTCATCTTCTTCTTCCAACATTGGTACCCTCGAGTCTGCAACTAAATCATCTTTTCCCCAGTTCTCCTTTTTAAATTGTCTTCTCTACAACGTTTCTGCTTTTCTTGCTGTAATATCAACCCCTTCTTGCCATTCTTCCTCTGATCTTCATTCTAGCCCCATTCCGATCTCTCTATTCTTGCTGATCCACACTTCCCTGATCCTCTAATTTCTTCATCACCCTTTGTGCTCTCTTAAAACTCCTTGTTAACCTCACTTGTTCCATTGCAACAATACTTTCTTGCTAGCTACTCATACATTTCTTCCTGCACTCCCTTATCTCCTCAATCCTACTGCCTTTTCCTACATAAAATCTGATCATCGTCATGCCGAGAACCCGAGTTCAATCAAAGAAAGGAACTGGAGCTTATCATATACAGCAATTGAGAAGAAACTCGTCTTGCGCATTGCATCGGACGAATATCTGTGAGGTAGTGATCTTCTTACTCTTGGATTTAGTATATACTGTTTCTCTTTTAACTGTAATGAAATAATAGATGTTTTCTTGATCTATTTCTATATATTCTGTACTTCTTGGTCAAACTGTTTCAAAATCCCTGAGCTATGCATATTTTACATGCTTGGTGTTAATAAACCTTACAAAATCCAAGTCTGAATCCAAGTCACAGAGAGGCTAATCCTGATATATGTGTGTGTAAGTAAGTGATTTACAAATTGAAAATTAAAAGCAGAAGGTAAATAAGTAATTACCTTAGTTTCTTTAAAGAAGCGAATTTGACGTCTTCTGTGAAACGTAGAAGCACGAAAAAACGTGAGCTAGTGTGATGTAAAAGAAATGGGGGATGTTTACCAGTATTGCACCACAACTCGCGCAAATGCAAGCTTTACCCTAAGAATTTTAATTTGGGGAACGTGTGATAAAATCGATGGAAATGTCATGTTATATTTATCATCCTGTATTTGTGTTGGTAAGCAGTCCCTTAGGTTAGGAAGAATGGCATGTAGAGCATGGTCAAATATGACTTTGAATGCTACGAGACAGATTAGGCTTGTGTCTCTGATATTTGGGATTACTTTCAGATTGATTGTGTGGGATATATATATACATATAGACACACACATACACACACAACATATTTTTAGAAGTAACGTCCATTTCTCATTAAACATTTGTGTCTCTGGTGATATTAACCACGTGCATTTAACATCTGTAAAACAATAGAGGAATCCTCACATTGCTGAGCAGATGCACAAGTTAAGCCTCTATGAAAAAGCTAATGATTTTGTTAAGGCTCCTTATGAACTTGTTGCCAGTAACAGTGGCATAAAATTGGAGAAAGAAGAAGCACAAATTTCAGTATCTGAGGTAAATCCAGAATGCACTCGGCTGTATTATAAAAAGGAAATTGGAGGATTGATTTAATTTGTTGATGTTTTTCTCTTTGTGTAACAGATGAGTGACATTGGGATAGCACAGGTGGTGGGTATGGTGATAGCCTTTTTTTGGATATTAGCGGCCATGGTGGTCTTGCTGATGGCTGGTGGAGGTAACAATGGCGGGGGCGTGGGACAGAACGATGGCGATGTAGGTGGCGACGGCGATGACGACGACCAATATGGTGGTGGTGGCGGGGGCGGGGGAAGTGATGGAGGCGACGATGGGGATGGAAGCGACAGCTCTGATGATGAAGAAGATGGGAACACTGATAGAGACGAGAAGAATATGGAGTTGGATGAACATTGTTTAACTGTGGAAGAGTTGATGTACCTCAAAAGCCAATTCAGGTTGAAGAAAGGAAAAATGCCGTGTGTAAGGTGTTTCCTCGTTAATAGATCATTGAGTTCGCTGAAGAGGGAGAACATCAAAGGACACTATAGATCAGTGCATAAGAGGCTGAGGGTGGAATGTGGTTACTGCCACAACAGGTTTTTCACAATGGAGAAACTGGGTGTGCATAAATACCTATGCCACAACAAAAGAAGTAAATAGGTGAAGTAGCTGTTAGATGATTTCCATATTCTTGGTATTGACCGTTGAACTTTGAACTAGCTGTGTTAGATGATTTCCCCATATTCTTAGTATTAACTGTTAGTTTTTCATAATGCTATTCATCCCTCAATAGTTTTTTACTTTTCAAGTGTGCTTCAAAATTAATTTATTGTTAAGTGTAAGGATTTCATCAGAAGTTTAACATAATAAGATGCAGCGATAACAATGTCAAGTTAAGTTCTTGTATGCTTTGTTTCCGCTTATGTATGTAAAAATTTGAGAAAAAAACCAAGTCCAAATTGTCATATTTGTAATTGCTGTTTTGTTTGTTCCTGATCATTTGCGGTGAGTAGTAGCCGAGTGCCCACATTCAAAGAATATTAGTGATTTATTATGACTGCATAATTTATCAGTTCCAAATTAGCCAGAATGCCTAGAATAATGTGCCTTTGTTGAACAAATAGCCAGAATGCCCCCTCTTCTCTATTTTTTCAGTTCGAAAATGCTATTTTTTCGGGTATTACACTATTAAGCAAATTATTTGCAATTAATAATGCATATTAATAATATCTAGTTTATTCTGCTGTGCTTTATTAGCAATTAATAATGCATATTACACTATTAAGCAAATTATTAATTAACCACACATTAATTAAATTAAAATACTGCCCTACTTAAATGCCTCATTTAAAGACACAAATGCATAGCATGTTTAACATTTAACCCTGTTTAAATATCCCACTTAAATGGCATATTACGATTATGCGCAAATATATCTATTCAGGGTCATCTCATAGGCCAGGCGGAGCAGGTATCGGCCTGGGAACCCCCCC
Organism: Allium sativum; assembly: GCA_030737875.1. Taxonomy (NCBI): domain Eukaryota; kingdom Viridiplantae; phylum Streptophyta; class Magnoliopsida; order Asparagales; family Amaryllidaceae; genus Allium; species Allium sativum. The sequence goes on along the minus strand of CM060915.1, from coordinate 40,813,261 downwards.
CCCCCCCCCCTTTGAGGGGCAATAATGTCAAAGTAGCCGTGCAATGGTGCTAGTTCTAAATAATAAATTAGAGAGAAAAAAATGAACTATAATCTTATACAAAGGCTAGTAGGTCTGGTTAGTTGTGCTTTGGATTCCTTACAGTAGGTCAACAATTCAATCTTAGGGTTGGTTATTTTTAGTTTTTTTACAACTGTGTTTATTTTTTTCCTCCAGTTTTCCTAATCATGTCTAAGGCAACTCCCCGCTCTCGCTTTTCGGAGCCGCCACTGAGTCTGTTTAGAACTTTGTTTTGGTTTAGTTGGCACATAGACAGAGGATACTAAGAAAAAAAGTCCATGAGAAACTATAAGATATCCTTCTGATTTCTAACTTTTGTGCTAACACAATGAAACCTTAGGGTTGGAGGTAACAATTGCCTGTTTTTTTCAATGCTTCAGCAAATGATATAGGAACTCACTTGAATATCCCACCAAACTCACCATTCTGATCCACGTGCATATATCTAACCAGAAATGAAATTAATATGCTACTTTCAATCTTAAGTCTAGAGTTGTTTAGATGATTACATGTTGAATGACAATCTAACCTAGTTTTGTAAAAGCTATAAATAGCAGTTTGAAAGTGATTTGTAAAATGCATGAAGCATTTCAATTCAGACAGAATTATTTTCTAAATTTCATCAAATCCATCGCTGTAAAATAATTATGATGCAAATGAGTTTGAAATTATACTGCTTTCAACTATGCGAAAGTGCTTATAAATGATAAAAGAATTATAATGCAAATGATCCTGAAATCCTACATTTATAAAACTTGGTAAAAAACAATGTACCATTGAAAACTGCATATGTTCGAAGTTTAATACACAAAACAAGTACGCTCCTTTTCTTCTAGAAACTTGCTATAAATATATTCTAAAACAATTAGATTGAAAATCTAATGTATACCCAAAATCTTTGCATATTTCTACACATGGAAAATCATACACATATTCAAATTCTCATTCTTGAAGCTATATGGATCGTACGTATCATAAAACATATTATGAGCTTGCTATTCAATCAAACACGATCAATATTATATGTTATGTAGCCATTTTGGTCTCTAAATAGATGAAATAGAGTTGTTAGGAAGTTGAAAATAAATGATCATTTTTGTACTTGGGTTTAGTGAACGTGCACCCTTTTGTATGTTTGAGTACATAACTATGTGCATGACCATGCAAGTGTGCTTGTTTCTCCAGTTGTGTGTGAGAGTGAAGTTATATGCTGGTGTGTATGAGATGTTGAAAATGTACGTTTTTTCACTTAAACTGAGAACGAGCTTGAAGTTTTATGGGGAGGGATTATCTCAACAACAACCACAGGTAATTGGAAAAAAGAATGGAGGCAGCTGCAATGGCAACAACTAGAAGAATGTTGTATGCACCAGCCTATCTCCCCATCCCTCACCCAAAAAAAAGACTTAATTTAAACAATTTGACCAAACTATTTATCATATTTTCGTAAATTTATACCAAGGACATGTTAGTTGTTCTAAATTTCTAAATAGGGCTGGATGTTTTTACCATATTACCATTTACCAGCCATTACTGCTGCTACCAAGTAAAATATTACCGAAAAATTGATAACTTGTTTGGTATGGTTTCCCCAATCACACGAAATTACGAGGTTTAGTAATGGAAATTAACTATTAAATAAAATAATTACCATACCTACCACGTATCTTTACACACATAAACGTGCATACATACGTGTATGAGTATAATATTTCTGTTACATAACCTCAGATTTAAAGTGCAATGGTTTAATTATTAGTTTATGTTTACAATAAATAATCATATGTTTAGGTTCAACACATTGGCATTCGAGGTAGTTGGTTACGTTGTATGACACAAAACTATGATCATTTATCAGATCCCATTTTGGTTAGGCTCCGTACGACACCATTCAGAGACTTCTTAGATTTACAGGTCAGAGCGATGGTGACCTAGTACACACACCTTTCATTTTCTTGATTTTGAGTTAAGGTGGACTCATTTAGATTTTTACATGCTCACCGGCATAAGGGTTGGTCGTCCGAACCGTTTCCATGTTCCCTTTGATGCATCATTCGAGGAGGTTGAGAGTTTTTCCGATTATTTACCAGGTTTAGACCCAGATTCGGTTAGAGGAGGTGTTGTTACCCTCCCTACTCTGCACCAGTATATAGTAGATCATCAGGCCACTTAGGAGACGCATCTTTTTTTTATACCTTTTTGGATCGTCATTTTTTAGCAACAACAAGGTGCTGATAGACTTGGTTTTTTGGCTGGTATGGTAGACGTTGATCAGTTGCATATATATGATTGGGATACAACTATTAAGGGTTATTTGTACGTAGCATTGGATACGTATGCGGTACCACGCTCCAAACAACTATATGGTTTTTGGTACATTCTTCTCTTTTGGTATTATGAGTACACGACTAACATGCACCATAGACTTATCACTCGGGCGATCAGTACCCCATATATATATATATATATATATATATATATATATATATATATATATATATATACACTTTCCTATAATGTGTCGTTGGGGTACGACTATGCATGTCCCTCGTGTTGCGCATGGAGTGCATAACGAGCTTATGGAGGTGCGACAACAGATGAATCTGAGGCAGCGGACTAGCATTATTGTACATCCATAGGAGTAGTATATAGGGTTTTTAGCGCTTGGTAAGGACCATCCCGTCACCTTTCAGTATAACATTTCGATCCGTAGGGTTTGCTTTCAGGTACCTACTTGCCCGTTCACATGGTATTTGGGGGAGCGTTGTTGGTTACAGTTATACAATATAGTTCGTATTCCTGTTGATCCGCTTCTATGGGACGACATCTTTGGCGATATAGGGGTATGACTGGCATATATTGAGAGTATGAGGGCCGCGGGATTAGTGGACGACGAGCCCATTATAGTTGCTGGAGACTTTTATTTCTATTGGGTTCGAGTTTCCGTACGAGTTTACGCTTTACTAGATTATATTCGGGGTTTGAACTCCAACCATATTGGCATGTCTATAGTTCTTGGGAGAGTTCCAGTGCCTCCTGCCACATTTGAGCTTATATCGTCTCAGTACACGCAGCTTAGTGAGTTGGACCCCCCACCTCACACTTTTAGGGTGTAATGTCCCGAATATTTAATCGATTTAATTTGAACATTTAAATTTATTTTAAATCTTGAATTGGAATAATAAATGGATTGTATATAGAATTTATTGAATTTATAATTGAATACGATTTAATTTCGGGTATATGAAATTATCGTAATCCAAAAAAGTGAATAGTTGAATTTGATTTAAAATCATCGCTTTAAATTGTATCTTCTCCGTTGTTACTACCAAAATTAAACAATAAAGCGAGATGACGGTGAAGGGGTATCAGACAATTGAAGGCTCACCGAAAGCTCAACAGGAAGCAGAATCTAGTAGTAGGAAGGGTCAAGAGCTAGAAAGAACAACACGAAAAATGCACCAAACGAAACTCCCTAAGAAAAAGGATCGCGAAAGCTATAGGGCGTATCTGGCGGGGCTTATCCGTCAAGGCCAATCCGACATGAACTCTCCAAATAACATCAACCCGACAAAGGAATTATGTGGCAAAGGATCATCCCAACCCGAAACCAAGTAAATCAGAAGCAATAAACCCAATGGAAAAAGCCCAAAGGAATCTTCAATAATGACCTGCCCAAATACCGATACACCTGAAGATGAAAGCATCGAAGGCACTAAACCAGAAGAACGCGAAGACCACCCAGAACCAACTTTCGAAGCGTCTATTGCATGACTACCGAAAGGCCACATCAGCAAATAAATAAGAATAACACCGGAAACCATCCTCTAAGAATACAGGCTACCACAAAGGCCCTACCAAAAGGCTAGCCGAGACCTAGGCAGGGATACAGGCTACCTAGTACCGAAACCCGTAGCGGTTTCAACCCGGCAGCTATCAACATACACCACGAGGTCAAGTCCCTCTAAGTATTCACGATAAAGCCGAAATCCTACATCCGAAAGTTCATGTCCGAAGCCTACATTTAGAAGCTGCCTTCAAGAATTCAAGTATCGTAACCAAATAAACCACCAAAGGAGGCCGAAGGTCAAGCATCCAAAACTAAGAATAAAACGACCGACAAAGACTCCTACGGCTCCGATAGCCTCCCCCCCCCCCAACAGAAGGGGCCCAACCGACAAAGACCCCTACGGGTTCGATAGCCCTCCGAAGGAAGGGGTCCTTAACCAGTATAAATAACACCCCAGAGCTCACATTAGGGAAGGGGGGATCTTTTTTTTTTTTTTCAAAATCTTTGTACTCTCAGAAACAACTTAGTAAATAAAATCAATGGAGGTTTCCTCCCTCACTATAAGAAAAACTGCAAATAGCAGCGGCAAAATCTGCTTCAAATCCATCAATAAACAGGACTTAGCGACGGATTTCCTATGTAACTGCATGGTCGGTAAAAACCATGACGGTATCTGTGTCAGATTTTGCGATAGAATTTTGCCAGAGGTTTCCGACATTTTTCCGTCATTTTACTAATTTTACAATCAAAATAAATTTTATTTATTAATTTTATTTTAATTTAATTTATATACCTACTGTTTACCGACGGATAATAAAATTATAACAAAATATTACTTACATAAGGAGTTGCTAAACCCTTGCCAAATACCAAGGGATTAGCAACGGATAATTTCGACTTCTGATTCACCTTAAATTTCCGTCGGTAATTTGTCACAAATCACTACAAAAAAACTTGCAAAGAGCTATAATCGTTGTAATATAAAATATTTTCAAAAATTAATATGTTTAACTCGGGATTTCTAATTTTAGATAAATATTTTATTCAAACAAATATTTTATTACACATTTGAATAGTACACAATTATTTTTCTCTTTGTTACGTACACAATAACAATACAAAATACTTATTTGTACAAGCATTGGCTCGCTACATACACACAGTTACACACTCTCACACTCAATATCTTCATCTTCAGTGATTAATCCATAATTTGCCATATCGTCCGTTGTACCTGTCAAAATAGAATAACACCAGAAAGATACATAACTAAACTATTTTTCACTATTATTTAAATTTAAATTTTCATTTGTCATTGCTTCCTAACATGCACAATGTAAAATTTCTGTACAAAGTTGAATGTTATGTTGGTATAAGTTCGTTTTTTTCTTTTTGGTTAATCTGTTCGAAATTATTGAAATTGAAATGATGAATCTACCTAAAGGGGACAACCATAATGAATGTGATAGCAGGCAACAAGTTGTTCAGGGCACAAACTATCGTTGGAGATGAATACTTCAGTCCCAGAAAATATGTAAGTTGATTCATGGTTGCCCTGAAATACACTGCACCCATTTGAATATTTTTCATCAAGTGGTATTTATTAGACGTATGATGATATTATATATGCTTACCCGAACACAGAGCAGAAGAATATTTGTATTAAGTTTTTCTTTGTAATCTTCATTCAAGATTTCCTGCAAGTACATGTGTATAGCAAAAGGCAATAAGCAGCATATTCATATTCCTATTCACTTCATACATTCCAGTGTAAGAGATTAGGAACAAAGAAAAATGTGTATACCTCTCCAAGAAGAAGGCAATTGGAGTCAAGAAAACACTTGCAATAATTTGGCGATAGGCGATCATGACATATGCGCTCATGCCGGAATCCATAGCCAGTTTCGAAAAAATGTTCAAGCTTGCGAAGCCTACTTGAACTAAAACCATCACCAAAATTGGCACGCTCAATTAAGATTCATGTAATAGCATGCTCAATTCTAGAATCAGAAAATGTAGAAGAATTCATGTTTTTTTTGGATAACCAAATCTTCCTCTTTTAAACTAAAACTCGCCATAGACACATTCATACAAAATTGGGGGAATTGTAAAACTCAATGTTTCATTTATATCCTGCTTGAGAGATGTAATTTATAACTGCCAATTATGTTACTATATCAGTTACCTTCTGTAATTTGTAGGCACAATTCCTCCTCTATAAACGGCTATCGTCTCCCAAGCAGGTTGAGCCATATCAAAATGTTTTCTTGAAGGGTTGCACCACCCGCCATTATCATTGAGAAGATTATAATTTGGAGGACAAAAATTGGTGCCTGTAACTTTAATAGATGGTCCCTTTTTGCGCTATCGTGACTTACTTGCATCACATACTATTTGGAAGCACGCACCGCATGATGCCCTACTGTTGAAAAGTGTAGAGCTTAGTGCTGTATTTTTCACACCGTACCCATCTCTGTACAGGTTTCCATATCCACAAGTCTGGTTAACTCAATATTTTGAACTCAAGTGGAAAATTTTCGACAATGGGATTTGCATGTTAATGTCCTGCATTTTGATGGCTTACTGTAAAATTAAAATTATATAATTGACTTTTGTATTACTCACCCATTGTACCAGTAGCATCACTTCCTCCATAAAAAGTTGCAGAAGCAGGAGCTCATGCCCATTGCGCGGTAGATTCAGTAACGAACAATGTCAGAAGAATGAGTAATGCACCTCCAAATATAATAGCCATCTCTAACTTACGCGATGTCTGTTTACAGGATTTTCTGTTGTTAAACTTTTTCTTATTTGCTGCTACTTATAATGCCGGGTATTATGAAAATAATTTTGTTTGGTTGACTGAACAAACTAATGGGATATATTTTATACAGAATATTTCCGTTGACTTCATGCACAACTCAAACTTCGAATGATTTTAAGAGGATGATTTATTGCCATCATTTATGGTTTAACAAAATTCCTTTTCCAATATAGGCACAACATACTGATAAAAAAAAAAGTTTCCATTAAATTAGAAAGTCCGTAAGGAGATAGATATCATGACTATATGGTGATCTCATAAAATGATAATTGCTAATCTTCAAAGTGAGACTACTTAATACTAAAAAAGGGAAGAGCGAATGATTTAAAACTTACCAGATTTGCCTTAACAGTTGCAACTGGAGCCAAGGTATCCGCAAATTAGGGTGTTGGCGGAGGATGGAGCAGACGTTGATCACAAGAAGCGAAGCAGGGGTGAGGAAGATGGCCTGGAGAGGTGAGCAAGATGGCGATGGTGAAGGGGGAGTTGACGTTGACGAGGCCATCTAGCACCGTGACATGGAAGGGAATCGGAAGTCAAACGGTGGAAAGGGATTTCATGAATTTAGGGATTTCGAAAAAGGAGGCGGAAGTGAATTTGGGATTTAGGTTTGGAAAAGTGGCTTTGAAAAGTGAGATAACATGAATTACCTGGAACAACGCAAAAGTTTAGCAGGTTGGAACCAAAAATTTTGTTTGGAGCCAAAATTTCAATTGTTTAAAGCCAAAAAAACAAAAGTTCATAATATAAGTAGAAGTTTAATAAATTTTAACGTAGAATATTGGCTGAAAATTTACTTGAATATGAAGAGTGCAATTTGAAGTATTATAAAACTAAACTAAGATTTCTTTAAAATAATATATCAGTATTTATTAGTCAACAAGATGTATCAATCGTTCAATATTATTATTTAATTACTATAACCATTACTTATTACGTATTAATTATTTACATTAACTACTACTTATAAATTATATAATATAGATTATTGTTAAGTAGTAAATGTCAAATGCATATGAAATTATATTTGTATCATATGTATTTCTAATTTATTAACACTACTAAGATTACTATTTTCAATTAACAATGTGTGCATATAAAGTAGTTGTAAAATCACATATAACATCTGAACAATAAAGGTTTCAAAAAAATATTTGCTATTCACAAGTTACTAACCTAGCGAAAAGAAACGATTGTTAAAAATATAATCATTGCACTAACAAGGAAAACAATTGTTAAAACTAAACTATAAATTATAAAAAATATTACTTCATAATTATTAAAAATAATTATAAACTATTAAATATTACTTGTTAATATTAAAAATATTAATTATAAATCATTATATAATATAAAAAAATGTTGATCATAATTTATGAATTATCAGATATAATAAATTATTAGATAATATAGTAAGTATACATTATTATTTATACATTACCATTACAAATTATTAATTAATTAATTAACTATACCATATTACTAATTAGTAAAAATAATTACAAACCATTAATTATTAAATATTAAATATGTCAATTATTAAATATTAATTTTAATTATTAATTATCAAATATTTAGTATTTATTATTTAATAAAGTAATTATTAATTATTGAATATTATTTACTTTTAATAGTAATTATTTATTATTTATATATTTACTTATTAATTACTAAGTAATAACACAAATATAAAACATTTTATAAATAATAAATATAAAAATTCTTTTCAAATCTCTTGAAAGACAGCTGCAAAAATAGCTTCAAAATTTTGTCGACAGTAATCCGAATCTAGTAGCAACGGAATTTAGCGTTAAATAATTTATGCCGGTAAAGTGCTGCAATTTCCAATGATTTAGAGACAGAAGTAATATTCGACGGTAATAATTTAAAATAAGATGACATATAAAATCCAAAATATCATCTCTTACAAAGTCCACGAAAATCCGTCGCAAATTAGCGACGGATATTTTCGCTGCTAAAAATCTACTGCTATTTACAACTTTTCTTGTAGTGCCTATGACGCTCATGTACTTCCAATAAAAGTTCAGTGAAAATGGATTTTCTTAAATGAAAGCTGTTCTGTAAGTGTGTATTATTATTTCTCTAATCATAGTAGTTGCAGTTTGTTGATCATTTTCCTGTGAAGCATGGATTTACATCCCTCAATATCAACGAATGACGGAACGAATCTCACTCTCTAAGCTTAGATCTGATATGATAGTCTTCAGCGATCCAACTCCTTTGAACATTAGTGTCTAAAGTTCACACCAAAATCGATAGAAGAAGCGAGCCATTCCACCTAATTCCCCCTCAGGTTTGTCCCTATTGACCCATCTCCGGTGTTGACGAAAAATATCGTTAACATTTTGGTGCTAGAAGGAGGGCCTGAACCTCCGACCTTGTGGTTAACAACCACATATCTACCTATGCTATTCCGTCCCGAATCGGACTAGCTTTGAAGAAGCGAAGTTATGAGCAAGAAACCCAGACGAAGGCTTTCAGGATCTCGAGCGGATAAGTCGAGAACCACCGGCCATAGGGTAATGGAGGAACAAGAGTTAAGAGCAGAGGCTTTGCGAGTAATAAAGCGGAAGAGGAAAATGGAATTACATGCTTACGAGATGGGGAATAGCAGCACTTTCCACATAGGACAAACTATGGCATTCCCACCCGGTGGATCTACATCAGAGGACATTTGTGACACCCAACGTCCTTTAATATCACTCACTAGGGGAATGGATTAAGTTCCGTGAAGCGTTATAGGTAATCAGACATAGAATAATTACGAGACAGATATAATTAAGATTGCAGCGGAAATTTAAATTTTTATTTCAACATAAATTAAAATACCGTGGTCCGCAATACGATAAGTCACAAAAACCATTACAATAAAATAACTTTTGTCTTGCATCATTAGAGTACATAAGAATATAAAAACATAATTCCCCAATTGAAAGTGTTAAGCCATAGTAGAGACAAGAACTTGAGCCATACTTCAGAAGTAGCTCATAGCAAGGTGATATCTGAATCCTGACTAAGCCTGGGTGTTTTTTCCTTGAGAACCTGGAGGGAGGGGGGAACGGAAGAAAGAAGGAGAAACAAAAAGGGTCAGATATAAAGTCTGGCGAGTCTAGTTACTTTTAGCCAGTAGATAAATGAAAGTAACATGATAGGCATATAAAGTGGATAAGAGAGAGATCACTGCATAAATGGCAGGTGTGACAAGGTAAGCAGGATAAGGTGTACATGCTTCTAATGATTACTCTGCACTGCCACTAGTATATCCAGAAAGAGGTAATCCCTTCAACTATAAGGTGGTAGACTTAGGTATACGTCCAAATGTATCCTAACTACTACCCTGATCGATCGGCTCCCTAACCCTCGTAGATACCTTGTGTTGGCCTCACAGCAGGAGGTATCACTTCCTAAAGTGGCAACCCCTCGTCGTAATAATGTGCACAACCATATCTACAGGTGTCACGGTCGTCTTATCCCCTTTTGCCCGGCTCATGCACGCACATGGCCCGGTCGGTTTGCGCCGCCCACACCATCCTCCACGTTTGGATCTCTTACAATCAGTCAGTAAGCATGCCCCTTCTCCGCCTAGTACGGAATACTTTGTTTGATAACTACTTCGGGTTACTAACTGAAATGGGTCCCACACAATATGATACAAGCTCTCCCCTTTGTCTTGTATCCCCCACTAGATTTTTACTGACTATGTCTACCACTAGGTGTCTTTAATTATATAGCCTTATTTATTCTTACCGGTTATGCTTACGTACAGGTGTCTTTAATACGTAACCCCTAATCTTCCAACCGATTATGCTTACCTATAGGTGTCTTTAATTACATAACCCTATCACTTCTACAAGTTATGTTTACCCTAAAAGGTGTCTTTAATTACATAACTTTATTATTTCCACTGATTATGTATACCACTAGGTGTCTTTAATTACATAACCTTAACGGGTTAAGTTTGCGGCCTATATGTGAATATTATCCATCACCTCTTCAAATTTACTTAACCCTTACCCACCCCTCAACCATGTTTACTTAACCCCCAACTTAAATTTAAGTTCATACAATCCCTATGGATTAACTTAGGTTAAGTAGTCCAATTCTTTACTATGTCCATTTATGGTTTCATAATGGGCCAAAGCTCCTACATTAGGCCTACAACATGTTGATGCTGGATATGCCGGTCGGGTTCGGGCAGACTTATTCCACAGTTGGGCCTAACCTCGTGTCATATTCCAATTTGTATTTACGTACTTAGACCTCCCGTATTAGGTTCAACATTAGTGGCTACCTGGAGCTACCTGGCATGGTTTTGGATATACGGATTGCTTATATACTAAGCATGCATGCTTAAGTTACGCGTATATCAGGTACGCCTATGCAAAAATATCAAATTAGGATATATGAATTGTTTTCCGACCGTGTGGGACTATTGTGACGGCCCGCCCCGCACTAGCCGACATTTCCTTCGGAAGTGCGCTGTACACATGTCTAGCTAGCACGGAACAGTTGCCAAGTGAAGGAAAGAAGAGAATGAACTAACAAGGAACCTGTAGAATGTCTCACAGCGCATGAAAATAAAATATAATAAAACATACTTTGACATAAAACAGGCGAGACAGTGCATAAGCTGAAAACTAAACCACCATAGCAGCGGAAATCCAAAGATACAGCTTATGATCCAACAACATTATTACAACTTCAAAATATTATCTCTAAAGCAAAGGAAAGAAAAGGTACGCTACTAATGCCTAAAGCAGCGACCATCAACAACACATGGAGAATATCTATATATATCATACGTGGAAGCCTCCTACTCGTCTACGGTACAGCTACTCGTGCATACCACCTAACCTGTCTCTAGTCTGCTCGTGAGAGCACCCAGAGTAATAACAAGAGACATAAAACTCTGGGTCAGACAAAAAGTCTGGTATGAGCGATAAGCAGCAAAACAGAACAATAACAGGTATACTAAACCATACCTGAACCTGGACCTGCAACCAAAGAGTTAGCACTACATACTGTACAATACTCTAAGGTGTCACTAACATATGGTGTAAAGGGTACGGGGGTGGGGGTGTGCATGTCATAATGAAGGCAAACAGTCAAACACAGCAACCATCCTTACATCTTTCACTCAGTACGTAAAGCATACGATGTCCACCACTGTCAATCACTAGACCCATCGAAGTAGTGACGGAGTTCGACTTGTACAACTACTGCTACTACCAAGCTTACCCCATGGAGTCATGACCAAATCTTTACAAATGACCCAACTTCATTGGTCTGTAGCTCTTTAGTCGTACCTAGGCCACTGTGGCCCTGAATCCGTTCACGTACCTCCTATACATAGTGTTCCAAAGTTATAGACATCGACAACTCCTTAGCACATGTCCCGCAGCAAAGCCCAATCATGAAGTTCGCTCGTGTGTTCCCATATGGATCCTGAGTATAAACTACTCATTTGGACTTCATTTGCATCCCGGGTTTTTGGTCTTCTTCCCCGGATCGGTTTGGTTCCCCACTTTGCTTTGCTTCGGATCGTACTCTCATTGGGTTCGGATCTTGCTTCCCCAGTTCAGTTCGTGACCTTCATCTCGTGGCGGTTCGGATTGGTTGTCATCACCCCCTAGCGGATCGGGTCGGGGTCTTCAAGTCCAATCGCCATACATCGGTTCGGTTCGGAGGTGGCCATACGGGTCGGGTCGGGTTCCTGGTCACGGTCCGATCCACTTCCCCATTCTCTTCCGCTCCGATCCCCCTCACTTCCCTTTAATTCGATCTGGTTCTCCTTCCTTAGCTCGATCCGATCCCAGTTCAACCATTGTGGTCTTCCTTTTTTCCATACTTTCTCTTGTGCCAAGCCGCGGTTCGGTTCGGTGATCCCTTGCCCAGTCCACTATCCGGTCCGAGCCCTTCCAACCGATCCGATCCGAAAACCTGCACCATTTTCCTGCAACTTTCCAGCGAGTGTTTTACGCCATTCGACGGAATTTTCGACCATTCTAACTATTCTAAACGATCACAAAGCATATCATACAGTCATTGCAACAAATAGAAGTGACCACAAACACCAAAACATCAATATGACAGGTTAAAATGGATCAAATATAGCCAAAACCCCATATTTTCCCTTAAGCATGTTTAAGCAAAACCAATGACATGATTAGTAAAACTTAACCAAATTAAACCCAATTTCTAACAGAGGTCTAAAACATTATTTTGAATTTTATAAATATATTTTCAGAATTTAATCATGTTTAAATTCGCTAATTAACACTAATCAACCCTAATTAGCCATAATTAGTGTGAAAGCAAGGTAATCACTCACCTTAGCCACAAATAAAACCTTTAGAACTGAAACTTTACTGTTTGGGCGCGAATACCAATGCAACACAGCAGCTCTACCTCGATTCTTGTGCTAATCCGCCTTGATTTGATGTTGCTAAGCTTAATCCTTGATTAGAAAGTGATTTGGAGGTGTTTTAGAGGTTGGAGGCCATTATTAGGGTTTCTAAGAGGTAAGTGGCGGCTAAAAAACTGAAATAGATTGAAAACCTAACTCATTTCAGCCTCCCCGTAACCCTAATCCCGAAATGGGTTATGGGCCCATTAACTAATCAACCTATTTGGCCCGGTTAAGCAGTTTTTCACCTTCCAAACCTTATCTCAGCCATATCTCCCAAACGGTAAATCCATTTTTTACATGTAACCACTCTACGGAAAGGTAAACCATCATCTGAAGCCAATGAAAGTGGTTTCAGGTCAAAAATCCTTTCCATTCAAAAGTTATAGCCGAAACAATATCAGCTAGGGGCAAAATGGTCATTTAAAAATCGGAAAAAATCATGAACATGGAAAATGACCCCAATAGTCGTTTCCCATAAGTACACGACCATACGACTTGCCTAGAAGAAGAAATAAATATTCTACGATCCCCCGATGCGTAGAATGCGGGTCGTTACATTCTCCCCCCTTAAGAAATTTCATCCCCGTAATTCTTTAACCCAAAACATATAAGGGATCTCGCATGCCTACCAATCACTTACAAACAATCAATCATGCATAACAAACAAACAAATCTATCCTAGCATGTGGAAACTAAATCGCAATTAGAATCTTACCAGGCAAAGAGTTCTGGATATGTCTTCCTAATGCTCTCCTCTGTCTCCCAAGTACAGTCATTTTCATTCTCGCCCCACTGAACTTTGACTAGATTCACCGCTTTCCTTCGAAGTTGCTTCGCATTGTTCCCAACAATACGCATAGGCATGCGGTTCTCAACCGCCTCGGGTTCAACCTCGATATCATCCAACTGATCAGGTGAAAAAGCCATATCGGGGTCGTGCACAAATTTCCTTAACTAGGAAACATGAAATACGTTATGAACTCCCGCCATCTTCTCTGGTAATTCAACTCTGTATGCCAAATTCCCAACTTGCTCAAGAACTGGGAATGGACCAACAAATCTTGGTGCTAACTTGCCTCTCCTGCCAAATCGTATCCCGCTCTTCAACGGAGAAATCTTGACAAACACCAAGTCGCCAATGGAGAACTTTAAATCTCTTCTCCTCTTATCGGCATAACTCTTCTTCCTATCTTGGGCAACCTTCATTCGTTGTCGGACGGTCTTAATCTTGTCTGAGGTTTCTCTTATCATATCTGGTCCAAGCACATACTTCTCACCGGTTTCTAACCAACATGACGGTGAGTTGCACGGTCTTCCGTACAAAGCTTTAGATGGAGCCATACCGATACTGGACTGATAGCTATTGTTATATGCAAACTCTACTAGAAGCAAATGGTCATCCCATGACTCACCAAAATCCAGTACACAAGCTCTCAAGAGATCTTCTAATACATTCACCCTCTCTGTCTGACTGTCGGTTTGAGGATGGTACGCGGTACTGAGATGTAATTCTGATCCTAAAGCCTCTTGCAAGCTTTTCTAAAATCCACTAGTAAACAACGGATCTCGGTCACTGACAATGCCTTTGGGTACTCCATGAAATCTGACTACCCACTTTATATATAGTTCAGCCAACTTAGATGTCGTTCTATTCATCTTAACGGGTTTAAACCATGCACTCTTGGTCAATCGGTCCACAATCACCCAAATGCTATCATGGCCTGATCTAGTCCTTGGTAACCCATCAATGAAATCCATTGAGACTTGCTCCCATTTCCATTCTGGAATTTCTAATGGTTGTAACAAACCACTAGGCTTCTTTTGCTCAGCTTTAACTAGCTGGCAATTCATGCATTTGGATATAAACTTCCCAACATCTCTTTTCATCCCTTCCCAGTAGTAGGTCTGCTTCATGTCTCGATACATCTTGTTACCACCGGGGTGTATAGTCAGTTTAGAGTGATGACATTCTCTAAGAACTTCATCTCTCAATCCATTGACATTGGGTACAACTAGCCTTCCATTCTTCCTAAGCCATCCATCTCGATCAAGCCCATACTTGTTCATCTCTTCGTCGATTCCCATCTCTAACTTTGAGATGATTTCTAATAGATTAGGATCGTTCCTCTGACTGTAACCAATCCGCTCAATCAAAGTGGGTCTGATCGTCAAACTTGCCAACATTTCTGGATCCAATTCGCACTTTGGTCTGAAATCATACCCAGCGATGTACTCCAGTTGCTTCCATTCAAGAAACATAGCCCCTAGACTGGCATGTCTTCTACTCAATGCATCAGCTACTGCATTGCCCTTTCCTGGTTTATATGCGATATCGAAATCATAGGAAGCCAAGAATTCTAACCATCTTTGTTGTCGAAGATTTAGATCCTTTTGAGAGAAAAGATACTTTAATGACTTATGATTAGTAAACAACTTGAATCTTTCTCCCAAGAGATAATGTCTCCACATCTTCAATGCGAATACGATCGCTGCTAATTCCAAATCATCGGTAGGGTAACTTCTCTCGTGCAGTTTCAATTGCCGACTAGCATAAGCTACAACCCTACCTCCTTGCATCAACACAGCACCTAGTCCGGTACCACATGCATCCCTATATACGGTCATCTCTTCATTCCCTTTAGGAATGACTAACACTGGTGCACATGTCAACTTTTCCTTTAGACTCTTGAATGCATTCTCGCACTTTTCATCCCAGACGAAAGCTTGATTCTTCCTGGTCAACTGAGTCAACGGTGCTTCTATCTTGGAGAATTCTTGGATAAACTTACAATAATATCCAGCTAATCCCAAGAAACTTCTTATATCCGTTGCATTTTTGGGCGTAGACCAATCTTGCACCGTAGCCACTTTAGCAGGATCCACGGCGATACCATTCTCTGAAACAACATGGCCCAAGAACCTCACTTCCCTCTTCCAGAAGTGACACTTAGAGAACTTTGCTTTCAATTGGTGTTTTCTCAACACCTGCATCACTATCCTCAAGTGTTCCTTGTGTTCTTCCTCTGTCCTCGAATAAACAAGTATGTCGTCCACGAACACAAGAACAAACTTATTCAACTGATATCTGAATACCCTATTCATAAGATCCACAAAATATGCTGGGGCATTGGTCAGCCCAAATGGCATGACCAACCACTCATAAAATCCAGACGGTGTTCGAAATGCCGTTTTAGCTATACTCTCAGCTTCCACCCTAAGCTGATGAAAACCTGTCGCGAGGTCCAACTGGGAGAACACTCTCGCTCCTTTCAGTTGATCAAACAAATCATCTATCCGAGGTAGAGGATACTTATTCTTCCTCGTCACCTTATTCAACTCGCGATAATCCACACACAATCGAAGGGAACCATCTGCCTTAGTAGCAAACACAACCAGTGCTCCCCACTCGGAGACACTTCTTCGAATAAATCCCTTCTTCAAAAGATCGCTGACTTGCACCCCGAGCTCTTGCTGCTCCCTTGGTGCCATACGACGAAGTGACATCACTATTGGTCTGGCATCTTTCACTAAATCAATTCGAAACTCAATCTCTCGGTGAGGTGGAAGCCCGGTCACTTCCCCGAAGATGTCCGGATACTGGCCAACAACAGGAACTTCTGATAACTCGTCATGCGGGATGTCAAGGGAATTTAGAAAACTAGCCATAAATCCATCCCATGGTTGGCTACCCAACACTACCCTCCGCCCATCATCCGCTCTAATAGTCACCGAAGAACCCTCACAGTCCACCACCACCCCATATCTTTGGAGCCAATCGACTCCCAAAATAATGCCATACCCAGTAAAGCCCAGAACAAAGCAGTCACAAACAAACATACATCCATGACTCGATAAGACCAACCTACGACAAATCATACTAAGGCTTGTCGAACCACCAATCGGGTTCGTCACCGCTAATGGTCTATCGACTAATTCGGGTTCCAATCCCAACCTATCTACCAGGTCACTAGATATGAAGGAATGGGAAGCCCCGGTATCGAACAATACTCGAACAGGTACATCATAAATAGAAACCATACCTTGAATAATGACATTCTTTCCTTTCTCCGCCGCAGTTGGGGCATTCGACGAAGAAGGAATAGCATTAAGGGCATATGCTTTCACCATCTGCTTCTCTTTCAAAGGTTGTGGACACTTATCCTTTTGATGTCCAACTTGGCCGAAGTTGAAGCACTTCCTGTCCGCTGGCTTTACTCGACATTCTTTAGCATAATGGCCCTTCTTGCCACAGCTAAAGCACTCAACATCTTTCTTCTTCTTCTTCTGGCCATCCTTATTCTAGTTCTGCTACCTCTTATTCTGAGAACCATTCTTGCCTTCACCGCTTGCTTGCGGTTTCGGTTCTTCTGCAGATGAAGCCTCAGCCTTCGGCTTAAGGTAAAGACTTTCTGATCTTAAAGATTTCCCCACAATCGACTCAAACGTCTCATCGATGTGGTTAATAAGCCTCTCCCCTAAGTATCCATCCAAACCGGTTATGAACTTCTCGTTCTTCTTCTCGGCAGTATCTATTAGGGATAACACATACTTCGACAAAGTGTCGAACTCAGCAATGTACTCTGAAACGGCTCTACCACTCTGTTTAAGCTCCAAGAACTTCGTAAACAGCTCTGACTTCTGAGCAGATGGAATGAACTTATCGCTAAAGCGAGCTTTAAACCGATCCCAAGTAATCTGATCCTCGGGCGTAGCTGCTTTTATAGCATTCCACCAATTCATTGCCCGTCCTTGCAGCTGACGGGATGCTAGCCTCCTCTTCATCGCATCTTCAATGCTCAAGTCTTCGAAGATACGTTCACAGCTATCCATCCAATCCTAAACATCCGTAGCAGACTCCGTTCCAAGGAACGGCTTCCCACCAAGGCTAGTATAATCCTTATTTAGCTTGGCGAAATTGGCCCTAGGCGCCTGCACTACTGGACCACCACCATTACCAGCATTGGGAACTGCTCCCTGAACATCCCTAAGCATCTCTCTAATTAAATAAGTGAACATAGTCCTCATGTCAGGAGCATTCCCATTATTGGCCCCTCTACCAGTACCCCTCGTATATCGACTCATCGTTCAACCAGTAAAGAGAAACGATTAGCCATCTCCATAGTGGTGCCAGTGCAATGCGACTTCATCCTTAGCTATACTAATAGCATATATATATAGCTTTTGAAAACCAAAATATAACAAATACGCACTCTCATATACGTACTACCTCTCCCTGTGTCTTTCCCTAGGTTAACTACGCAACCTAGAGCTCTGATGCCAAATGTGACGGCCCGCCCCGCGCCAACCGACATTTCCTTCGGAAGTGCGCTGTACACATGTCTAGCTAGCATGGAACGGTCGCCAAGGGAAGGAAAGAAGAGAATGAACTAACAAGGAACCTGTAGAATGTCTCACAACGCATGGAAATAAAATATAATAAAACATACTTTGACATAAAACAAGCGAGACGGTGCATAAGCTGAAAACTAAACCATCATAGCAGCGGAAATCCAAAGAAACAGCTTATGATCCAACAACATTATTACAACTTCAAAATACTGTCTCTAAAGCAAAGGAAAGAAAAGGTACGCTACTAATGCCTAAAGCAGCGACCATCAACAACACAGGGAGAATATCTATATATATCATACGTGGAAGCCTCCTGCTCATCTCCGGTACAGCTACTCGTGCATACCACCTAACATGTCTCTAGTCTACTTGTGAGAGCACCCAGAGTAATAAGAAGAGACATAAAACTCTGGGTCAGACAAAAAGTCTGGTATGAGCGATAAGCAGCAAAACAGAACAATAACAGGTATACTAAACCATACCTGAACCTGGACCTGCAACCAAAGAGTTAGCACTACATACTGTACAATACTCTAAGGTGCCACTAACATATGGTGTAAAGGGTACGGGGGTGGGGGTGTGCATGCCATAATGAAGGCAAACAATCAAACACGACAACCATCCTTACATCTCTCACTCAGTACGTAAAGCATACGATGTCCACCACTGTTAATCACTAGACCCATCGAAGTAGTGATGGAGTTCGACTTGTACAACTACTGCTACTACCAAGCTTACCCCATGGAGTCATGACCAAATCTTTACAAATGACCCCGCTTCGTTGGTCTATAGCTATTTAGTCGTACCTAGGCCACCGTGGCCCTGAATCCGTTCACGTACCTCCCATACATAGTGATCCAAAGTTATAAACATCGACAACTCCTTAGCACACGTCACGCAGCAAAGCCCAATCATGAAGTTCACTCGTTGGTTCCCATCTGGATCCTGAGTATAAACTACTCATTTGGACTTCCTTTGCATCTCGGGTTTTCGGTCTTCTTCCCCGAATCGGTTCGGTTCCCCACTTTGCTTTGCTTCAGATCGTACTCTCATTGGGTTTGGATCGTGCTTCCCCAGTTCAGTTCATGACCTTTATCTCGTGGCGGTTCGGATCGGTCGTTATCACCCCCTAGCGGATCGGGTCGGGGTCTTCAAGTCCAATCGCCATACATCGGTTCGGTTCGGAGGTGGCCATACGGGTCGGGTCGGGTTCCTGGTCACGGTCCGATCCACTTCCCCATTCTCTTCCGCTCCGATCCCCCTCATTTCCCTTCAGTTCGATCTGGTTCTCCTTCCTTAGCTCGATCTGATCCCAGTTCAACCATTGTGGCCTTACTTTTTGCCATACTTTCTCTTGTGCCAAGCCTCGGCTCGGTGATCCCTTGCCCAGTCCACTATCCGGTCCGAGCCCTTCCAACCGATCTGATCCGAAAACCTGCACCATTTTCTTGCAACTTTCCAGCGAGTGTTTTAAGCCATTCGACGGCATTTTCGACCATTCTAACTATTCTAAACAATCACAAAGCATATCATACAGTCATAGCAACAAATAGAAGTGACCACAAACACCAAAACATCAATATGATAGGTTAAAATGGATCAAACATAGCCAAAACCCCATATTTTCCCTTAAGCATGTTTAAGCAAAACCAATGACATGATTATTAAAACTTAACCAAATCAAACCCAATTTCTAACAGAGGTCTAAAACATTATTTTGAATTTTATAAATATTTTTCCAGAATTTAATAATGTTTAAATTCGCTAATTAACACTAATCAACCCTAATTAGCCATAATTAGTGTAAAAGCAAGCTAATCACTCACCTTAGCCACAAATAAAACCTTTAGAACTGAAACTCTACTGTTTGGGCGTGAATACCAATGCAACATAGCAGCTCCACCTCGATTCTTGTGCTAATCTGCCTTGATTTGAGCTTGCTAAGCTTAATCCTTGATTAGAAAGTGATTTGGAGGTGTTTTAGAGGTTGGAGGCCATTGTTAGGGTTTCTAAGAGGTAAGTGGCAGCTAGAAAACTGAAATAGAATGAAAACCTAACTCATTTCAGCCTCCCCATAACCCCAATTCAGAAATGGGTTATGGGCCCATTCACTAATCACCCTATTTGGCCCGGTTAAGCAGTTTTTCACCTTCCAAACCTTATCTCAGCCATATCTCCCAAACGGTAAGTCCGTTTTTTACATGTAACCACTCTACGGAAAGGTAAACCATCATCTGAAGCCAATGGAAGTGGTTTCAGGTCAAAACTCCTTTCCATTCAAAAGTTATGGCCGAAACAAGATCAACTAGGGGCAAAATGGTCATTTAAAAATGGGCAAAAATCATGAACATGGAAAATGACCCCAATAGTCGTTCCCCATAAGTACACGACCATACGACTTACCTAGAATAAGAAATAAATATTCTACGATCCCCCGATGCGTAGAATGCAGGTCGTTACAACTATGTATGCTTTTTCATCTCTTTTGATATATTGCAAAAGCTCCTCTGTACAGGGGATACTCTGCCAAAAAATTTCTAACTCCAAAAAATTTCCAAAATTTAGGGAGTTAGAATTTTTTTCAAAAGTTTTGAAATTTTTCGTAAAGATAAAAGTGGTAATTTTCAAATTGAATTCAATTTGAAGATTTTTGAATGGGGAATTGGAAATTGAATATTTCCATGAAACTTAAAATGGTATGGGCTTGAGTTATAGAATATTAAATACTGAGTTACAACAAAGTGGGATTTTGAAAAGTTAACGGGTTTGTAACATTTCTTCTACCTTAGTAATTTCGGGGATGAAATTCTTTTAAGCGGGAAGGAATGCAATGTCACGGATTTTTGATCGATTTAATTCAAACATTTAAATTTATTTTAAATCTTGAATTAGAATAATAAATGGATTTTATATAGAATTTATCGAATTAATAATCGAATACCATTTAATTTTGAGTATATTAAATCATCGTAATCCGAAAAAGTGAATAAGTATCTTCTCCGTACAATCAAAATAAGAGTTCAGGACCCGAAATATATTGTTATAAAATTAACCGGATAAGATCAAAATCAAATCGAGTTATATCGAAATCTAATCAAATTAAATTCATGCATGTACTTACCCCAACTCCAATTAAATACGCCATGTACTATTGTCTCCCTTTCCCCAATTATAAAATCATAACCCATGCCTCTTATTTCATTTTCTGCTCCTCATACATACAAAATCAAAGCCACCGAAAATACCTCCATGCAAAGAAATCATTTTAGAAAAACGAACTTAATTTCCTAAACCATAAAATTGATCGCTAGTTTGGTAGTAAAGGGAGCGATTTGGGTTCGAGTGCGGTTTCTGAAGTTCGACCTTCAACAGTGAATTTAGGACCAAGCTTTGATGACGATTGGAGGGGAATCATGGGCGGCGTCAGCTCTCTTGGATCTAGGCAAGGTTGCCGCCTGAGTTTGGGGTTGATTCGACATCAACGGTGTCGATGCCTGTAGCCTAGCAATGGAGTAGGCTGACGTCACAATGCAGAAGGGAGGTCGAGTTTGATGATGGTGGCTCAGGTGGTCCAGTTGCATATCGGAGTTGTGATGGTTGATTGAAGAGGGTGGTTTTTCAACTGCCAGTCAGTTGAAAAAAGGGGAGGCTTCATTGTTTTTTACAGAGTGACCTGAAGAATGGAGTCATGCCCGATTGCTATTGTGTGTAGAGTGAGGGATGTTGTGTAGATCAGAAAAAAGGGAGCGAAGGCAGTGTTGATTTTTAATTAGGAGGAGAAGATGCATTGTATTCTACAGGAGGGAGTTTTATGCGTGAATTAAGGTATATTTTTATTTTTTGAAAATTTAAAATTTATATAAAGATTAGTTTATAAAATCAGTAGCTGATAGAATAAATTTGTATAAGCCAATATATTCGGCTAGTAAGGTAATTTAATCGTAAACGAACCAGTTGAGTATGAAATGTAGAAAAGGTTAGATTTTATATTTTTATCTGTATCATTAAATTTAAGGGTTAGTGAGGAAATTAGATTTTAAGATGGTAATTAGATTCAAATTAGTTGTTATCACACACACACACACACACACACACATATATATATATATAGTTAAACTATAGAATATATAACCTTCGTATACGTTTCCAAAATCAAATGAAATTGATGACAATGGATTTGAATTGGCTAAGCTTCGCAATGACATTAGTTTGGAACAATTTGGAGGCAGTTGAGATTCTATGTTAAGGTTAACAACAAAATTCGCACTGGCAAAGTATAAAGAAGCAGTAGCTCTAATGCCAAAAATTGTAAAAGGAAAAGCCCTGGATACAACTATGTCAACACCAAAAGAAGAAGATGAAATCTTGTTTCTCCTATAACTTTTGGTTGGTCAGAGATTCAGACCTAAAACCAATTCCATTGGATTCGGTTGATGGTTTCACATTCCGTAGTGTAGTCAGATTAAACAAACGGACGTATCGTTTGAGAGTAGTAGCTGAAACAAGAAAGTCAGAGAAAGATGAAACATGCAGCAGGTTTCAGGAACCGACAGCAGAAGGGGTTCAGGAACCGACAAAAGAAGGGGTTCAGGAACCGACAGCAGAAGGGGTTCAGGAACCGACATCAGAAGTGGTCTAGGAACCGACAACGTGGTCTAAGAAGCTTGAGAAAGGTAGAGAAAGTCAGAGAAAGGTAGAGAAAGGTAAAGAAAGCTGGAGACAGCTAGAGAAAGCTAGCGAAAGCTGGAGAAAGCCTGAGAAAGCCAGAGAAAGGAGAGAAAGCCAGAGAAAGGAGAGAAAGCCAGAGAAAGATAGAGAAGCTGGAGACAGCTAGAAAAAGGTAGAGCAAGTTAGAGACATCTAGAGAAAGCTAGAAAAAGCTTGAGAAAGCCAGAGAAAGCCAGAGGAAGCTAGAGACAGCTAGAGACAGCTAGAGAAAGATAGAGAAAGCTGGAGACAGCCGACAGCAAGGGGCAGGAACGGGCAACAGGGTGCAAAACCGACAGCAGAAGGCTATAGGAAGCAGTAGAAAGGCAGAAAAAGAAAAAACCGACAACAGAAGGCTGTAGGAAGCAGGGGAAAGGAAGAAAAGATAAAACCGATAGCAGAAGGCTGTAGGAAACAGGAGAAAGGCAGAAAAAGACAAAAAAAATGAAAGCCAAAAGCGGGAACAAATGGGTGACACCAAAAAAGTGGCGGGAAAGAAAAGCAACAAAAAGGGGCCCAAAACCTCTATAAATAGAGGACAGGGGTCTCATTTAAGGGGGATGATCTTCATCATTCCACAATCTTCCTCTCATTTCTAACAGAACTAACCCAAATATGTAAATCAATTTGGAGATTCCTTATGTAAGCTCCTCCATGAATAAAAATCATCAAAGCTCTTAAAGTGGACGTAGGTTCAATCCGAACTGAACCACTATAAATTGTGTGTTCTTACTTTCCTGCATATGATGTTGCTCCTCAATGATTTTCTACACGTTTTCTGTTATGCCATTAGATGGCCAGGGTATCCTCGCTCAAGCCGTTTGGTTCTTAGCAACCTGACGCCTTCTCCATGGTCCATTTCCATAGACCTATCCTTGGTGTTGACGAAAAATATCGTTAACATTTTGGTGCTAGAAGAAGGGCCCTGAACCTCCGTCTCCATTCCCACCTTTAACCTTTAGGATCGCATTGCCACACTTTTGACTGTGTTGTTCCGTCCTGATTTGGGCTAAGCTTTGAAGAAGCGAGATTATAGATGGAGTCTCAACAAGGAGCTTTTGAATACCAAGTTACTCTGAAAATCAATTAACGGATGATTCAATTGGGGAAAGGTGGTAAAGAGGGATCCAACGCGTAGTCCATTCCAGAAAACAACATAAATAGCCAAACTAGAAACTGGAGGATCTTCAACTTTAACAAAAGATGAGTTGGAAATATTACACTCGCTACGCAAATTGATACCACTAGGATATTTATTGAAGAAGACTTAGTCCGAAGATCTTCTAAAGAAGAACCCTTTGAGCAGAGTCAAGGATAATGGCACCTCGAGAGCTTTATAGCCAAAAGCCTTTGTCAAGTCTACATGATAGTCCACTTTCGCAGGGAAACAATCAAGCATCAATAGAAGTGGCCAGTTCATAGGAAAGCCAAAGCCTAAGGTGGGTAGAAGACAGGGAGTTACTAGGAATACCCTTCTCTGAAGAAATAATGATGGCTGAAATTCCACCTGGTATAGAAGTACCACAACTCACGTATGATGGGACAACAGGCCCCGAAGAACATCTCACAAAGTTATATGGATGCGTACAACATTTCTGAAGCACTTCAATGCAAGATCTTCCTTACAACCCTTCGTAAAGAAGTTATCAAATAGTGCATACATTATTGTGGCCCTATCATCACTACTTGAAACAATTATCCACAGCCTTTAGCACACATTTTCATCTACAGAAAGACTCAACAATCAGCATCTATGATCTAGCTAGAATTATACAAAGACCACAAGAGATTTCATAATGAGTCACTCAAAGTACAAAGGGCGACAGATAGAGAAAAGCTAATAACTGTGCAATCAGGAGTATTAGCATCATCCCCCTTTCTGAAAGAGCTTACCTTAAGAGAATGTGAAAACTTGGGTGATCTTTATCCTAGAGCCGACAAATTCATCTGTATAGAAGAGGTACTTAACACAAAGAAAAACTTGAAGCAAACTCAAGGGGTAGAAGTACCTGGTTATGTTTCCTTCGCAGACAACTCTTCAAGGTCAAACGAAGAGAAAGACTACTGTTCCTATCACAAGAAAAGGGACACAAAACCAGCCAATGTCGTGATTTGATAAAGACACACCAAACCGAAAAGAAAAGAAAGCTTGACTAAAAAATTTGAAGTGAGACTAGTAGGAAAGCAGGTCAGAGGCAACGCAGCAAGGGAATAAGAACTTGAAAATCAGTCTTCCATCTCAAATACTTGCTTTCATTAATCATTTCACTTTATATCTTTCTTGTAATCAAAAAATACTTATGTAAGTTCGAGTGCTATTACAGGTAAAAACCAAACCCTGTTCCGGCTTCTGCATACAACAAGAACTCGAAGGGAGCACCTTCTGTTATGTCATGTCCCACGGAAGGGAACAAAGGCTCAAAGGGAGCACTTAAAGCACATTTAATTTCTACTTATGTCTTGTCCTGTAGAAGGGAACGAAAGCTCAAAAGGGAGCACATAAAGAGCCCAATGCATGAATAAGTGCACAATAAAGCTATCAATCAATAACAAGCTTCGATGGAAGCTGCTCAGATAAACATGCCACAAGAAAATGGTATGGAGCCTACCCTTGATAAAAGATATCCAATAAAGCCTTCTGAAGGGAGGGCGAATCAACAAAGCCTTCAGAAGAAAAGGAACAACAAACAAAGCTTCCGGAGAGAGTAGCCCCATCTAATAAAGCTTCCAGAGAGTTAATCCATAAACAAACAAAGCCTCCATAAGCAGAGCTTCAATAACAAACACAACCTCCCAGAAGAGGAGCGTCAAACAAAGCTTCCGGAGAGAGAAGCACCAGCAAATAAAGCTTCCAGAGAGTGAAGCCATAAACAAACAAAGCATCCAAAAGCGGAGCTTCAATAACAAACACAACCTCCCAGAAGAGGAGCGTCAAACAAAGCTTCGAGATAGAGAAGCCACAACAAACAAAAGCCTCCAATGGGGAGCAACAAAATCTTCCATGAAGAGAAACATCTCCTACAATGGAGTCGCCTTTTCGGTAGGGTTACAATACCTTCATCTCCTCCAAAGGAGTCTCCTTTGGGGTTGGGCTACAATACCTTCATCTCCCGCAAAGGAGTCGCCTTTGAGTAGGGCTAAATACTTCATCTCCAGCTAGTGGAGTGGCCCTCTAAGTGGGGCTAGTTATATTGCATGCATCTACCCATAAAGGGACAAGTGTCACTCTCTTAGAGAGCATTCATTCATTTTCATATCCTATGGGTTAGGAATTAGACTAGCCGTTAGATACCCAATGGCTAGAAAGCTAAGAGGAACATTCGCCGAACGACTAACTAGCCCAGGACAGGATTAATTTGTTACGAAAGTAGTCCTCTATATATACACACACCGAAAAATTGCTTCTCGGAATCTTTGAGACTCTTTCTTCCAAATGTTCTATTATGAGCGAACCTCCGAGAAACACACACATAATCTATGATTGCTTGATCACTTTCAATAATATTTGGATAAGTTGACACTATACACATGCATGGCCTTTGGATGGTTTGTGATGCTTTCGTTGGATGATCCTTAATTAACCTTCTATGTTTCTTCTTTTCCTTTATTAGGAGTTTTTATTTAGCTATGACATTCTTTAATAACTCTCATTTAAGGATATGATTCTTTGACATGAGTTTTTGATTTTTGCTTTACCCAAGTATGAGTCTTGGGGTTTCCATATGATTTCTGATTTTTGCTTACCCAAGTATGAGTCTTGGGGTTTCCATATGATTTCTGATTTTTGCTTACCCAAGTATGAGTTTTGGGGTCTCCATATGATTTGTGATTTTTGCTTACCTAAGTATGAGTCTTGGGTTTTCCGTATGATTTGTGATTTTTGCTTAACCAAGTATGAGTCTTGAGGTTTTACTAATTTTGGTTTGAAGAGTTCTAATCTTGTATCACAAGTGCTTGGCTTGGTTCCTCAAGTCTTTTACTTCAAATCTCCAAACAAAGGTTATGGTTCCTCAACACCACATATAGGTAAGTTTTCTAAGCTTATGCTACTTTTATCCCTAGCTTTATTGCTATAAGTTCTGATTAAAAACAATGCTTTACACATTATAAGTGAAATGTCACACATTATGCAAGTCATGTTACTTTTATTATTATATTCACCAATGATGAGCGTCTGATTGCAAATATCCAAATGCAAATTATGACCTATTATATCATACTTTGTAGAATGAATTTTTGAATATTGAATGTCTAAGTAACAATAATGAAATGCTCATCCAACGCTGATAGAAAATGCTATGCTTTAAATCACGTCATCCGACATGAGTACATGTTTGAATTTGCACATTGTGCCCAAAAAATATATATATAATAAGATAAAAAATAAAACGAGTTCATAACTTTGGATTATTGTATTTCCAGGCAGAAAGGAGCTATATTCATAAGGGGCGAATGGACACGACGGTTGGATAGAAGCGCTGGCGGGAAGACGCATCAGTTTATTCAAGCGGAACGACTGGTTGGAACAGCCAAACTCGTGTCGTAGGATCACGCACATGCCCTAAGTGCTCATCTTTGACCTGTAATAATTTTATAGGCCCAAACCCTTTCAGCCCAAGCCATTGTGTCCATCTCCAAGCCTAAGTTATTTATTTCAAAATATCCTATTCCAAGTATTGATATATAGTATGAGATGGTTCATAGTATTTGCCGATGTGGGACAAATACTTATTGCAATCTTCCCAATACAAGCTGTGAAGGAACCATATGATTTTGTCCTAAACAACAAAAGCTTCTTCATACTAAGGGTGGGGGGGGGGCTAACTGTTAACACCAAAATTCGCACTGGCAAAGTATAAAGAAGTTGTAGCTCCAATACCAGAAAATGTAAAAGGAAAAGCCCTTGATATAGCTATGTCAACACCAAAAGAAGAAGATGAAATCTTGTTTCTCCTATAACTTTTGATTGGCGAGAGATTCAGACCTGAAACCACTTCCATTGGATTAAGTTGATGGTTTTCCATTCCGTAGTGTGGTTATATTAAACAAACGGACGTATCGTTTGAGAGTAATGGCTGAAACAAGAAAGTCAGAGAAAGCTGAAACCTGCAGCAAAGTTCAGGAACCGACACCAGAAGGGGTTCAGGAACCGACAGTAGAAGGGGTTCAGGAACCGACAACAGAAGGGGCTTAGAAACTGACAACAGAAGGGGGAAAGCCAGAGAAAGGTAGAGAAAGCTAGAGAAAGTTAGAGACGGCTAGAGAAAGCTGGAGACAGCCGGAGAAAGCCAGAGAAATGTAGAGAAAGCCAGAGAAAGGTAGAGAAAGCCAGAGAAAGGTAGAGAAAGCTGGAGATAGTTAGAGAAAGGTAGAGAAAGCTAGAGAAAGCTAGAGACAGCTAGAGAAAGCTAAAAAAGGTATAGGAAGCTGGAGACAGCCAGAGAAAGCTAGAGGAAGCTAGAGGCAGCTACAGAAAGCTGGAGACGGTCGACAACAAGGGGCAGGAACCTGCAGTAGGGTGCAGGAACCGACAGCAGGGTGCAAAACCGATAGAAGAAGGCTGTAGGAAGCAGGAGAAAGGCAGAAAAAGACAAAACCGACATCAGAAGGCTGTAGGAAGTAGGAGAAAGGCAGAAAAAGACAAAATCGACAGCATATGGCTGTAGGAAGCAGGAGAAGTGCAGAAAAAGACAAAAAAATGAAAGCCAAAAGCGAGAACAAATGGGTGACACCAAAAAAGTGGCGGGAAAGAAAAGCAACAAAAAGGGGCCCAAAACCTCTATAAATAGAGGACATGGGTCTCATTTAAGGGTGATGATCTTCCTCATTCCACAATCTTCCTCTCGTTTCTAACAGAACTAACCCAAATATGTAAATCAATTTGGGGATTCCTTATGTAAGCTCCTTCATGAATAAACTCATCAAAGCTCTTAAAGTGGACGTAGGTTCAATCTGAACCGAACCACTATAAATTATGTGTTCTTACTTTCCTGCTTATGATGCTGCTCCTTAATGATTTTCTACATGTTTTCTGCTATGCCATCAGATGGCCAGGATATCCTCCCTCAAGCCGTTAGGTTCTTAGCAACCTGACGCCTTCTCCATAGTCCATTTCCATAGACCTTTCTTCGGTGTTGACGAAAAATATCGTTAGCAGTTAAATTAAACATCAGTTTAAGTAAAAGCAAATCGCCATTTCGGCTACTAAAATCAGGTGAGTAAACCCACTCTCTAGTTTGATAATAATTTATTATAATCGAACTTTTATTTAATACAAATATTTATATGTTGTTTGTTGGTTGCTTGATTGCATTGCGGTTTATTGATAAATTGTGGTTATTATATATATATTAGTTATTTAGGCTTGTGGTTGTGGCTACTATATATATATATATATTAGATATTTTCCGTATTACCATTAGCAGATGCCTGCAGTATAATTAGCAGATGACCCTATCACCCCATGATATATGAGTGGATGACCTTCTATACTGCGATATCCTGCCTTGAAGCAGGATTGGTATTATCTATGTAGTCTGACATCTGTGGATGCAGGAAAATAGGTTGGAGTGATCCAACTGGATTCCTCAAAATTTATAATTCTTTGTTTTCATATATATAATCATATATGATGTGTTATAAACCTATAATTGATAATTGGGTGATTAGGATGTTGAAAATCTATTTAAATATATCGTAAAAATGGATTTTTAGATTTTGAAAGGTAAATTTTATTTTTTGGTATAGGAATGGAATTTTGAATGAGTTATGGAATATTTACTTGTTTTTAATAATAAAAACAAGTAGCTGAACATCTAAACGATGTTTTAAATGGAAAGATAAAATCATCATTGGACAATATATAATTGTAAATTCAAGTATGAATTTAAAAAGAAGATTTTATTTGTCCAAAGTGGAAATGGGATTTCAAATGGAATTTGAAATAGAAACCGGTTTTAATATTTAAGACAAGAAGTGTAATGTATAAACAATATTTATAAATAAAAGAGTGAAATTATCATTGGATAATTTTTAAATTTAAAATTCGAGTACGATTTAAAAAGGTGATCGGGGACACTTAAAAGGAAAAACGATGGATTTATTTCGACGTTCGGAATATGAATTGAATTGGAATTATCCGTATGGATTTATAATTAAAATTCGACTATGTCGAATTTATAAAAATAATTAATTCCAGAAAGGATATTTGAATTATATTAAATAGAAATTTAAAATTTAATATCAAAATAGAAGCTAAGTTTTTATATATAAGTTATACTAGTAAAATATTCCAAAATGGGAATAGAGTTCAAATAGATTTTTAAAATGGAAGTTTGTTTAATATAAAATAAGGAAGTTAATTTATAAACAATGTTTGTAAATATAATGAAGTAATTTTCATTGGATAAATTGGATATAGATCTTTCCAAATATAAGAAATGACACCTAAAAATCATATTTTTAAAATGAAATAAAAGAGGGAATTTTTACGATAAATTATGTCAGTTTTGTATTAAAAACTCTTATCCGTCACAAGATAAGAACGTGATCGATCAAGGCCTGAGAAATAAATAAAATACCCCAACTTGCACGACTTCACTATTATCAAGGGATGATATTAGTTTGTAATGGTAAAGGATGTTGAATTAATTGATTATTCCCATAAAGAGAATTTATAATTGGGACTCAATTATATCGAATTTTAATAATCCAATTCCATGTGAATTGGAATTGAATATAGAAAATTGGTGTTTAAATTAATTTATAACAGAGTATGATTATGGAATAAAATAAGCGATGTGTTCGGATAAATCGACATTTGTTAAGTTTAGATTTGGTTAACGGTTTTATTTTGAAATATTGAAAGTGGAATTGAAATTTATTTACTAAACGAAGTTTTCAAACATTTATAATTTAATTTAATTAAAGCGAACTTGCCGCAACGCGGTAGTTTGTAATTTGGCATTTCGAACTTCAATTGAGTATACATAACTCAATATAAATCTGAATTCTATGAAACAAGAAACGCCCAGGCTTATTGAATGATAATATTATAATGGAAGAGAAAAACCTTGATTTCATCTTATAGATTTTGAGTTATGTCAAAATTAAAATTTGCAGAAAAACTGTGCCATAATCAATTTGAGCCATAACGGTTTATCAAATAAAATAAAAGGTTTAAGTGAATAAAATAAATAAGATGTAACAACCCGGAAAATCAGAACCAATTTAAATTTTTTATTTTGGCAATTTTAATGAATTTTGAATGTTTAAATGAATTATTTTAAATAATAATAACAAGAAATTAATTTTAAATAAAATTAGAATGTATATATTTATTTGAATCGAAGTTAGAATATAAATATTTATTTTTAGTTATAAAAGGAATTGGAAATGGCGCGGTAGTTTGAAAATTTGATTTCAAATTTCAAATGAATGTATAGGATTCAAAATAAACCCGATTTAGGTGAAACCAAAAATATTTTAATCTATTTGAAAATATCTTTCCAATAAATCCGAACAATTGAAATTTCATAGCGGGAATAAAAAGTTATGTCCAGTTGAAAATTCAGAATAGTCGCTATGAAAATATAGCCCTTAAAAATAGGAATTTTGCAAACGACCTCCGTTTTCGATGAAACCACTTTTGTTGGATTTGGGATATCAAATTATTTATAGATTCCAAAATTCATAATTTTTGAAATCAATATGTGAGTGTGGCAAAAGAAAACGTGTTTTGTCAATTTCAGTCAATTTGGATCGACCAGAAAATGACCATTTTCAAAACGGTCTTCAAATTTGATGAAATTAGTTTTGTTAGGACCGTATCGTCAATACGAAGCTAGAAATAAATTTTTTGGAATTTTTGGGATCCGTATGTGACCCTAGTAAATTGAAATGCACGTTCAAATTCAATATATAGATTTATATTTTGATTTTGATGGAAACTGATCGAAACAGTCGAATAGGCTTACGTTACATATCCCATTGTGTTCGGAATGGGGTCAATTAGTTATAGACGACAGTCGGTGGGTTTGTTTTGGGGTTCGAAATAAAAAGTTATTTTTTGGGGAATTGAAAATTAAAAAAAAAAATATACTTGGCCCCCTTCTATTCTCTTTCCCCGTCACTAATTCAGATCGAAGAAAAAAAAACAACTGCTGCGATCGATCGCGACCTAGCCCCATCGCCAGCGCGAGGCCACCGCCGACGCCGGATCTCGCCACCCCTCCCTCCAACGCCTTCCTCGATCCATGCTCTCCCCTCCAGCTCGAAGACCCCCCCCTCCAACGCCCAAATCGACGCTAACACCCGAAACCTGACTGCCGCCCTCCACCGTGGGCCTTGCCACCGCTTGCGCCTCCCCAGTGCCCCTGCCGCCGATGCAGGCCCCACTTGTCCATTCCCCACCTCCGATTAACCCGGTGAGCTTTTAAATTTGATTTTTTTAATGTATTCGTAAAGATGAAATAAAGATGTGATTTTTTACAATGTGTTCATGAAGTAAAGATTTGATTTTTATAATAGAACAGATGAAATTTTTATAATAGAAAAGTTATAATTTTTATAATAGAAAAGTCATAATTTTTATAATAGAAGAGTTATGATTTTCTATTTTAAGGAGTTATGGCTTTTCATAATATAGAAATAGAATTTTTATATATGTACATTAATAAAAATATGATTTTTATGCATATACGTTAATAAAAATGTGATTTTTATTATTTGAGTAGCGTTATAAAAATACGATTTTCATTATATGAATGGCAATATAAAAGGTGATCTTTTATATGTATGAAATAAGATAAAGATAGGATTTTTTATTTATATAAAAGATTTGATTTTTACTATGTTTTTATAAATAAAAAGATTAGATTTTTATAAACAAAAAGATTAGATTTTTGTAAACAAAAAGATTAGATTTTTATAAACAAAAAGATTAGATTTTTATAAACAAAAAGATTAGATTTTTATATATGTTGTAGCGAAATAAAAATTCGATTTTTATTATATATGAAGCAAAATAAAAATTCGATCTTTATATAAGAAGTATAGATATAAAAATATAATTTTTATATAGAAAGAAGCGTTGTAAAAATATATGATTTTTATATATGAAGTGCCATTATCAAAATGTGATTTTTAAAATAAACATCATATTAAAAATGCGATTTTTACTATGAACAGCGGGAAAAGATTGCAATGGAACAAACGAGAAACAAATCAAAACCATCCGATAAAGAATGATGGAGTGGATCCCAAAGGTGAGAACTCCTCACTATAATTCTTTTATACCGTTATTTATTTTATAACTTCTTTTATGAACTGCTCACCGTCGTCCACAGTCCGTGGACGACTTGTTTGATGGTTTGGTTTGGTTAATTTATTTGAATTGGTTTGAGATGTGAATGAATTAATTAGATTTGGTTTGTGTATGGCGCGCGCCATTATTAGGCGAGGGATAAGGCTAGACCTTATCCCGGTTCTAGTATCACGCCGTTATGCTACCAAAATTTTCTAAAATATGTTAGAACAATAAAAATATCATTTTTATTGTATAAATGAACTGAATAGAATATTCATAGGTTGAATAAAATATTTTATCATTAAAAATATAATTTTTAACGTTGATATGAATAAAATAAATATTCATTTACAAATCAGACGAATTGTTTATGAACACCTATTTTACTGATATGGATTGGGACGATAAATTTTACACATCGCCCAACTGCACAAATAAAATCTGTGTTTGTTGTTGGAAAACCCCACAAGGGTGTTGGGATGATATTTGATGTACACTAATCCCAATTGTTTAGTTGTATGTCGATCGATTGGTTGACAGGCTGTTGTAAGCGTTGAATATTTATATTTAATGCTTATGAAGTGTAGAATGCACTCTGGATGATGGTTGACTGTGTTTGATTATTGTTGGATACATGTGTGTATGAAGTCCATATAAATAAATTTATATGGCAATTGGCCATGTCTAATTCCAGTTCAGAAAGAACAAATATTTTAAAAATAACAATTATTTTAAAAAACGGGTATTTTAAAATAATATTAAAAAAAGAATCAAAATCTGATTTTGATGTCCGATTTGGGATGGACAAGAATATATATAAATATATAAAGCCGTGTTGATTAGATTAACGCCATTTTGACGTGAACGATATTTATATTGATTTTATTCATTTTTATAATGAACATCGAAAAGGAATTGATTTCAAAATCTAATGTTTTCAAAATATTATCATTTATATATTAATGATATGGAATATTCAATTTTGATTTGAAATTGAATATGAAATTGAAATTGTTTTGAAAACGAATTTAAAACGATTTATAAAATACGTTTTTAATAGAAATCAACGTTATATATATATATATATATATATATATGTGCGTGTGTGTGTGTATATATATAATGGCCTGAATAGAACGCGCCACGCCGCGATAGTTCGCAAATTTCGACCATTGACTTCGAACAGACATTACGGGAGATCCGACCGTCGGATTCTCTTAAAACCGGAACCGTTGGGTTCGTATCGAGAAGAGCATTCTAGCGAAAAAGAGAGATTCGAAATCTAACTGTTGGATTTGGAATTATGTCTAAATCAAATTTGGAAAAGGTGGATGTAAGTGCAGTTCGATGGCCGTTTATGGAAATCGACTGTACGGGCCTTGATAAAATTATTAAAAATATCAATAACTTGTGTAAAGTCATAATAAACGATTTGTAAAGAATTGGGATGAAAAATTCCATATTTGAAAAGATAAAAATATATTTTTATCGAAATGAACTAGTTATGAACTAGAATTATAATCCAATATTTTTAAATAAATAAATTGGATTTGAAATGGTTTAAAAATAACCGGAATTTTCAATATATGAATTGGAATGGATTTGAATCATACTTATCTTCGGAATATTTCGATATTGGATTCCGTGATTATACAGATATTGTGGAGGAATTTGGAAGATATATATATCGTTATTCCAATACGATATTTGTTGATTTCAGAATTTGATATTGAATATAAGCCGATATATTTTCTATTCAGAGCCTTGTATTTAATATCAAATGGAATTTGGGTTTGTCGTGAATGGTGTCTTCATTAACACTGTTCTTAAACCCAGTTGAGAAAAGATTAAATCTTTTTATTTAGATTTAATGAAGTATACCAATTAATTAATATTTAATTGGAATTGAATTGGAATTGATTTTTGGGTTTATCGTGAATGGTGTTTTACATAACACTTATTCTTTAACCCGATTAACAATGGAATATGATTTTGGGTTTATCGTGAGCTGTGTTTTAAATGACATTAGTTTTTTAACCCAGTTAAAGATAAGATTAATTTCTTAACATTGAATAATCATTAAGTAATAATTTTTGGAAAATAAAACCGAATTAGAGTTTTAATGAATCTTTAAATAGATTGAAAGGTGAATTGATAACTAAAATTATCAAATTCAAGAAATGATCGAGAATGGAGTATCACCAGTTTTGCTCCATGCGATAGCTAAATCTTTAATTAGATTTGAACGCGAAATGGTAATTGAATTTACTGATAACACCGTGGTGTTACATACGAAGTATTACCAGTTTTTCTTCATGGGATGAATAGGTTGGGATTGGGAAATTAAACAAATGATTACTTCGGTAAGGTTCGCTAATCCCGACTGGTTTGGATAAACCATAATTTGGTTTGACTTGAAATCCAAAATAAGATTAAAGAATAAATTTAAAGAATTTATCTTTGATAAAATTAATCGGAACCTTTCCCAAAGTATAAGAATATTTGAATAAAGGAATATTCTGGATTGGAATGAGGCGTATGTTGTGTTTTTATAGCACTTGTTTATTATATACGCGAGTTATTCAGGAAGACCGGGTTTATCCCATTCTGAATAACTGATTCGACGATATGTTAAGGATGAAAACGGTGGTTGAAGACCGGAGGTCTTCACATCGTTTGGATGATTACTGATGTCTTGATT
The DNA here is from genome assembly GCA_030737875.1 of Allium sativum. NCBI lineage: Eukaryota > Viridiplantae > Streptophyta > Magnoliopsida > Asparagales > Amaryllidaceae > Allium > Allium sativum. Next base: position 40,777,094 of record CM060915.1, on the reverse strand, counting down.
GCGCTGTACACCCAAGACAAGGTAATAAGTGATGATCGTTCCAGATGTACTTGGAGATCGACCAGATATGCGAGGACCTCTCTCCTGTATTGGACATACGGGACGAGGAATAAGGTGCCTCTGGTTTCGTTCAGACCCAGAACGAACTTGTAAATGGATGTGTGTCTGACATTGGATTTCATTCTGTGTGATTAATATACATAGGTTGCATTGCGTGAATTGCCTGTGGGGAATCCTGAGATGCAAATGATCAAGGCTTCTGTTGAAAAGCAGAGTCTTATGGTAGATGATCAAAGCATGGCATTAATATAGCATAGCTTTGTGTAGCGTTAATTCGCGAGCCTCGCACCCCGGTGTGAACCAGAAACGGAAGAGAACCTCAGGGAGGGTATACGTTTCCTTCTAGCTAGGAGTGGTGTCAGCGTTTTGCAAGCCCTAACGTTTTACTTATGTGGATGATGGATAGCGAGGCGCCTTGGTTATTTCGGTCTCTGCGGAGCCGATGGATGGTCTTTATACAGACCAGATTTACGCCCCATAGGGCGGGGAAACGTAGTGTTCAGGCATTTTAATCCACATCGAGTGGACCGGCCCTGACGATCCAAGGGTCGATGCGATCTGACCCTGAGGTTCTGGCTACAGAGTCTCGAAGCAGTAAGGACGATCCCTTGCCTTGGTTCACAGATGGAAATCCAACTTCCAATACGTAACATTTGCGGTTTTGATTATAGAGCCTATTATGGCGACATAGTGGGATGGGGCACTATGCCGTCTATGATTGATACATTTATATTTGAAGTTGTTTTCATACACTTTACACTATAATTGTATCAAAATGATTTGTTTTAAACGTACCAGACATGGTTGGCTATTATAAGGTAAAACTCTATCCTCCGGCTTGCGTTGCATTGTGTGATGGGACCCAAGTCTTATAATAGCTTCATTGTTCTTTATTTAGCATTGCGCTGTTTGTCTTATGCACTGGTATTCTTGGGAGGAAACCCATTCCGTGTTATACGGCGTGGTCCCTTGATTTACCTAACTTTAAAATAAAGATTAATAACTGTTTTAGTTCTCACACTAGCCACATGTCTGACCTGGAGTTTATTGTTTTAACCTAAACTCTGGGTGTCCTTATTTTCCACACGGACAGCTAGTAGTTTTGGTTTTGCAGATTTATATTCACAGGATCCTGGTTTACAGCTGGAATGATATTCGAAAAGCTCTGTATCCGTATATCTCCTTTAGTTGTGTTTTGTATTATTTTTCCGCTGTAGTAATGTATTTAAATCTCTGATATTTTATGATGTGTAATATTTATTCATACTCTGTATATTCTTGTATCTGATGGAAATTGTTGTAATAAACAATGAAATGATCTTCTGTTTGTGTTCCGATTCGTCTTGTTCTTAGACAATCCGTTCTTTCCTTCGTTGGGAAGTTCGGGTCATTACATTTGGTATCAAGCTTTGGTTTACAGAGCTCGAGAACAAGACACATTAGAACCATATGAAAGAAATCATCAGAGATTGGATTAGTAATATCCAATAAGGAATGACTCCTTAGAGATGGGATCAGTAGTATCCTAGAACGAGTGTGAAGAGAAGTGTTTTAAAATAAAAATGAAAACAAACTTTGTTTTGAAAAATTAATCCATTTATACGTAGTTGAATATTTATTTTATATTGAATTCGGACAATCCAATATATAAAGATTTTGCATATACGCCTTGCAAACGTGTATTCGAAGTTTTAATATACTGGATAGATATAGAATCACACTCTAGTCGCCCGAGAATGATTCTGATGATGGGTACCCATCATCAGTATTTGTGCTCGAGTTTCAAAAATGGGATTTCTATATATTTCCAATTGACTGGTGTGAGAACCAAAACTAGATAGGGTTATTGTTGTGAATTTGCATCAAAAACATGATTTTCTATATATGTATCAAAATTATGAATTTGAAACGTTAATTCACTAATTGATTGATGGTTGTGTTGTATGATTATTTGCTATCTAATAAAACCATTATGTGAACGAAAGTTAAACTTAGCCAAATTGTACCAAATACTGAACTATATTGAAAATTGTTTGAAAATGCATGCATGTACATATATATGTGTGAACAGGTCAATGCAAGGTGGTTAGAGAAGAGGAATAAAATTGTATGCTCGACAAATAGGTACATGTTTACTAATTTATTGGGTTTGGATGATTTTATGATCCGATTGGCTAGCCGCTTGGGTTTTTCTTTTTGAGATGAGAGGGCCTGTGTGGCGGTTTGGGGATTTTCCCGGTGCTCCCGTACAAAGGAGGTTATAGCGATTTTTTTTCGAAAATTTAGGGTGTTAGGCAAATTTTTGGAAAATTAGAAATTCTTAGAAACGGAAAACTTGAAGAATGAAAGTTGAGTTGATTAGTTAAACAACTTTCAGCTCCGTTCCTTTTTGAGGACGAAAATTTTTTAAGTGGGGGAGATTGTAACAACCCGGAAAATCAGAACCAATTTAAATTATTTATTTTGGCAATTTTAATGAATTTTGAATGTTTGAAATGAATTATTTTAAATAATAATGACAAGAAATTTATTTTGAATAAAATTAGAACGTATATATTTATTTGAATCAAAGTTAGAATATAAATATTTATTTTTAATTATAAAAGGAATTGGAAATGGCGCGGTAGTTTGAAAATTCGATTTCAAATTTCAAATGAATGTACAGGATTCAAAAAAAACCAGATTTTGGTGAAACCAAAAATATTTGAATCTATTTTAAAATATCTTTCCAACGAATCCGAAAAACTAAAATTTCATAGCGGGAATAAAAAGTTATGTTCAGTTGAAAATTCAGAATAGTCGCTATGGAAATATAGCCCTTAAACATTGGAATTTTGCAAACGACCTCCATTTTCGACGAAACCACTTTTGTTTGATCCGGGATGTCAAATTATTGATAGATTATAAAATTCATAATTTTTGAAATCAATATGTGAGTGTAGCAAAAGAAAACGTGTTTTGTCAATTTCAGTCAATTTGGATCTACCAGAAAATGGCCATTTTTCAAATGGTCTTCAAATTTGATGAAATTAGTTTTATTAGGATCGTATCGGAAATACGAAGCTAGAAATAATTTTTCTGGAATTTTTGGAATCCGTATGTGACCCCAGTAAATTGAAATGCGCGTTCAAATTCAATATATAGATTTATATTTTGATTTTGACGGAAACTGATCGAAACAGTCGAATCGTCTTATGTTACATATCCCATTGTGTTCGGAATGAGGGTAATTAGTTGTAAACGATAGTCGGTGGGTTCGATTTGGGGTTCGAAATAAAAAGTTACTTTTCGGGGAATTAAAAATTAAATTAAATTAAATTATATAAATATACTTGGCCCCCTTCTATTCTCTTTCCCCGTCACTAATTCAGATCGATGAAAAAAAAGAAAAAACAACAACTGCTGCGATCGATCGCGACCTAGCCCCATCGCCAACGCGAGGCCACCGCCGACGCCGGGCCTCGCCACCCCTCCCTCCGACGCCTTCCTCGATCCATGCTCTCCCCTCCAGCTCGAAGACCCCCCCCCCCCCCCCGCCCAAATCGATGCTAACACCCGAAACCCGACCACCACCCTCCACCGTGGGTCGTGCCACTGCTTGTGCCTCCCCAGCGCCCCTACCGCCGTTGCAGGCCCAACCCCGTCCATTCCCCACCTCCGATTAACCAAGTGAGCTTTTAAATTTGATTTTTTTATTTTATGTATTCGTGAAGATGAAATAAAGATGTGATTTTTTATAGTGTGTTCATGAAGTAAAGATTCGATTTTTATAATAGAAAAGATGAATTTTATAATAGAAAAGCTATAATTTTTATAATAGAAAAGTTATAATTTTTATAATAGAAGAGTTATGATTTTTAATAATAAGTTGTTATGATTTTTCAATATATAGAAATAGGATTTTTATATATGTATGTTAATAAAAATATGATTTTTATGCATGTACGTTAATAAAAATGTGATTTTTATTATTTGAGTAGCATTATAAAAATACGATTTTCATTATATGAATGGCAATATAAAAGGTGATATTTTATGTGTATGAAATAACATAAAGATACGGTTTTTTATTTATATAAAAGATTTGATTTTTACTATGTTTTTATAAACAAAAAGATTAGATTTTTATAAACAAAAAGATTAGATTTTTTATAAACAAAAAGATTAGATTTTTCTAAACAAAAAGATTCGATTTATATAAACAAAAAGATAAGATTTTTATATATGTTGTAGCGAAATAAAAATTCGATTTTTATTATATATTAAGAAAAATAAAAATTCGATCTTTATATAAGATGTAGAGATATAAAAATATAATTTTTATATAGAAAGAAGCATTGTAAAAATATATGATTTTTATGTATGAAATGCCATTATCAAAATGTGATTTTAAAAATAAACATCATATTAAAAATGCGATTTTTACTATGAACAGCGGCAAAAGATTGTAATGGAACGAACGAGAAACAAATCAAAACCATCCGATAAAGAATGACGGAGTGGATCCCAAAGGTGAGAACTCCTCACTATAATTCTTTTATACAGTTACTTATTTTATAACTGCTTTTATGAACTGCTCCCCGTCGTCCACATACCGTGGACGACTTGTTTGATTGTTTGGTTTAGTTGATTTATTTGTCTGAATTGGTTTGAGATGTGAATGAATTGATTAGATTTGGTTTGTGTATGGCGCGCGCCATTATTAGGTGAGGGATAAGGCTAGACATTAACCCGGTTCTAGTATCGCGCCGTTATGCCGCCAAAATTTTCTAAAATATGTTAGAACAATAAAAATATCATTTTTATTGTATAAATGATCTGAATAGAATATTCATATGTTGAATAAAATATTTTATCATTAAAAATAAAATTTTTAACGTTGACATGAATAAAATAAATATTCATTTACAAATCAGACGATTTGTTTATTAACACCCATTTTACTGATATGGATTGGGACGATAAATTTTACACATCGCCCAACTGCACAAATAAAATCTGTGTTTGTTGTTGCAAAACCCCACATGGGTGTTGGGATGATATTTGATGTATATTAATCCCAATTGTTTAGTTGTATGTCGATCGATTGGTTGACATGCTGTTGTAAGCGTTAAATATTTATATTTAATACTTATGCAGTGTAGAATGCACTCTGGATGATGGTTGACTGTGTTTGATTATTGTTGGGTACATGTGTGTATGAAATCCATATAAATAAATTTATATGGTAATTCTCGTGTCTGATTCCAGTTCAGAAAGAACGAATATTTTAAAAATAACGATTATTTTAAAATAACGAGTATTTTAAAATAATATTCAGAAAAGAATCAAAATCTGATTTTAACGTCCGATTTGGGATGGACACGAATATATATAAATATATAAAGCCGTGTTGATTAGATCAACGCCATTTTGACGTGAACGATATTAATATCGATTTTATTCATTTCTATACTAAATATCGAAAAGGAATTGATTTCAAAATCTAATGTTTTGAAAATATTATCATTTATATATTAATGATACGGAATATTCAATTTTGATTTGAAATTGAATATGAAATTGAAATCGTTTTGAAAACGAATTTAAAACGATTTATAAAATAAGTTTTGAATGGAAATCGACGAAATATATATAACATATATATTATATATATAATGGCCTAAATAGAACGCGCCGCGGTAGTTCGCGAGTTTTGACCATTTACTTCGAACAGACATTACGGGATATCCGACAGTCGGATTCTCCTAAAACCGGAACCGTTGGGTTCGTATCGAGAAGAGATTTCTAACAAAAAAGAGATATTTGAAATCTAACGGTTGGATGTGGAATTATGTCCAAATAAAATTTGGAAAAATTCGCTGTAAGTGCAGTTCGACGGCCATTTATGGAAATCGACTGTACGGGCCTTGATAAAATTATTAAAAATATCAATAATTTGTGTAAAATCATAATAAATGATTTGGGAAGAATTCAGAAGAAAAATTCCATATTTGGAAAGATAAAAATATACTTTTATTGAAATGAACTAGTTATGAAATAGAATTATAATCCAATATTTTTAAATAAATAAATTGGATTTGAAATGGTTTTAAAAATAACCGGAATTTTCAATATATGAATTGGAATGGATTTGAATCGAAATTATCTTCGGAATATTTCGATATTGGATTCCATGATTATACGGATATTGTGGATGAATTTGGAAGATATATATATCGTTATTCCAATACGATATTTGTTGATTTCAGAATTTGATATTGAATATAAGCCGATATATTTTCTATTTAGAGCCTTGTATTTAATATCAAATGGGATTTGGGCTTGTCTTGAATGGCGTCTTCATTAACACTGTTCTTAAACCCAGTTGAGAAAAGATTAAATCTTTTTATTTAGATTTAATGAAGTATACCAATTAATTAATATTTAATTGGAATTGAATTGGAATTGATTTTTGGGTTTATCGTGAACGATGTTTTAAATAACACTTGTTCTTTAACCCGATTAACAATGGAATGTGATTTTGGGTTTATCGTGAGCTGTGTTTTAAATGACATTATTTCTTTAACCCAATTAAAGCTAAGATTAATTTCTTTACATTGAATAATCATTAAGTAATGATTTTTGGAAATTAAAACTGAATTTGAGTTTTAATGAATCTTTAAATAGAATGAAAGGTGAATTGATAACTAAAATTATCAAATTCAAGAAATGATCGAGAATGGAGTATCACCAGTTTTGATCCAGGCGGTAGTTAAATCTTTAATTAGATTTGAACGCGAAATGGTAATTGAATTTACCGATAACACCTGGTGTTAGATATGAAGTATTACCAGTTTTTCTTCATGGGATGAATAGGTTGGGATTGGGAAATTAAACAAATGATTACTTCGGTAAGGTTCGCTAATCCCTACTAGTTTAGATAAACCATATTTTGGTTTGAATTGAAATCCAAAAGAAGATTAAAGAATAAATTAAAAGAATTTATCTTCGATAAATTTAACGGGAACCTTTCCCAAAGTATAAGAATATTTGAATAAAGGAATATTCTGGACTGGAATGAGGCATATGTTGTGTTTTTATAGCACTTGTTTATTATATACGCGAGTTATTCAGGAAGACCGGGTTTATCCCATTCTGAATAACTGATTCGACGATATGTCAAGGATGAAGACGGTGGTTGAAGACCGGAGGTCTTCACATCGTTTGGATGATTACTGATGCCTTGATTGGGCTGTACACCCAAGACAAGGTAATAAGTGGTGATCGTTCCAGACGTACTTGGAGATCGACCGGATATGCGAGGACCTCTCTCCTATATTGGACATACGGGACGAGGAATAAGGTGCCTCTGGTTTCGTTCAGACCCAGAACGAACTTGTAAATGGATGTGTGTCTGACATTGGATTTCATTTTGTGTGATTGATATACATCGGTTGCATAGCGCGAATTGCCTGTGTGGCATGCTGAGATGCAAATGATCAAGGCTTCTGTTGGAAAGCAGAGTCTTATGGCAGATGATCAAAGCACGGCTTTAATATAGCATAGCTTTGTGTAGCGTTAATTCGCGTGCCTCGCACCCCAGTGTGAACCAGAAACGGGAGAGGACCTCAGGGAGGACATGCGTTTCATTCTAGCTAGGAGTGGTGTTAGCGTTTTGCAAACCCTAACGTTTTACTTATGTGGATGATGGATAGCGAGGCACCTTGATTATTTCGGTCTCTGCGGAGCCAATGAATGGTCTTTATACAGACCAGATTTACGCCCCATAGGGCGGGGAAACGTAGTGTTCAGGCATTTTAATCCACATCGAGTGGACCGGCCCTGACAATCCAAGGGTCAGTGCGCTCTGACCTTGAGGCTCGGGCTAGAGAGTCTCAAAGAGGTAAGGACAATCCCTTGCCTTGGTTCACAGATCGAAATCCAACTTCCAATACGTAACATTTGCGGTTTTGATTGTAGAGCTTAGTATGGCGACATAGTGGTATGGGGCACTATGCCGTCTATGATTGATACATTTATATTTGAAGTTGTTTTCATACACTTTACACAATAATAGTATCAAAATGATTTGTTTTTAACGTACCAAGCATGTTTGGCTATTATAACGTAAAACTCTATCCTCCGGCTTGCGTTGCATTGTGTGATGGGACCTGAGTCTTATAATAGCTTCATTGTTCTTTATTTAGCATTGCGCTGTTTTTTTGTGCACAAGTATTCTTGGGAGGAAACCCGTTCCGTGTTATACGGCGTGGTCCCTTGATTTACCTAACTTTAAAATAAAGATTAATAACTGTTTTAGTTCTCACACCAGTCACATGACTGACCTGGAGTTTATTGTTTTAACCTAAACTCTGGGTGCCCTTATTTTCCACATGGGTAGCTAGTAGTTTTGGTTTTGGAGATTTATATTCACAGGATCCTGGTTTATAGCTAGAACGATATTCGGAAAGCTCTGTATCCATATATCTCCTTCAGTTGTGTTTTGTATAATATTTCCGCTACAGTAATGTATTTAAATCTCTGATATTTTATGATATGCAATATTTATTCATACTCTGTATATTCTTGTATCTGATGGAAATTGTTGTAATAAACAATTAAATGATCTTCTGTTTGTGTTCCGATTCGTCTTGTTCTCAGACAATCCATTCTTTCCTTCACGGGGAAGTTCGGGTCTTTATATATGAACTCAAGTGAAGTATATGAATTGGTTTTGAAATAAAAAAAATCAGATTTACATTATTTAATGGAGTTAACTAATTTAAATGAAATAGTTAATGATTTTTTAAATCGAACTTAACTACGGTTAAGTGAATTGAATTTGTGAATTGAAACTTGAAGTAAAATATGAAACTTGAGTTAGAAATGGAATTCAACTTGTTGATAAGCGAATTTAAAATATATCCAAACATGTTATGTTCAAACTAAAAAGGGTTTGATGAAAAGGGTTAATTAGAGGATAAATTAGAAAATTGCGCCAAATGATTGGATGGAGTTGAAATAAATTGGAAATGGCATATATGTTATAAACATGAATGGAAGGGAATGGATGAAGATTATATTTGAGTGTCTGATAAAAAGGTACATTTTTATATTTCCATATGAGATCTTATGAGCCTACTGGGCAAGCCACTTGTATTTTTGATTCTTTTTGAATGAAAAGGGCCTAAAGATGCGAGTTGGGTTTTGAGCTATTCACCGGTACAAAGGAGGTGCTGGCGAAACTTTCGAAAATTTAAGGAGTTAGAATATTTTTAAGAAATTTGATGACAAGAAATTGATATATCGATATATATAGAATTCGTTATGGAAATGAACTTAAAATAAAAGATTTTAAGGCAAAAAAGGGCCAGTGATTGGTTGATGGATGTTTTTTTCCTGTGATAGTTAAATCACCGGCTATCAAAGATCTTTGACCATCATTGTCAACACGAAAGACCGGTTGGAGTTATTATCCGAAAACCACTCCGTACAGGCATCGGCATTGCGAATTATGCTGAAAATAATTGGAGACGAAATGAAGTGCAAGTGCTTTTTCTGTTAATCCTAGGTATAAATTGCCTAAGATGGATTAATGGAAATTGTGCCTTTGGTTTTGTTCATTCCCAGAACGAAAATACATGGACGAATGTCTGACAGAGTATTCCTTACGGATCACATAAGACGATCTTTTCAAGGTATTACATTTAGTTGTGGAGCAATTCATTTCTCTTAGATTTTTATACACGTAGTATTTTTGGGAAGATCAACTAGTGATTTGACGGGTTTGACGATGTGGCATTCAAAGTCAATGGTGGACAGATGTTCTGAAAAGATAAACATAGCCTCAAGCCTCACAACAGGAAATAACAAAAATCGGGCAGTTAGCATGGCTAGTTGGGTCATACCCAAGCAGGGTGTATTATCACCGATCTAGAGAAAATTCAGTTATTCTTCTTTTTCTTCTATATCTTATGGATTACGATTAGATGACCAACAACCGTGGGTAATAATACGTTCGGTGCACTCAAGCTAAATGAGTGGCCGGTCATGTGTGGCCAGGTTGCAAGACGTTCTTGTTGAACCCCAGTGTATCTCCTCTATAGTACACTGATCGGGAGGAGGTCCCATACCTTGTCATAGTTGGAATCCAATCTCCAATAAGCGCCCTGCGGTTTTTGATTTTATACTATCTGTGTAGAGCGTGAGATGCAAGCGTTCTACTATTTGGTTATTTATTTGATTAGACATTATTATAATATCATCGGATTTTGATATCAAAAATGTTTTGGGTTATAGTAAGGTAAAAACTATCCATGTTTATGTGTGGGTTGGTCTTACTATTATCTCTTTTTTTCAAAAGGTTTTTCAAATTTAGATAATATGGTTGGAGTTTACTCACACTAGTCCCATGACTGACCCAAAGTTTATTTGCTTGTTTTCCCCTAAACGCTTGGTTGTCCAAATTTGTATGGGCGCTCAACTGTTTCAGGATTTTACATATACACTTGGAGGAGCTCGAAGCAGGAGGCTTCACCATTAGTTATTTGAGTTATTTCCACTGTATCAAATATTGTATTGTGCTTTCATGATGGTATGTATATATGATACAAATTTTTGTATTTAAAAGATTATTTTATATAATATATTTTATCCGTTCCACTGTGAAATTCTGTGTTTCTGTTTAATAGAGTATCCATTGCAATGTCCGTAAGTTGACCCTCCCGATGTACCATCAGCCGGATTGTATCATCCACATCAGGTATGTAAGCTTTTTAAAACTCATTTATATATGTTGTTCTTTTATTATTTCTTCATATAATTCTTGGTATCACAATATTGGTATTCACTATATATGGACCACGATAGACGGTTGTTGGCCTCATTTGAGCGTATGACGCTTGACTACATGCAGCTGATATACCAGAGTTGCCATACACCTTTGGCCGAGCAGCACGCTCATTATGAGGCATAGATAGCCGAGTTACAGGCCCAGATCCAACAGTAGGGTCATGATCCTGATTCACCCCCACCCAATGATCTTGATGACGTCGATGATGATAGTTCCGCTGCATCTGGTAGCGATTCTGTTCACATTGACTGATGTTTATGTTATATGTCTTTCTATAAATACTACATCATGTTGTGTATATTATGGTTATGTTTGGAATGTTGTATATTTTATTTGGTTAGTGATATTAGTATTGTTTCTATGTTGTTCTATATGTCAATATTGTTTATGTCATATGTTGTTCTATATGTCAATATTAATATGGTTATAGTCTTTCTCGTTAGTGATCATTTTATATTAATTTATGAATGTTATGTCATTTCGAATTACATTTCATTCATGTTCTTGGTCATGTATGTGGTCGAACTAAACTACTCAAGTAGATACTTGTTAGTGTTGAATTAAATTTTGTTAAGGCATACATAGCAAATAGGTACTACAACTTAGGATACAATGGATGTTAACTAGATAAATACTTAAGCAAGCAAACTATATGTTACGTTTAATCTGAAGAGATTCTAAAGCAGTTCTAAGATGTTGTATCTCTTCTTCTAACTCATTGGTGTAAGAAATACCCCTTGGACATAAACGGTCGTCAATCCATTTAGAGTAGCTGCAACTGTTTGGCTATAATGAGTATAACTGGATCCTACGACCAATATTTTCTCCATTTGCCCATACCACTACCTCCACCGCGTACCCATAGTGGCAACAAACAAGATATGAGTCAAACTTTTTCTTGTAAGGAGGTTCAGTAACAGCAAGCGATTGTATCTCTTGTTCATATAGAGGTTTAAAAATTGAAAATTGTTTTGTCACTTCTTCAGTTGGAGGTTGAGAAGCTAAAACAGATGACCTTCTTATTCGAAAGGAGGTTCAACAGGTACCTAAAATCTATCTGGCTCAAATTTGGATACTCACGAGGCACATTCTCATAGTGCTGCTCTTGGTATTCGATAAGCCAATCAACATCAGTTATTGGACTGTCTAGAGGAGCTTGAGCTGGCCACCAGTCAGAATTCATAGTAACATACAACTACTGATTTCTCAATAATAACACTAACTAAATAAAATGCTTACATTAATAATAAAAGACACATACTGAAAATTTAACAATACAGATGTACTACATAGTTAATTGGAACTAAAGACCTTCTTCTCTTCTTCGCCTTATTGTATCCCGAATTTCTAATTAAACTGAGGATGACCCGATCGTTAACTCCATTTATATCATTAACTTCACAGGACGACCCGATTGTTCAATTCCTTATCAAAGGAAGTTAATATTTAATCGAAGTTTATTTGTATTAATATTAATTAATTAAAACCAAGCTTGTAACATCGCGGTAGTTCATAGTTTTACGGTTCGAACTTCAATTAAGTGTACAAGATTCAATTTAAGTCGGAATTTTTTGAAACAAGATTCTTTCGTTTCTATTAGATTATAACTTTCAAATGAAAGAGAAAAATCGAGATTTTAGATTGTAGATTTTGAGTTATGTCAAAATTATTTTTCAAAAAATCGTTATTGAATCATTTATAAACCATAACGATTTAATTTAAACTTATTGGATTTTTAACGATTAATTCATAGTAACATACAAATACTGATTTCTCAACGATAGCACTAACTAAACAAAATTCTATAATAATAGCAGACACATACGGAAAATTTAACAACGCAGATGTACTACATAGTTAACTAATACTAAAGACCTTCTTTTCTTCGCCTCTTTATTTCTCTTCTCCTCGACCCCGTATATTCTCATTGTACTTCATCCATAGGCGAAGTATCAATTAACATGATTGCATCTTTCTCTCCTCGTTGCTTTACATCTAGAAGTTGATCAAGTCTAGAAATCCTTTCTTGGTGTTGATCACGATCATACCTTTCATCGGACTCCTTCAGAATTTTTCTAATTTCTGCTTGATTTCCTAAAACGGCTTTTTTTGGCCGCCTTGGCTCCTTCTGGCCTGAAATATTGGTCAACAGTAGGGGTTATGTATTTTTCTGATCCTAAGCCAAAACTTTCTCGCGATTCTCTAGGACTTGAACTTTTTCCCACTCTTGTAGCTTTACCACGACTACTGCTTGTTTGGACGTCTTGGACAGTTTTCTAAAGTGATGTTTTCCATTTCACGTGGTTAACTTGGAGGTCATACACATGCACGAACTGACAAAAATTAAGTGCTTGTTTATTATCTGGTTTATATATTTACTTGAATAACTTGTTTGCGGCAAGTCTCTGCAACAATAATATGATACTTAAAGTATAGATCTATGGCAAACATCACTATAATCAATATTAATTAAATCTTACCATATGGATATCACTTTCGAATCTACTCAGGTTACTCCACTTCCGCTTGAACATCTGAGAATCATAGCACTAGTTTTGACGATTTATTTTACAATAATTCCCTTTGACCGAAGCTAAGCTTCTATTTCAATCCATGTTCTTCCTGTTGTACACATTAGTGGTTCTACGTCTAGAAAGTTTCAACACTTTGAACAACGCTATGAATAGGATCGAGGAGAAATGAGTAGTAGATGTAGCAAAGATCATAGTCTTTCGCATCACTCCAACTTGCGGTATTAACCATTCCACCAATCGGATGTGCAACATCTTGTAAATCAAAATCTTTGAAGCTACTTCTTGTTGCATCAACATCAAATTTAGTACTCATTTTAGTTTAGAAGTTTAGATTTGTGGAAGAAGATTGGTTGTTGAAGATAGAAGAAGAGTGGTATATTTATATGAGGAAAGGAAAAAGATTCGCTGGGAAAAGGAGCCGTTACAAATGTATTCATTGGTTTCTAGGCTTTTTTTAACAAACGCCTGGAATAATAAAATCGTAGGAATCCAGGCGTTTGACAAACGCCTGGAAAAAAGCGCTTGTTCAACAAACGCTTTATCTTAGGCGTTTGTTGAACAGCTCCCTGATACAAGGCATTTGTTCAACAAACGTTTGGATACTTTGCAGATTCCGAAATGATTGCCCTTGAAATCCACACTATGGGGTATTCTAGAACTCTATTGCGCTACTTTCGAGGTGTAGATTTCATAAATTTGCAAATCCGAGCTTTAGATGAGATGCTCTAAGCCTCGAAGGGAAGCAACTGATCATTTTTATCAGCTATAGCAATGAAGTTTAACAACGGATTCAATGACAGCTTGACGGAGACATAGATGAAGAGTAAGTGGGATAATCTAAAATGTATTTGGAGGGCATGGAACAATTTGTTATAGATTCCAGAAGGTAAGTGCAATGCCAAGCACGAATATCTAAACAAGGCTGATGACTGGTAAGATGGTGTTGCACGCAAGCAACAGTGGTTTGAACCTAGGGCCGTCCTAAGAACTTTGAAGACCCTGTTCGAATATCAAAATGCCCTATCCCTCTAATAAAAAATGGAAAAAACTGTAGACACATAAGACTGTAATAGTTAGCATACTAATAATAATAATATAATTTATGTTTCATTAAAAAAACGATTCACATTTCATTAAAATTTAAAAAAATTGTCATTGCATTTCAAATTAATGCACCATTCACTTGAAAAGAAGCATTCTTCTAGCATTGTTTGAAATGAAACCTATAATCAACTTTTCATGATCGATCTTTTCTAGAAAATTATTTTCAATTGTAATTATAGCTAATCCATTATTCCTTTCTTCTATCATTGTGGAGCGCATATAGGACTTTAACAACTTTAACTTTGAAAAGCTTCATTCTGCAAGTGCAATGGTAATAGAAATAGTTAACAGAATTTTGTATACAATAATGTATTAAGAAAACAATCCATGCATTTCAAATACTTCAAAATGTCAACAGGTTGTGTGACGGCAAGGAATTTCGCTCGATCTGAATCGGTCGTTAAACCGATCTAGATCGTTCGAAACCCCTGATCGTTTGAGAACAGGACAAATCAGAACACATACAGAAGAACATTTCATTGTTATTACAACAATTCCATCAGATACAAGAATATACAGAGTATAAATGAATATTATACATTCGAATAAATATCAGAGATTACAATTAATTATATAACAGCGGAAAATAATACAAAGCACAACTGAAGGTGATATACGGATACAGAGCTTTCCGGATATCATTCCAGCTGTAAACCAGGATCCTGTGAATATAAATCTGCAAAACCAAAACTACTAGCTGCCCGTGCGGAAAATAGGGGCACCCAGAGTTTAGGTTAAAACAATAAACTCCAGGTCAGTCATGTGACTGGTGTGAGAACTAAAATAGTTATTAAAACTTTATTTTCAAAGTTAAGTAAATCAAGGGACCACGCCGTATAACACGGAACGGGTTTCCTCCCAAGAATACCAGTGCATAAAACAACAGCGCAATGCTAAATAAAGAAAAATGAAGCTGTTATAAGACCCAGGTCCTATCACACAATGCAACGCAAGCCGGGGGATAGGGTTTTCCCTTATAACAGCCAAAGCATGCTTGATACGTTTAAAACAAATCATTTGATACTATAATAAGTGTATAGTGTCAAAACATTTCAATCATAAATATAAATCATAGGCGGCATAGCTACCATCTACTATGTCGCCATACTAGTTCTACAATTAAAGCCGAATTACACGTATTGGAAATTGGATTCCGTCATGAGTCGAGGCAAGGGGCAAGCTCCTCTCCGCGTTCGAGACACTCTAGCAAATGTCCCAGGGTTACGCACTCTGGGCAACCCCTGGATGCTTCAGGGCCGGTCCTCACTTACGTTAGAGGATTAGTTATGCCTGAACACACGTTTCCCGGTCCTTACAGACCTATAATCGAGGCGCCTCGCATTCCAACAACCACAAAGGTGAAAAGTATATAAATGTCAGGGCTGGTAAGTCACTGACACCACCAAAGCTAGAAAGAAACGTCGTGCTCTCCCTGCAGTCCGTATCCCGTTTTTAACTCATACCGAGGTGTGAGGCTCGCGAATTCACGTTATTCACAAAGCTACGCCACAGGGGCCGTGCTTTGATCATCAACCACAAGACTTTGCTTTTCAACAGAAGCCTTGATCATTGCATCTTAGCGGCCACACAGGCAATTCATGCCATGCGACTGATGTCCATCGATATACAACCTCTGAGCTCGTACGTCTCAGAGAAGGGCGTTAAGCAAAAGAATAAATTCTCCGCCGCCAAACAGATGTATATTTAATAGAAATCAATCAACACAGAATAAAATCCAATGTCAGACACACAATCCATTTACAAGTCCGTTCTGGGTCTGAACGAAACCGGAGGCACTTTCCTCGCATATCCATCCATCTCCAAGTACGTCTGAACGATCACCAAATATTTCCATCCTCTTGGGTGTACAGCCCAATCAGATCGTCGGTAATTATCCAAACGATGTGAAGACTTCCGGTCTTCAACCACCGTCTTCATCTTCGACTTATCGTCGAATCGGTTATTCAGAATGGGTATAAACCCGGACTTTCCGAACAACCCGCGTATATTAAAACAAATGTTACACAAACTCAACATACGCCTCATTCCAATTCATTAGTCACTAACCGCAAATTAGCAAGAGAACAATTTCCCAAACATTAACCCCGAAGGCGGAAACCAACATCAGATCAATACCCAGGAAACCATTCTTCTTAGCTAACCTACAGCTAGTTTCTAAATTCCACATTCTTAGGGAAAGGTTCCCATTAATTTTATCCAAGATAAATTCTTTAAAATTTATCCTGTAATCTTCCTTTGGATGTCATTTAAAACCAAATTATGGTTTTTTCCAACTAGTCGAGATTAGCGAACCGTAACGAAGTAATTATTTATTTTATTTCCCAATCCCAACCTATTCATCCCATGAAGCAAAACTGGTAATACTCCATATCTAACACCGTGGTGTTATCGGTAAAATTAATTACCATTTCACGTTCAAATCTAATTAAAGATTTAACTATCGCTTTGGAGCAAAACTGGTAATACTCCATTCCCGCTTATTTCTAAATTTGATGATTTAGATTATAGATTCACATTTCAATCTAATTGCAGATTCGTTAGAACTCCTTTTACTGGGTTAAAGAACTAGGTGTTATTTAAAACACAGTTCACGACAAACCCAAATCACATTCTATTTGTTATCGGGTTAAAGAACTAGTGTTATTTAAAACACTGTTCACGATAAACCCATTTCAAATTCAATCAAATATATTAGAAATTCCGATTTTTTTAAAACCCCTTTTTAATTCTAATTTATTTATTTAAAAATAATTGGGTTTTAAATTTAGTTCAAAACTAGTTCATTTCGATAAAAATCTATTTTTATCTTTTCAAATATGGAGTTTTTCACCCCAATTTTTCCCAAATCATTTCTTATGATTTTACACAAATTATTACTATTTTTAATAATTTTATCAAGGCCTGTACAGTCGATTTCCAACAATGGCCATCGAATTGCACTTACAACGACCTTTTTCTAATTTGATTTGGACGTATCTCCAAATCCGACCGTTAGATTTTTAATTTCTAATATTCGTTAGAAAGCTCTTTTCGATACGGACCCAACAGTTCCGGTTTTAGGAGAATCCGACGGTCGGATCTCCCGTAATGTCCGTTTGAAATAAATGGTCGAAATTTACGAACTGCCGCGGCGCGGCGCGTTCTATTCAGGCCATTATATTATATATATAATATGTATAATATATATTTCATCGATTCAAATTTAAAACGAATTTTATAAATGGTTTTGAATTCGTTTCAAAAACATTTCAACTTCCATTTCAATTCAAATCAAAATTAAATTTTTTTTTCTTATAAATTCGTTTTAAAATTCATTTCTATTCAATTCAAATTGGTTTTCTATTCGATTCAATTCAAATTGGTTTTCTATTCGATTCAATTCAAATTGGTTTTCTATTCGATTCAATTCAAATTGGTTTTCTATTCGATTCAATTCAAATTGGTTTTCTATTCAAATCAAATTCGTTATCTATTTAATTGAAATCAAATCCGTTATATATTCAATTCGAATTCAATTCGTTTTCAATTCGAATTCGATTCGTTATATATTCAATTCATTTCGAAATCGTTTTATATTCAATTCATTTCGAAATCGTTTTATATTCAATTCATTTCGAAATCGTTTTATATTCAATTCATTTCGAAATCGTTAGAATCGATATAAATATCGTTCACGTCAAAATGGCGTTAATCTCAACACGGCTTCATATAATTCTATTTTCAAATATTCTACTCGACAAATGAATATTTATCTTTTTCTCCACACACGACTAATCTCAACGAATGAGTACTGTCCACGTGGGGCTATTTTTGTTATTTAAAATATTTTATAAAATTTGGGTATCTATCGTTTGATTTTCAATTAGACTCCACCGTGAAGTAGTTCTAATTTTAAATATGATAAAGATGTATATTTTATTATTAAAATATTTCGTTCAACACATGACTAATCTCAACGGATGAGTACAGTCAACACATGAACCTTCATATTATATTGATAAAGATGCAAATTTTATTATTAAAATATCTCGTTCAACACATGACTAATCTCAACGGATGAGTATAGTCAACACATGAACCTTTATATTATATAATATTCTTTATTTTCTAAATTGGAATGAGGCCCAATCAATCACCATATAATGTTAATTATATGGATTTTCATACAACACACGTATATAATAGCATTGAAAAATAATCAACCATCAACCAAAGTGCACTACACTGTATAAGCATCAAATATAGGTATCTAACGCTTATAACAGCCTGTCAATCAATCGATCGACATGTTTAATCAATCAGGATGAATGAACTTCAAATTTCATCCCAACACCCGTGTGGGGTTTCAAACAATCAAACACAGATTTTATTCGTGCAGTTGGGCGATGTGTAAAATTTATCGTCCCAATCAATATCAGTCAAATCAGTGTATATAAACAAATCGGCCGATTTGTTTATAATTATTTATTTGTTCACTTTCACGTATATTCATATTCACGTTAAAAAATATATTTTTAACGATAAAACATTTTATCTTAACATATGAATTTCTATTCAGTTCATTCTTTAAATAAAATGATATTTTATTTTTTTAACTTATTTTAGAAAATTTCGGCGGCATAACGGCACGATACTAGAAACGGGACGAGGCCTAGCCTTATCCCCGGTCTAGTGAAGGCCCACGCCATTCACACATCAATCAAATTCACCAAACAACCAAATTCAAATCAAATCATCTAACTAATTTATGCAACCAAACAAACAAGTCCATGGTCTGTGGACGATTGTGTCGGGTGCTACTAAGCACCGTCTGCATCCTAGTATATATATATAACTAGAAAAGAAATTGAAAGGTGAGAAATTCTCACAAATAGCTATCCTAGCTCCACGGCACTTCATTGATAGAAATCTTCATCGCTATCGCATCTTCGTCATCTTCGTTGCCCGTAGCCACTACATATAAAAATCACACATTTTTATATTTGCTGATGTCTTTAAAATAAAAATCATATTTTTATAATCGCTTCCTACATTTAAAAATCGAATTTTTATTCCGTTATTCAATATATAAAAATCGCATTTTTACTTTGCTATTATAAAGATAAAAAAATTCCATTTCAAAAATATAGATTTCGCCTTTCTAAAAATAAAGATTTCGCCTTTATAAAAATAAAGATTTCGCCTTTACTAAAATAAAGATTTCGCCTTTTCTAAAATAAAGATTTCGCCTTTTCTAAAATAAAGATTTCTCCTTTTCTAAAATAAAGATTTCGCCTTTACTAAAATAAAGATTTCGCCTTTTCTAAAATAAAGATTTCGCCTTTACTAAAATAAAGATTTCGCCTTTCTTCTTTTTCCTTTCAAAATCAAATTTTTATAACTCGTTATGGATAATAAAAATTATAACTTCCTTGTTGCAAAAATCTATATTTTTCTCGAAGTAAAAATCATATTTTTACTTCGCTACTCATCTCAAAATATCGTCTTTTCTATATTTTAAAAATCATGTTTTTCCCTATTCTTTATAAATCAGAAAATAAATTTAATGCAAATTTATATATACAAAACTGAGAATAAACAAGGCAAATATATATTTTTAAAACAATTAATACGATAAAAATTGAAAGAAATTACCTTCAATTACAGTGTCAAGGGGATTACCCTTTATTTTCCAAACAAATTGCATGAAATAAAAATAAATAAGTAAAAAAAAAAAAAACTTACAGCAGAAATCGAAGACAGGGGGGTGCGGCTTCTTCGAGCTGGAGGAGGGGACGGGAATGGGGGTGGGCGCTGGCTGAGGCGGGGAGGCGTGTGGCGGAGGCCTTCGGTGGCTCCGGTGGTGGAATCGTGGGGCGCGGTTTGGGGGAAGAGGTGTGCGGTGGTCGCGAGGGGATCGAGGAGGGGGGTGTGGCTCTGGGGCGCCGACCACCAGCGGCGACGGGCTGGTTGGAGGAGCGACGGCCGTCGAGCGATTTTAGGTTTAGGGTTTTTTTTTTATTTTTTTTTGAAGTCTCGTTCAGAAATGAAGAAGGAGAGGGGGGGGTTTAAATGGAAAATATATTATTTAATTTATTTTATTCTAAAAAATGTTGACTTTTTAATTCCAACACCAATCGAGACCCAACGACTGTCGTCCTTAGCTAATTACCCCCATTCTAAACACAATGGGATATGTATCGTAAGCTGATTCGATGGTTTGAATCAGTTTCCGTTTAATTTACATTTAAATCACTATATTGAATTTTAAACGTACATTTCAAATTACCGGGGTCGCATACGAACTTTAAAAATTCTCGAAAAATATTTTCTAGCTCCGTATTGACGATACGGTCCTAACAAAACTAATTTCGTCAAATTCTGAGACCGTTAGAAAAATGGCCATTTTCCAGTCGATTAAAATCAACTGAAACTGGTCAAACGCGTTTTCCATTGCCACGCTCACATATTGATTCAGAAAATTATGAAATTTGGGACCTAGCAATAACTTTACGCTGCGGATCCAACAAAAGTGGTTTCGTCGAAATCCGAGGTCATTTGCAAAATGTCTATTTTTAAGGGCCCGAATTCCAAAGCGACTATTCAGAATTTTCAACTAGACATATCTTTTGATTCCCGCTATGAAATTTTGATTTTTCGGATTCGTTGGAAAGATATCATCAAATAGATCATAATGTTTTTGGTTTCACTAAAATCCGGATTGTTTTGCACCCGGTACATTCAATTGAAGTTTGAAATCGAATTATCGAACTACCGCGCCATTTTCAATTCTATTTATAATTATATATAATTATTTATATTCTAACGACGGCGTATATAATATATACGTTCTAATTATATTCAAGATAAATTTTTCGTCGATATTATTTAAAATAATCTATTTTAAATATTCAAAATTCGCCAAAATTGCCAAAATAAAAATTTGGACAAATTTTCAAAATAAGCTTGTTTTTAAAACTAATAGCAGGTTTAGGCTAGTTTTGAAACTATTTGCAGAAATAGGCTTGTTTTTGGCAATAGTTGTTCAAAAACAAGCCTATTTCTGCAAATAGTTTCAAAACTAGCCTAAATCTTCTATTAGCTTTAAAAACAAGCTTATTTTGAAAATTTGTCCCTTATATTTTTATAAGGGGTGCACTTCACAACTCCGCACACGTGTATTGTTTTTTTAAACAACTGGCCACCTCAGCGCTGAGGTGGACAAAACAAGCCTATTTCTGCAAATAGTTTTAAAACTAGCCTAAATCTGCTATTGGTTTTAAAAACAAGGCTATTTTGAAAATTTGTCCTAAATATTTTAAACTGGCTCAGAATTTCCGGGTTATTACAGGTTGCATCATTCTCATAGGCAAAAAAATTCTACAATAATTTCGACTCCATATATAACTTACTTGCATCAATATTGGCTTATTTAATCTTCGAGGAATTTTTAATATGACTACATGAAGATTTAAGGAACATATCATCCAAAAAATGTAGTTTTTTAGAAGTAAATAAGAAGCCAACAAATTTTTTGTACTATTTATATTGATTATACCTCTTAGTATAATTGCTTGATCAACAACAAATAAGAAATAATTCATCTTATAAGCGTCTTTTGCATTTTGCTTTTTGTTTGGCAAAGCCGACCAATTTGTATAGTGATCCATAACACTTATTATTATAACAAATAAAATTACAAAAGGTACAGCAGATTGATAGATCGCCAATCTAATACAAATGTTTTTAATGTGGAATGACTACCATGGTTTTTATATTGGTCCGACCACTGAAACTAAACTTGCTTACAGAGCTGAAGCTAGATAAATCATTTAGACTACAAATATAAAATCTCAATCTCTATGTAGGGAGAGCAATGACATATGGCAAAACAATACCCATTTACATACTTCAAACAGAAGTAAAATTTCTCACACTGTACAAAGTAAAATCTAGCACATGATTGATGACACAAGACCCCACCGGAGCACAAAAAATCAATTGGACATGGCACTAGAATTGATACAAATTGCAGTAGCCGCACCATCCTAGGAGCATAGTAGAATTGACAAGAAATTGCAAGTAGCTAGCCATATAAACACATAACTGCAGCTGTAACATACTGACTTTCCCGTACCCTTTGAGTCGACAACCACAACCCCCGTTCAATCCAAAATGCAAAGAAAAGAAGATAGTTATCAGAAAGAAATTAGAAGGTGAGGCAAGAAAGAAAGAAGTATAAGAACAGGAGAAGAAGAAGAACCAGCCCAACACAGAATCAGAGTCTCACATCGCAGCGGAACAAAATATAATATATAAATAAATCTTTATTGAGAGTTTTAAATAAAACTTACAATCATCAGAGTACATCAATTGTTTGCAAACAAATTGAACAGTTGTAAACAACTGTTAAATTCATTCGGCTTTCCTAAACAACAAGGGTTGTTGTAAAGGGTGTCGAACTCTGGGACCAAAAATTATTTTACTAATAAATCCAATCAAATTATTCCGAAAATTTGATTGTTTAGAAATAATAGAAAATAAACAAAAAGAGAGTTTTTAACAATAAATGAAAGTAATTAGGGAGCAACGACATAAACTAGATTAATATGATTCAAAAGCCAAACAAATTATTCTAGATCCAACCCATGTTTCTGTCACAAACATGAATCAACATCAATTAGGTTTTCAGAAATCAACATGTGAATAACGACAAGCATAGCCTATGCAGGAGCTATGCTCTTAAACAACCATAGGCTATCAGGACAGATTCACTACCTTATTTCTAAGACCCTAAAAATTAGATCTAAATCTGATAAGCAATAGATGGAACTCAATATACCTTGTGAAGGAGCACAGCTCTTAAATGACACAAACTATGAAGGTTCAGATCTAACCCTTGGTTCAGATCTAAATCTATATACATGAAGTTCTAATCTTTTTGGCTATGTGATTCATATTGAATCTAATTTAAGCGTCATCACCCCCCTAATTAAAGGGGACTAGCTAGACATAGCTAAAAGAAAAGAAGATAAAAATAAAATAAACAACATAAATAAATTACAATAAAAAGTAAAGAGAAAGGGAGAAGAATGATTTTATTCCAAGAGAAAGTATACAAAATAAAACTTAATGTAATTCTAAATGAACAAGATACAAGTGTATTTATAACTGATATAACAAAGACTAATTGGCTAATTACACAATGTGGGACTAAAGATTTAGCCAAAATAACACATAAGCTAGTGTGAATGCAGCTGTAGAGTGAGAGGCCTTGCAAATGAGCTAATGTAAATGCAGTGGTCGTGCTGTAGAATGAGAGGCCTTGCAAATGAGCCAATGTGAACACATCTTGAGTCTTTAGTGAGCCAAATCTACCTAACTGAGCTCTATTTGCAACCGTTCTTCAAGCTTTGAATTTTCAAGCTTTAATAATTTCAAACTTCACCCTTTTTAAGTAAATTCTTCATGCTTTATCTATCAAATGCTTTAAACCATGATTTTTTTATCAACAATCTGAAAACACAACTATAAATACACAATATTAGTTATTTTAAAAGGAAAACAAGATAATAAGCGGATAAAATATACACATTTACGTGTATATTATCAACACATCTGGACAGTAATAATAACATGTCCATATATATAGTCACACAACAGAATAAATACTAGATATCATATGTCTGAACATCTCCAACTAGTCTCTGGACTTCGCAGCATCCAATAACCTGGACCTGTACAACCTGGTCTAACCCGAGCATTACAAACGTCGGATGAGTCTGGTAAACCAGAGTGAGAAAAACACATTAAGTTTAAAAACATCATCCAGCTTGATTAAGGAGTCAAAATCTTTTTGAAAGAGAAGGATAATCGTAAGACCAAATCCATACATAAATACAAACGGTTTTTACCTTACGATAACCCTAAACATTTTTTAAATAAATATCTTTTCTGATATTATAATAATGTTTAGATACAAATATATATCAATCTAGCAGAACGCTTGCATCTCACAACTCTACAAACATAGTATACAATCAAAATCGCGGGCTCTTATTGGAGAATGGATTTCATGGTTAGGTATGGGACCACCTTTCTGATAATGTACCGCCATAGATAAATACATTGTGGTTCAACAAGAACATCTTGCAACGCAAGCTAAACCAGACCGGGCCGTCACTTTCTCTTGAGATTATTGAATATATCATTACCACGGTTGGGAGCTAGCCAACCGAACAATAGCATACATACATAAATAAAAGGGACAACCGAAGGCATTTGATTTATCTAACCTAGGTAATGATATACCCTTTTGATGGGTGTGATCCACATACCCATGCAACCAACCCGATTTTGTGCCATTTCCTGATTGATGAGGCTTGAGGTCATAACTACCTTAAGAACATCATATCATCATTCACTTTGAATGCCACATCATCAGATCTGCCAGATATCACTGATTGGCATCCACAAAAATACTCTAGTTGTTGGCTAAGAGAACGAACATTTTCCGCCACCAATTATGATACATTTGAAGAAATCAACATACACGATTCCTTTGGAAATACTTTGTCAGTCATCCATCCATACAAGTCATCGAGGAATAGGTTGAGATGAATGCACCCTCCTACCACATCCTAGGTATCACCCAATGGATCAGTAGCGAGTTGTCTTTGCAACCCGTAGATTCCAACCATGACAGAACCACAGTTTATCTATGGTAGCAATCCCAGAGATTATTAGCGCTTCTTCCGTTTAATGAAGATCCACTATCTTCAATTTATCCATCTCGAATCAACATCTTCACGTATTTTCTTGTTCAAAATGGTTTTCGAATATAAATTCAATCCCATTCTTTCCGTACCAACAATCGTATGGGCCAGATTTGATAGTCAGTTATTTAACTATCAAATAAACAATCATGAGAATAAAATGAATTCACAGATTCAGTACTCGGCATTACTTGGCCTTTTAATTAAAAATAATTAACGAATAGTTAATTTAACATTCTAAATATCTCAACAATTTTAACACGGTATTTACTTCTTATTTTAAAGAGTATTCACAAAACTATTTCAAATACATTAGAATTAAATCATATATATATTCCCAACTTTGATTTTTTTTTTTCAAATTTCACATAAAAATTTGTTCTTGAAAACAATATCCAACTCCTGTTCTTTCAAAATAAACTCCTTCCAAAAACTCAACTTTTATTTCCTTTTAATTTTGGAAATATCATCATATATATATAAATATTTATATTTTCAAATCTTCCCATTCTCATTACTTTAGAAATCTCATTATATATTCTCAAATCTTGCAAATAACGTTGCATTATTATTTCTCATAGGGAAATAATAAATCATTCTTTACCACCTTCATATTACAAACCAATATCATCCTTAGATAATCATGAAGTCATTCAAGTTGGGGTATTTATTTACTTCTCAGACCTTGATCTACAACGTTCTTATCTTTAGATAGACATGAGTTGTAATTCAAAAACCGGTATTAATTCTAATACCAAACACATCTCATTTAACTATTTTATTTATAATATGTTTTATAAAACTTCGTACTTTTGAAAATCTCCTTCTCGAGTATAACTGTTATTTCTTAATTTATTGATTAATAAATTACTTATTAAAACATCACCTTTTAGTTTTCTTTAAACAATTTGTTTTATAACTTGGATTTTTGTTCCAAAATCATATTACTCACTTCTTTACAAATTCACTTTTAACCATCTCTTTTCTAACCCATTTGACCATTCCTGCTTAAAAATCTTATTTCCCCCAATTTTACTTAATTCCATTATTAAGTAACGTTAATTTAAAATTAATGCTTTAACAACTCATCTCCTTTTTATAATCTCCGTTTATAAAATTATGGTTTAATATAACCCTTTTATTCTCAATTTTCTTTTACCTAATTCAAACATTAAGTAAACATTTATTTAAGCTACCTTATTCTCTTGAAATTCCTTTTATAACTTCGTTATAAAAACTCGGCCTTTAATATCAAACCTGTTCATAAACTCCTTTCACACTTTAATTAGATTTCATTTCAACTTCGATTACTTTTTAAATGAATTTCAATACAAAAAGCTAGTCATTTCCTAAATTATTGTTAATTAATATAATAATTTACTTCAATCATTAACTATAGTAGCCGTAGTTAATTTCTTAATTAACTAAAATAAATAGTAGATTCCATTTTAAAGTCCTATTAAAATTAAAACAAATATTTGTCAAATCATTACATTAGATTAATTCAAAATGAACTAATTAAATAATCAATCCCAGTTAAACGGTTGATTTAGTCAACTCAAAAAACGGTTAATTCGTTAATCAATTCCAATTATAGTCCTTCCTTTAAATCAATTATAATTATAGTCCTTCCTTTAAATCAATTAATATAATTAATTTTAATAATTCCATTTAATTATTTCTAAAAAACTGTAACAACCCGGAATTTCTTAACCAATCTAAAATTTTCATTTTAGCTATTTTAACGGATTTTAAATATTTCGACTAAAAATTTATTTAATTGGAGTTAGACGTATAAATTTATTTTAATTATAATACGAACCTGAAATGGCGCGGTAGTTTGAAAATTCGATTTTAAATTTCAATTAAATGTATAGGATTCAAAATAAATGGATTTCAGTAAAACCAGAAACGTTAGAGTCTGTTTAATTATATCTTTCTAATGAATGTGAAAAATTCATATTTCATAATATAGATTGAAAGTTATGTCCAGTTTAAAATTTAAAATAGTCGCTATGGAATATATATATATATATATATATATGTTAATATAATATATAGCCCTCAAAAATAGACATTTTGCAAACGACCTCCGTTTTCGATGAAACCACTTTTGTTGGATTCGGGATGTCAAATTATTGTTAGGTTTCAAATTTCATAATTTTTGGAATTAATATGTGAGCACAATGAATTTAAACGTGTTCAATTCAGTTTAAATTTAATCGACTAGAAAAACGCCATTTTCCAAATGGTTTCCGAATTCGACGAAATTAGTTTTGCTAGCGCCGTATCATCAAAACATAGCTAGATTTTATTTTTCTTTAATTTCTGAAGTTAGTATGTGGCCCCGGTAAATTAAAATGTACGTTCAAACTTTAATATATTGATTTATATTTTAATTTGAAGAAAAACTGAACAAAACAGTTGAATTGGCTAACGAAACATATTCCATTGTGTTCGGAGTGGTGGTATTTAGCTAAGAGCGACATTTGTTGGTTTTGAAATGGAGTTCAGAGCCATGTTGGAGAAATTGTAAATTAAATATTAATTAATTATATATATTAACCAAGTCAAAAACCCTAGTCTCTTTATCATTGCGGTCAACCCTTTCCCAGCCGCAATAAACAAAATCGATTTTGGAAACTAATTTCGTCGAATTTGGAAACGTGGGATGGCCTGATTAAGAAATTAAGAATTTGGGAGCGAAATTAGTTATGAACCAAAAACCATTTGAAAAATGGCGTTTTTCTAGTCAAATTAAATTTCGTCGAATTTGGAAACCATCCAAAACATGGGATGGCCTGATTTTTGGTTCATAACCGCCGGCATCGCAGTCAAATTAAGAAGCGATGGGAGCGTCGAACTCGAACATAGTCGGGGAATAGGTGGATGGCATGACAATGGTTGAGGGGGTGCTCTCCGATCTTGGTCTAGCTGTCTCGATATGCGCGCATAGGTGATTGTTGACGTCGAAGAATGGGTTACGCGGTCTGGAGTTCATCTGAATGAAGAAAACGGGTTGATAACCCTAATGAAGTAATTAAGGGTTCATTTTTTATAATTAATCATTTATTAAATTGTTTAACGATTAAAATGCCGTCTTATTCATACTGTATCATAATTTGATGTGGTTCTGACCGTTGGAACCA
This sequence comes from Allium sativum, assembly GCA_030737875.1. Taxonomy (NCBI): domain Eukaryota; kingdom Viridiplantae; phylum Streptophyta; class Magnoliopsida; order Asparagales; family Amaryllidaceae; genus Allium; species Allium sativum. Next base: position 40,748,638 of record CM060915.1, on the reverse strand, counting down.
TAAAATCGAGCTCTACAACATGGAACTGACCAGAACGGAAACAGAGCACATTAGAAATTCAGGCAAATTTCAACCCAAACTATATTGAATTCATCAATTAAAGACTGGCGGAGTGGAAACCAACGTGAGAACTCCCTCACTCAAACTATTTTCATTCTATTATTATATAATAGGTTGTAAATTGGGCTTAGTAGCTCATATCACTACTTTTTTGTTAAACCATGGATGATTTGTGTGATGTGATTGTGTTGTTGAAAAATTGATTGTATTGTGGAATTATTGGATTGATTGATTGTTGTGTATGGCGCGAGCCAGTATCAGGAGAGGGATAATGCTAGACATTATTCCGGTTCTAATATCGCTCCGTTATAATGTCGAATTTTTCTAAAACTGAAATGTATAAATTATTTATATAAAAGGTATATATAATTTTCATAAAAATAAATTGAAATAAATATTCATTTACAAGTCGGACGACTTGTTTATGTACACCAATTTAACTGATATTGATTGGAAGATAAATTTTACACATCGCCCAACTGCATAAATAATAATCAGTATTTTTGGTTGAAACCCAGCACGGTTATTGGGATGATATTTGACATACACTAATCTCAATTTTTAATTGTATGTCAATCGATTGGTTGACAGGCTGTGATAGAGATATTTATTTATTTTAATGCTTATACAGTTGTAAAATGCACTCTGGGTGATGTTTGATTGTTGATTGATTATTTATCATCATTGTTGAATACATGTGATGTATGAAATCCACATAACTGGAATTATATGGTAATTGATTGAGTTGCATTCCGTTCAGAAATAACGAATATTTTAAAATAACGATTATTTCAAAATAACGAATATTTTGAAATAATATTCAACGAAGTATTAAGTTATGATTTTGATGTCCGATTTTGGACGAACACGAAAATAATTGACATGTGAAGCCAAGTAAGTAGCTAAGCGCCATTTTAACTCGAACGGGTTCATCAGTAGATATTTACATTTTATAATGAATACGATAAAGAATGGATTTCGAAATCAGTTATTTGAAAATATTATCATTTTAAAATTATAATGATATGAAATATTCAATTTTGATCTAAAATTGGAATGGAAGATGGAATCGTTTTTAAAATGAATTAATTATTTTTTAAATAGAAATTGATGAAATATATAATATATGTATTATATTATACATTTAAATGGCTTAAATAGAACGCGTCACGCAACGACCGTTCGCTAACTTCAACCATTAACTTCAAATTGATGTAACGGGAGATCCGACCGTCAGATTCTCCTAAAACCAGAACCATCGGGTTCATATAGAAAAGATCTTTCCAATGAATATAAGAGATTTAAATTTGAACGGTTGGATTTTAAATTGTGTCCAAATCAATTTTGGAAAAGGTCGCTAAGAATGCAGTTCGGTGGCCGTTATTGGAAACCGACTGTAAGGGCCTTATTAAAAATATGGAAAAATTATGTAAAATCATAATAAATGATTTGGAAATATTTTGAATGAAAAATTCCATATTTGAAAGGATGAAAGATATTTTTATCTGAATGAACTAGTTATTAACTAGAATAATAAATCCAATGATTTTTAAACGAATAAATTGGATCGAAAAGGGGTTTTAAAATAACCAGAAATTTCCAATAAATGAATTGGAATAGAATTAAATGGAAATAATCTCTGTAATATTTCGATATTGGATTCCATGATTATACAGACATTGTTGAGGAATTTGGAAGATAGAGATATCGTTATTCCCAATACGATAATTGTTGGTTTCAAAATTTGATGTTGAATAGAAGCCGATATTATTTCTATTAAGAGCCTTGTATTTAGTGACAAAATTGATTTTGAGTTTGTCGTGAACGGTGTTTTAAATAACCCTATTCTTAAACCCAGTTGAGAAAAGAACAAATCTTTTAATTAAGATTTAGTGAAGTTTTCCAGATTAATTAATGTTTAATTGGAATGGAATTAAAATTGGATTTTTGGGTTTTTCGTGAATGGTGTTTTAAATAACATTTGTTCATCAACCCAATTATCAGTGAAGATATGATTTGGAATTTTAATTCTTTTAATCAAGATTTAATGTAAATTTTCCAAAGTAAAGTTTTCCAAATTTATATATTAAATTGGAATTGAATGGAATTCGATCTGGTAATAATCGAGATGAGCTTCTGTGAAGGAAGATCGTTACTATATATGGAATTTAAAAGGCTTTCTCGTTATTCCATTTGTACTATTGGTCAGATACGGGAATTTATATCGATTATACACTGTTATGATTTACGTGTAGATTCCATTTTGATGGAAGAACATTTTGGGTTTATTGTGAACTGTGACATTGGTTCTTTAACCCAGTTAAAGACAGGATTTATTTCCTAAATTTGAATAATCATTGAATAATAATTTTCAAAGATTAAAACTAAGTGGAGTTTTAATGAATCTTTAATTAGATTGAAATGGGATGTGGTAATTAAAATTTCCAAATTAAAGAAGTGTTCGAAAATGGAGTACCGCTAGTTTTACTTCATGCGATAATCAAATCTTTAATTAGATTTGAAACGAGAAATGGTAATTAATTTTACCGATAACAAAGTGGGTGTTAGATATGGAGTACTACCAGTTTTACCCCATGGGATGAATATGTTGGGATTGGAAAAACAAATGATTACTTCGGTAAGGCTCGATAATCACGACTATAAAGCTTAATTTGGTTTAGAATTGTGGATAAATAAAATAAAATATTTTGAAATGGATATCCAAATGAAGATTAAGAATAAATTTAAAAGAATTAATCTTTGATAAAATTAATGGGATCCCTCCCTATAGAAGTGAATATTTGAATAAAAGAATGTTCTAAATTGGAATGAGGCGTATGATGTGTTTTCCTAGCACTTGATTATTGATTATAAAATACGCGAGTTATTCGGAAGGACCGAGTTTATCTCATTCTAAATAACTGGTACAGCGACTAAAAGTAGATGATGAAGATGGTGGTCGAAGACCAGAGATTTAAAAGAATTGTGGATAATCCCGACTAGTTTTATAAACCTTAATTTGGTTTAGAATTGTGGATAAACAAAATAAAATCTTTTGAAATGGATATCCAAAGGATGATTATAGAATAAATTTAAAAGAATTAATCTTTGATAAAATTAATGGGAACCCCTCCCTAAAGAAGTGAATATTTGAATAAAAGAATATTCTAAATTAGAATGAGGCGCATGATGTATTTTTCTAGCACTTGATTATTGATTATAAAATACACGAGTTTTTCGGAAGGACCGAGTTTATCCTATTCTAAATAACTGATACGGCAACTAAAAGTCGATGATCAAGACAGTGGTCGAAGACTGGAGATCTTCACATCGTATGGATGATTACTGATGTCTTAATTGGGCTGTACACCCAAGACAAGGTAATAAGTGGTGATCGTCCACACGTACTTGAAGATCGACCGGATATGCGAGGACCTCTCTCCTATATTGGACATATGGGACGAGGAATAAGGTGCCTCCGGTTTCGTTCAGACCTAGAAAGAACTTGTAAATGGATGTGTGTCTGACATTGGAATTCATTTTGTATTGATTGATTTCTATTAAATATATATTTGTTTGGCGACAGGGAATTTATTCTCTTTCTTAACACCCTTCTCTGAGACGTACGAACTTAGAGGTTATATATTGATAGACATCGGTTGTATGGCGTGAATTGTCAGTGTGCCATGCTGAGATGCAAATGATCAAGGCTTTTGTTGAAAAGCAAAATCTTATGGTTGATGATCAAAGAACAACTTTAGTTAGCATTGCTTTGTGTATTGCGTTAATTCGCGACCCTCACACTCGGTATGAGTCAAAAACGGGATAGTGACTGCAGGGAGTGCACGACATTTCTTTCGAGGTAGGAGTGTTGTCATGGTATGGAGCGGAGACATTTTACTTATATGGATGATGGATTGCGAGGCACCTCGGAATTTGAGTCCCTAGTGGCTCTTGATATGGTCGACGTACTGACCATATTTTATACCCCATAGGCAGGAAAACATGTGTTCAGGATTAACCAATCCACTAGAGTAAGTGTGGACCGACCCTGAAGATCTAGGTGCAGTTGCGCTTGAAACCTGAGGCACGGGCTAGAGTGTCTCGAATCGGTGAGAACGATCTCTTTCCTCGACTCATAAATGGAATCCAATTTCCAATAAGTGACTTTTCAGTTTTAGTTATAAACCTAGTATGGCGGCATAATATATGGTACCTATGTCGTCCAGGATTGATACATTTATATGGAAGTTGTTTTTGACACTGTGCACTTATAGTAATATCAAAAATGATTTGTTTTAAACGTACCAAGCAGTATTTGCTATTATAAGGGAAAACTCTATCCTTCGGCTTGCGTTGCATTGTGTGATGGAACCTGAGTCTTATAATAGCTTCATTTTCCAAAAAGCAATGCATTGTTTTATTTTAAACTGAGATTCATGTGGAGTAAACCCGTTCCGTGTTATATGGCGTAGTCCCATGATTTCCCAACTTTTAAAGTAAAGATTTAATAACTGTTTTAGTTCTCACACCAGTCCCATGACTGACTCGGACTTTTTTATTTCTAAGTAAACTCTGGGTGCCCATATTTTCCACATGGGCAGCTAGTAGTTTTGGTTTTCGCAGATACTTCTTTTCACAGGATCCTGGATTACAGCTGGATAAATCTTTGAATGACCGTTTTGCTCCTAGCTAACTTGCTTTTGTCATAACTTTTGATTGATAAGAAATTTTGACCTGAAATCACTTCCATTAGATCCGGATGGTGGTTTACCTTTCCGTAGAGTGGTCACATGTGAAAAACGGACTTACCGTTTGGGAGATATAGCTGAAATAAGGTTTAGGAGGTGAAAAACTGCTTAACCGGGCCAAATGAGGTGATTAGTGAATGGGCCCATAACCCATTTCGGGATTAGGGTTATGGGGAGGCTGAAATGAGTTAGATTTTCATTCTATTTCAATTTTCTAGCCGCCGTTTACCTCTTAGAAACCCTAACAATGGCCTCCACCTTCTAATTTCATCCCAAATCGCTCTCTAATCAAGGATTAAGCTTAGCAACATCAAATCAAGGAGAAATAGCACCATTTCTGAGTTGGAGCTGCTGTTAGACATTTTTATTCGCCCAAATCAGAGGAGTTTCAGTTCTGAAAGTTTTAATTGTGGCAATGGTGAGTGATTAGCCTTGTTTTTACACTAATTAAGGTTAATTAAGGGTAATTAGTGATAATTAGTGAATTTATACTTGATTAAATTCTGGAAAAATATTTATAAATTTCAAAATATTGTTTTAGGCCTCTGTTAGAAATTTGGGTTGATTTGGTTAAGTTTTGCTAATCCTAACATTAGTTATTGTTAAACACGATTAAGAGGAAAACATGGGTTTTGGGTAGATTTGATCCATTTTGACATATCAAATTGTTGTTTTGGTGTCTGTGGTCAATTCTATATGTTGCTATGACTGTATGGAATGCCTTGTGATTGTTTAGAACAGTTAGAATGGCCGAAAACGCCGTCGTGTGGCGTAAAAACAGTCGTTTGAAATGTTGCAGGAAATCACCCAGAACAGGATCGGATCGCCCCGTTATCCGAACCGACCCGACCATGGAGAGCCATCACGACCCGATCCCTCCATTCGTGAGATAGCCTCACGATCCAAGCATGTCACCACGAGATGACCTCCATGAGCTACGAACAGAATCACAAGCTGGGTCACCAACAATAAATCACGGGCCAAGCCAAGCAGGGAACCATGATCTGTGGAGCATCCATTATCACGAACTAGAGGGTCCCACGATCCGAATGTGGAGTCACGATCCGAAGCGATGAAGGAGCTCGACCCGACCCGGACGAGGCATCACCAACCGAACCGCCAGAGGATGTGGACCACGACCTGGAGCTTGACCACAAGCGGAAGAATACCGAACCGAACTCAGGTGATGATCACGAACCAAATGGAGATCCAATCCGGAGAAGACCAAAACCCGAGACGCAAAGGTAGTCCAAATACGAAGTAGAACTCAGCATCCAGTTGGGAACCAATGAATGAAATTCATGAGTTGGACTTTGCTACGGGACGTGTGCTAAGGAGTTATCGACGTCCATAACTTTCATTCACCTCCGAAAGACGAATGTTAGGCTACAGATCAGTGCAGTGGGGTAGTTATTACTTCATGGGGCAGAGTGATTGTAGCATGGCTATGAGCCAGTGCAGTGGAGTTATCATGACTCCATGGGGCAGAGTGGACATAGCAAAGTATTAGCGGTTACGGATCAGTACAGTGGAGCCGTCACGACTCCATGGGGCAGAGTGATCGTTGCAAAGTATTGGGTGATCAAAGCGGTGGATATCGTATGCTTTACGCACTGAGTGAGAGATGTGAGGATGGTTGCTATGCTTGATTGTTTGCCATCACTATGACATGCACACCCCCACCCCTGTATCCTTTACACCATGTTAGTGGCACCTTAGAGTATTGTACTGTATGTTGTGCTAACTCTTTGGTTGCAGGTCCAAGTACATGTATGGTTTAGTATACCTGTTATTGTTCTGTTTTATTGCTTATCGCTCATACCAGACTTTTGTCTGACCCAGAGTTTTATGTCTCTTCTTATTACTCTGGGTGCTCTTAAACGGGCAGACTAGAGACAGGTTAGGTGGTATGCACGAGTAGCTGTACCGGAGACGAGCAGGAGGCTTCCACGTATGACATATATAGATATTCTCCCTGTGTTGTTGTTGGTCACTACTTTGGGAATTAGTAGTGCACCTTTTTCTTTGCTTTAGAGACAATATGTTGGAGTTGTAATAAGCTATGTTTTGAATTTCCGCTGCTATAATGGTTATGGTTTAGTTTTCAGCTTATGCACTGTCTCGCCTGTTTTATGTCAAGTATGTTATTATTATATTTTATTCCATGCACCGTGAGACATTCTACAGGTTCCTTGTTAGTTCAAATTCCTTTCATTTCCTTTCTTTGGAGACCGTCCCGTGCTAGTCAGGCATTGGCACAACGCACTTTCGTTGGATATGTCGGCTGGTGCGGGCGGGCCGTCACAGAAAGTATATACGAAGTCTCAAATATACTGGGTAGATATAGAATCACACTCTAGTCACCCAGGGATGATTCTGATGATCGGTATAATATCATCAACATCTATGTTTGAATTTCGAAATTGGGATATCTATATATTTCCAATTGACTGGTGTGAGGACCAAAACTTAGATAGGGTTATTATTTGGGATTTGGCATTGAAATATGATTTTTGAACATATAAAAGTTACATATTTGAAAAGTCAATTAATTAATTGATTATGGGTTGTGATGTGTGATTATTGGTTTAACTAATAAAAATATGGGATTGATAAAACCAATAAAAAAATGGATGATAAGTAAAGCCAAATCGAGTCAAATTTTAAACTAAATTGAAAATTGATTAGAATTGCATACATATACATGTATATATATATATATATATATATATATATATGTTGAACAGGTAATGAATTTATTGTTGAGTAGAGAATTAATTTGCGTGCCCGACAAATAGGTACACCTCAATGAGCTGGTTACGCAATTTTATTATTATATAAACTCTTGTGAATGATATTGGATGTGTTGTGATGGTTGTCCTATGTGAGATTATAAACCACGCCATAGGATAGCAACAAATAAATTATGAACTACACTGCATGGCATACTGGATGAAGACAACATATCATATCATATTCCATATGATCATTTGCCGCTTATATGACGAGGTTTGATTTACCATACGGGCGAGATGCTTGTATAGCGATGACTATATTACAGGTTGAACAGAAGACTAATTATGAACATAATTAAGGAACACATGTAATGGTGCTCGGGGCAGGATTTAATAAAAACCCTACACAGGTTTGGAGATGACAAAAATTCACGTCTCTTTTGTTTTTAGTTAAGGCATAAGGATTATTTATTTTCCAACACCGGGCAAGGTATGAGATTATGATTTTTTTTTTACAAGTCTCCCTTGAGCATAGATAAGTCACAAAACATGTGTATGATTTTTCTTGGTTTATTGGGTGCCTAATACGACCCAATAAAATTTTCAAACCCTCCTCGTATAAAGGAGGTTATGGCGAAATTTTAGGAAAATTTAAGGTGTTAGCCAAATTTTTGAGAAATTAGAAAGTTCTTAGAAACTGAAAAGTTGAAAAACTCAAGCTAGAATGAAAGTTGAGTTGGTTAGTTAAACAACTTTCAGCTCCATTCCTTTTCGAGGAAAAAAAGATTTTAAGTGAGGGAGATTGTAACAACCTGGAATTTCCGAACCAATTTTTTTTTAGCTATTTTAACGGATTTTGAATATTTAAAATGATTTATTCTAAACAATAACGATTAAAAATTCATTTACTTGGAGTTAGAACGTATAAATTTATTTTAATTATAAAACGAGCTTGAAATGAAGCGGTAGTTTGAAAATTCGATTTTAAATTTCAATTGAACGTATAGGATTCAAAATAAATCGGATTTCAGTAAAACCAAAAACGTTAGAATCTGTTTAATTATATCTTTCTAACGAATGTGAAAAATTCAGATTTCATATTATAAATTGGAAGTTATGTCCAATTTAAAATTTAAAATAGTCGTTATGGAATTTATATGTATTTTTATATAATATATAGCCCTTAAAAATAGCCAATTTGGAAACGACCTCCGTTTTTGACGAAACCACTTTTGTTGGATCTGAAATGTCAAATTATTGTTAGGTTTCAAATTTCGTAATTTTTGGAATTAATATGTGAGCATAATGAATTTAAACGTGTTTTGTCAATTCCACTTAAATTTAATCGACTGGAAAAAGACCATTTTTCAAACGATCTCCAAATTCGACGAATTAGTTTTGTTAGGACCGTATCGTTAAAACAAAGCCAGATTTATTTTTTCTGTAATTTTTGGAGTCAGTATGTGGTCCTCGTAAATTAAAATGTACGTTCAAAATTCAATATATCGATTTATATTTTAATTTAAAGAAAAACTAAATGAAACGGTCGAATTGGCTTACAAAACATATTCCATTGTGTCTGGAATTGGGGTGTTTAGCTAGGAACGACAGTTGTTGGGTTTGAATTGGAGTTTAGAGCCGTATTGGAGAAATTGTAAATTAAATATTAATTTAATTATAAATATTAACCTAGTCAAAAACCCTAGTCTCTTTATCATTGCGGTCAACCCTTTCCCAGCCGCAATAAACGAAATCGATGGTAGTGACGTTCTCTCCATCCTTTTTTTTTCTAATCCACTCACGATTATTGAAAATTTATTGCTGCAAAATGGTAGAGGGGATAGAGCTCTTGAAGCGGGACAGACATGATCAGAAGACTCGCCGTGGGATGGGCGGATTTTTGGTTCAAAACCACCAGCCTCACAGTAAAATTGGGAAGCGATAGGGGTGTCAAACTCGACCAGAGTCGGGGCACAGGTGGATGGCGTGACAGTGGTTGAGGGGGTGCTCTCTGATCTTGGTCCGACTGTCTCGATATGCACGCGTAGGTGATTGTTGACATCGAAGAATGGGTTACGCGGTCTGGAGTTCATCTGAATGAAGAAAACGGGTTGATAACCCTAATGACGTAATTAAGGGTTTATTATTTATAATTAATCATTTATGAAATTGTCTAACGATTAAAATGTCGTATCTTATTCAAATTGTATCAGAATTTGATGAGGTTCGGACCGTTGGAACCGTAAAATCGAGCTCTACAATATGGAATTGACCAGAACGGAAACTGAGCATGTTAGAAATTCAGGCATATTTCAACACAAACTGTATTGAATTAATCAATTAAAGACTGGCGAAGTGGAAACCAACGTGAGAACTCCCTCACTCAAACTATTTTCATTCTGTTATTATATAATAGGTTGTAAATGGGGCTTAGTAGCTCCTATCAGTACTTTTTTGTTAAATCACGAATGATTTATGTGATCTGATTGTGTTGTGGAAAATTGATTGTATTATGGAATTATTGGATTAAATTGATTGTTGTGTATGGCGCGAGCTAGTATCTGGAGAGGGATAATGCTAGTCATTATTCCGGTTCTAATATCGCGTAGTTATAATGCCGAATTTTTCTGAAATTGAAATGTATAAATTAATTATATAAAAGGTATATAAAATTTTCATAACAAGAAATTGAAATAAATATTCATTTACAAGTCGGAAGGCTTGTTTATGTACACCTATTTCACTGATATTGATTGGGATGATAAATTTTATACATCGCCCAACAACACAAATAATAATCAGTATTTGTTGGTTGAATCCCCACACGTGTATTAGGATGATATTTGACATACACTAATACCAATATTTAGTTGTATGTCAATAAATTGGTTGACAGGCTGTAATAAGCGTTATTTATTTATTTTAATGCTTATACAGTTGTAAAATGCACTCTGGGTGATGTTTGATTGTTGATTGATTATTTATCATCACTGTTGAATACATGCGATGTATGAAATCCATATGTAGTGACCCGTAACTTCCCCGTGAAGGAAAGCGCGGATTGCTTTGAGGACAAGACAAATCAGAACACAAACAGAAGAACATTTCATTGTTAATTACAATAATTCCATCAGATACAAGAATATACAGAGTATCAATGAATATTATACATTCGATAAATATCAGAGATTACAATAAATTACATAGCAACGGAAAAACAATACAAAACACAACTGAAAGTAATACACGGATACAGAGCTTTCCGAGCATCGTTCCAGCTGTAAATCAGGATTCTGTGAATATAAATCTGCAAAACCGAAACTACTAGCTGCCCGTGTCGAAAATAGGGGCACCCAGAGTTTAGGTTAAAACAATAAACTCCACGTCAGTCGTATGACTGGTGTGAGAACTAAAACAATTATTAATCTTTATTTTAAAAGAGAGTAATTCAAGGGACCACGCCGTATAACACGGAACAGGTTTCCTCCCAAGAATACCAGTGCATATAAATAAACAACGCAATGCTTTTTCGAAAAATGAAGCTATTATAAGACCCAGGTCCCATCACACAATGCAACGCAAGCCGGAGGATAGGGTTTTACCTTATAACAGCCAAAAATGCTTGGTACGTTTAAAACAAATCATTTGATACTATTACTAGGCTTTACAAATAAAACCGAAAGTCACGTATTGAAAATTGGATTTCCTTCATGAGTCGAGGCAAGGGTCAAGCTCCTCTCCGATTCGAGACACTCTAGCAAATGCCTCAGGACCACACACAGCTATCCTGGATCTTCAGGGTCGGTCCTCTCTTACTTTTGAGGATTAGTTATTCCTGAACACACGTTTCCCGGTCCTATCGGACCTATATAATGATCTGTACGTCGGCTCACATAGTGCCAGTTATCGACCATATATTCGAGGCGCCTCGCATTCCAATAACCACACAGGTGAAAAATAATGTAAATGTCAGGGCTGGTAGGTCACTGGCACCACCCATAGCTAGAAAGAAACGTCGTGCTCTCCCTGCAGTCACTATCCCGTTTTTGACTCATACCGAGGTGTGAGGCTCGCGAATTAACGCTATACACAAAGCTATGCCACATAGGCCGTGCTTTGATCATCAACCACAAGACTTTGCTTTTCAACAGAAGCCTTGATCATTTGCCACTTAGGCATGCCACACAGGCAATTTATGCCATGCGATTGATATCCATCAATATATAACCTCTGAGTTCGTACGTCTCAGAGAAGGGCGTTAAGCAAGAGAATAAATTCTCCGTCGCCAAACAGATATATATTTAATAGAAATCAATCACACAGAATAAAATCCAATGTCAAACACAAAGTCCATTTACAAGTTCGTTCTGGGTCTGAACGAAACCGGAGGCACTTTCCTCGCATATCCGTCGATCTCCAAGTACGTCTGAACGATCACCAACTGATTCCCTCCTCTTGGGTGTACAGCCCAATCAAGATCATCAGTAATCACCCAAACGATGTGAAGACCTCCGGTCTTCAACCACCGTCTTCATCTTCGATTTATCTTCGGATCGGTTATTCAGAATGGGTATAAACCCGGCCTTTCCGAACAACCCGCGTATATAATAAACAAATGTTACACAAACACAACATACATCTCATTCCAATTCAGAATATTCCTTTATTCAAATATTCACATTCTTAGGGAAAGGTTCCCATTAATTTTATCAAAGATAAATTCTTTTAAATTTGTTCTTTAATCTTCCTTTGGATATCATTTCAAACCATATTATGGTTTTCCAAACTAGTCGGGATTAGCGAACCACACCGAAGTAATTATTTATTTTATTTCCCAATACCAACCTATTCATCCCATGGAGCAAAACTGGTAATACTCCATATCTGACACCACGGTGTTATCGGTAAATATTAATTACCATTTCACGTTCAAATCTAATTAAAGATTTAACTATCGCTTTGGAGCAAAACTGGTGATACTCCATTCTCGATCATTTCAATCTAATTAAAGATTCATTAAAACTCCACTTAGTTTTAATCTTCCCACAAATCAATATCCTGTCTTTAACTGGGTTAAAGAACCAATGTCATCTAAAACACGGTTCACAATAAACCCAAAATCACATTCCATTGTTAATCGGGTTAAAGAACAGGTGTTATTCAAAACACCGCTCACGATAAACCCCAAAAACCAATTTAAATTCAATTCCAATTAAATACTAATTAACTGGACAATTTCACTAAATCTTAATTAAAAGATTTATTCTTTTCTAAACTGAGTTCAAGAAAGTGTTATTTAAGACACCATTCACAACGAACCCAAAATCCCCTGTGATATTAAATACAAGGCTCTGAATAGAAAATATATCGGCTTATATTCAATATCAAATTCTGAAGCCAACAAATATCGTATTGGAAATAACGATATAAATATATCTTTCAAATTTCCACAACCATATCTGTATAATCACGAAATCCAACCTCAAAATATTCCAAAAATAATTTCGATTCAAATCCATTCCAATTCGTATATTGGAAATTTTGATTATTTTTAAAACCATTTCAAATCCAATTTATTTATTTTTTAAAATAATTGAATTATAATTCTAGTTCAAAACTAGTTCATTTCAATAAAAATATATTTTTATCCTTTTAAATATTTTTATCCTTTTAAATATGGGATTTTTCACCCCAGTTCTTTCCAATTCATATATTATGATTTTACACAAATTATAGATATTTTTAATAATTTTATCAAGGCCCGTACAGTCGATTTCCAATAACGGTTGTCGAACTGCACTTACAGCGACCTTTTCCAAATTTGATTTGGACATAATTCCAAATCCAACTGTTAGATTTCAAATTTCTAATATTCATTGGAAAACTCTTTTCGATATGAACCCAATGGTTCCGGTTTCAGGAGAATCCGACGGTCGGGTCTCCCGCAACGTCAATTCGAAGTCAGTGGTCGAAATTCGTGAACTGCCGCGGCGCGGCGCGTTCTATTCAGGCCATTTAATATATATAATATATTTATTATATATACTTCGTCGATTTCAATTCAAAACGTATTTTATAATTCGTTTTAAATTCGTTTTCAAAACAATTTTAACTTCATATTCAATTTTAAATCAAATCTTAATATTACATATCATTAATATATAAATGATAATATTTTCAAAATATTAGATTTTGAAATCACTTCCTTTTCTATATTCATTATAAAAACGAATATAATCGATATAAATATCGTTCGCGTCAAAATGGCGCCAATCAAATCAACACGGCTTTATATATTTCAATCACTTAGTTATTATATTCAACAAATGAATATTTTCTTCAACACATGAATATATATTTTATTCAACACATGAATATTATTAATTCTTACTTACAATAAAAATGTGAATTTTATTGTATAAATATTTCTTTCAACACATGAATATTCTCAACACATGAGTATTGTCAACACATAACTATTTATTCTGTTCAACACATGAATCTTTATTTTATAATTTTTTTTTTCCTAAATTGGATTGAGGCTCAATCAATTACCATATAATGTTAATTATATGGATTCCATACAACACATGTATATAATAGCAACAATAAATAATCAACTATCATCCAGGGTGCACCACACAACTGCATAAGCATTAAATATAATTATTTAACGCTTACAACAGCCTGTCAATCAACCGATCGACATACCACTTAACAATTGGGATCAGTGTACGCCAAAGATCATCCCAACACCCGTGTGGGGTTTCAAATCAACAAATACAGATTTTTATTTGTGTAGTTGGGCGATGTGTAAAATTTATCGTCCCAATCAATATCAGTCAAATGTGTGTATATAAACAAATCGTTTGATTTGTTTATAAATATTTTATTCACATATATGTTAAAAATTATATTTTTAACTACCAAAATATTTTATTCAACCTATGAATATTCTATTTAGTTCATTTATTCAATAAAATGATATTTTTATTTTTCTAACATATTTTAGAAAATTTCGGCGGCATAACGGCACGATACTAGAAATGGGACAAGGCCTAGCCTTATTCCCGGTCTAATAATGGCCTGCGCCATACACATATCAATCTAATCAATTTCATTTCAATTCCGAAACCAACCAAACAAATAAATCAACCACCAAACAATCAACTAAACAAACAAGTCTTCCATGGTCTGTGGACGACGGGTGTTGGGTGCTACTAAGCACCGTCTGCATCCTAGTATATAATTAACTAGAAAATAGAATTTAAAGTGAGAAGTTCTCACCTTTGGGTTCCACTCCGCCAGTTTTACTTCTGAACTTCTGAACCATTTGGATTTGTTTGAAATTCCAATGCAGTCCTTACTACGCTGTTCATAATAAAAATTATATTTTTATTGCTTCATTCCAATAAATAAAAATCACATTTCATTTATGATTCATATATTTTTACAACGCTCCTTCCTATATAAAAATTATATTTTTATATATCTACTTCTAATATAAAGATCGAATTTTTATCTTCACTTCATATATATAAAAATCGAATTTTTATCTTCACTTCATCTATATAAAAATCGAATTTTTATCTTCCCTTCATATATATAAAAATCGAATTTTTTACTTTACCATTTCAACTGTATAAAATTCAAACTTTTCTAATATAAAAATTCGATTTTTATGCCATAAAGATTCAATTCCTTTTCTTGTTTAAAAATCAAACTTTTCAAATTAAAAATCATACTTTTATAATTTCAACTTCATATTAAAAATCGTATTTTTATAATTTCAACTTCATATTAAAAATCGTATTTTTATAATTTCAACTTCATATTAAAAATCGTATTTTTATAATTTCAACGTCATATTAAAAATCGTATTTTTATACCGCTACTTTTAAAATAAAAAATCACATTTTTATAATGAAGTTATTCAAATAAAAATCAAATCTTTTTAATGCCATACACATATCAATCTAATCAATTTTCTTCTATAAAAATGTAAATTTTACAATGAGAATTCCATTCCTTTTACTTCAATAAAAATTGAACTTTATATGTTAAAAATCCAATTTTTATACGACTAAAAATCTAGTCTTTACACTATGAAAAATCCGATCTTTCTACTCTTCTACATACATATAAAAATTTCATTTTTAATCACATTAAAAATCTCATCTTTCCTCTACTAAACCTCATCCTTTCTATACATTATTACCTTGTAAAAATTATATTTTTAAAGTTATATAAAGACTGAAAATCAAAATTAATGTAAATAAATCAAGAAAACTTACAATTTAGGATGGAGAAGGGTAGAGGAGGGGCTGAGGTGGCACGCAGGGGGTTGGAGCGGGCGGTGGGGAGGCTGAACTCGTCGGCGTGGCTTAGGGTTTCGAGGAACGACAGAGAAGAAGGGGGAGAGGCCACGTCAAAGGAGAGGGGCCTGGGCTTCGCACGACAGGAGAAGGAGAGAAGAAGGGGTGGCGGCCACCTAGGCACGGCGGCGGCTCCAGCGATCTCCGATCGCGTTTCCCCCTTTTTTTCTTTTTTATTTTTTTATTTTTGATATCGTTCTGAAAGGAGAGCAGAGAGGGATAGTAAAGGGGGTTTTTATAATATATATATTTAATTATTCAATTTATTCGAAAAAGCAACTTTTAAATTCGATCTCCAATCGAGACACACCGCATATCGTCTCCAGCTAATTACCCCCATTTCGAACACAATGGGATATGTTTCGTAGGCTGATTCGCTCATTTCAATCAGTTTCCATCAAAATTAAAATTTAAATCTATATATTCATATTAAATGCACATTTCAATTTACTCGGGCCACAAACGAGCTCTAAAAATTCCAAAAAAATTATTTCTAGCTTCGTATTGACGATACGGTCCTAACAAAACTAATTTCATCAAATTCGGAGACCGTTTGAAAAATGGCCATTTTCCAGTCGATTAAAATAAACTGAAACTGGTCAAACGCGTTTTCCTTTGCCATGCTCACATATTGATTCGAAAAATTACGAATTTTGAAACCAAGCAATAACTTGACATCACGGATCCAATAAAAGTGGTTTCGTCGAAAACCGAGGTCGTTTGCAAAATTTTCATTTTTAAGGGCCAGCATTCCATAGCGACAATTTTGAATTTTCAACTGGACGTAACTTTTGATTCCCGCTATGAAATTTCAATTTTTCGGATTCGTTGGAAAGATATTGTCAATTAGATTCTAACATTTTTGGTTTCGGTAAAATCCGGTTTATTTTGAATCCTGTACATTCATTTGAACTTTGAAATCGAATTTTCGAACTACCGCGACATTTTCAATTCCTTATATAATTATAAATAATTATTTATATTCTAACGACGGTCTATATAAATATATACATTCGAATTCTATTCAAAATAAATTTTTCGTTGTTATTATTTAAAATAATTCATTTTAAATATTCAAAATTCAATAAAATTGCCAAAATAAAAAAATTAAATTGGCTCAGAATTTCCGGGTTGTTACACCATATAACTGGAATTATATGGTAATTGATTGAGTCGCATTCTGATTCAGCATAACGAATATTTTAAAATAACGAATATCTCAAAATAATATTCAGTGAAGAATTAAATTATGATTTTGATGTTCGATTTTGGATGGACACAAAAATAATTGAAATGTGAAGCCGAGTAAGTAGCTAAGTGCCATTTTAACTCGAATGGGTTCATCAGTAGATTTTATTCATTTTATAATGAATACGAAAAAGAATGGATTTCGAAATCAAATATTTTGAAAATATAATCATTTTAAAATTAGAATGATATGGCATATTCAATTTTGATCTAAAATTGAAATGGAAGTTGGAATTGTTTTTAAAACGAATTTATAAAATACGTTTTAAATGGAAATCGATGAAATATAATATAAAAATACATATATATATATTATATATATTTAAATGATGTGAATAGAGCGCGCCGCGCAGCAACCGTCCATGAATTTCAACTATTAACTTCAAATTGATGTAATGGGAGATCCGACCGTCGGATTCTCCTAAAACCGGAACCATCGGGTTCGTATCAAAAATATCTTTCCAATGAATATAAGAGATTTAAATTTGAACGGTCGAATTTCAAATTGTGTCCAAATCAATTTTGGAAAAGGTCACTATGAATGCAGTTCGTTGGCTGTTATTGGAAACCGACTGTAAGGGCCTTAATAAAATAATTAGAAACATGGAAAATTATGTAAAATCATAATAAATGATTAGGAAAGATTTTGGATGAAAAATTCCATATCTGAAAGGATAAAAGATATTTTTATCTGAATGCACTAGTTATTAACTAGAATAATAAATCCAATGATTTTTAAATGAATAAATTGGATTGAAAAATGGGTTTTAAAATAACCAGAATTTTCCAATGATTGAATTAGAGTGGAATTGAATAGAAATAATCTCCGGAATATTTCGATATTGGATTCCATGATCATACGGATATTGTTGAGGAATTTGGAAGATACAGATATCGTTATTCCCAATACGATATTTGTTGGTTTCAGAATTTGATGTTGAATATAAGCCGATATTATTTCTATTCAGAGCCTTGTATTTAATATCAAATTTGATTTTGGGTTTGTCGTGAATGGTGTTTTAAATAACCCTGTTCTTAAACCCAGTTGAGAAAAGAACAAATCTTTTAATTAAGATTTAGTGAAGTTTTCCAGATTAGTTAATATTTAATTGGAACGGAATTAAAATTGGATTTTTGGGTTTATCGTGAACGGTGTTTTAAATAACATTTGTTCTTTAACCCAATTATCAGTGAAGATATGATTTGGAATTTATAAATCTTTTCATCAAGATTTAATGTAAATTTTCCAAAGTAAAGTTTTCCAATTTAATATATTAAATTGGAATTGAATGGAATTCGATTCGGTAATAATCGAGATGAGCTCCTGTGAAGGAAGACTGTTACTATATATGGAATTTAAAACGCTTTGCCATTTTCCATTTATATTATTGGTCGGATACGGGAATTTATATCGATTATACACTGTTATGATTTCCGTGTAGATTCCATTTTGATGGAAGATCATTTTGGGTTTATCGTGAACTGTGTTTTAAATGACATTGGTTCTTTAACCTAGTTGAAGACAGGATTTATTTTCCTAAATATGAATAATCATTGAATAATGATTTTAGAAGATTAAAACTAAGTGGAGTTTTAATGAATCTTTAATTAGATTGAAATGGGAATGTGGTAACTAAATTTTCCAAATTAAAGAAGTGTTCGAAAATAGAGTACCACTAGTTTTACTTCATGCGATAGTCAAATCTTTAATTTGAAATGAGAAATGGTAATTAATTTTACCGATAACATAGTGGGTGTTAGATATAGAGCACTACCAGTTTTTCTCCATGGGATGAATAGGTTGGGATTGGAAAATAAATGATTACTACGGTAAGGCTCGATAATCCCGTCTAGTTTTATAAACCTTAATTTGGTTTAGAATTGTGGATAAACAAAATAAAATCTTTTGAAATGGATATCCAAAGGATGATTAAAGAATAAATTTAAAAGAATTAATCTTTGATAAAATTAATGGGAACCCCTCCCTAAAGAATTGAATATTTGAATAAAAGAATATTCTAAATTAGAATGAGGCGCATGATGTGTTTTTCTAGCACTTGATTATTGATTATAAAATACGCGAGTTTTTCGGAAGGACCGAGTTTATCCTATTCTAAATAACTGATACGGCAACTAAAAGTCGACGATCAAGACGGTGGTCGAAGACTGGAGATCTTCACATCGTATGGATGATTATTGATGTCTTGATTGGACTGTACACCCAAGACAAGGTAATAAGTGGTGATCGTCCAGACGTAATTGGGGATCGACCGGATATGCGAGGACCTCTATTCTGTATTGGACATATGGGATGAGGAATAAGGTGCCTCCTGTTTTGTTCAGACCCGGAACGGACATGTAAATGGATGTGTGTCTGACATTGGATTTCATTCTGTATTGATTGATTTCTATTAAATATATATTTGTTTGGCAGCGGAGAATTTATTCTCTGGCTTAACGCCATTCTCTGAGACGTACGAGCATAGAGGTTATATATTGATAGACATCAGTTGTATGGCGTGAACTGTCAGTGTGGCATGCTGAGATGCAAATGATCAAGGCTTTTGTTGAAAAGCAGATTCTTGTGGTTAATGATCAAAGCACGACTTTAATTAGCATAGCTTTGTGTATAACATTAATTCGCGAGCCTCACACCTGGTACGAGTCAAAAACAGAATAGTGACTGCAGGGAGTGCACGAAGTTTCTTTCTAGCTAGGAGTGGTGTCATGGTATGGAGCCCAGACATTTTACTTATGTGGATGATGGATTGCGAGGCGCCTCAGATTTGAGTCCCTAGTGGCTCTTGATATGGTCGATGTACTGACCAGATTTTATGCCCCATAGGACAGGGAAACGTGTGTCCAGGAATAACCAATCCACTAGAGTAAGTGTGGACCGGCCCTGAAGGTCCAGGTGTAGTTGCGGCTGATTCCTGAGGCACAGGATAAAGTGTCCCGAATCGATGAGGACGATCCCATGCCTCGACTCATAGATGGAATCCAATTTCCAATACACGACTTTTCGGTTTTAGTTGTAAACCTAGTATGGCCGCATAATATATGGTACCTATGTCGTCCAGGATTGATACATTTATATGGAAGTTGTTTTTGACACTATGCACTTATAGTAATATCAAAAATGATTTGTTTTAAACGTACCAAGCATGATTTTCTATTATAAGGGAAAAATCTATCCTTCGGCTTGCGTTGCATTGTGTGATGGGACCTGAGTCTTATAATAGCTTCATTTTCCAAAAAGCATTGCATTGTTTTATTTTAAACTGAGATTCATGTGGAGTAAACCCGTTCCGTGTTATACGGCGTGGTCCCATGATTTCCCAACTTTTAAAGTAAAGATTTAATAACTTTTTTAGTTCTCACAGGATCCTGGATTACAGCTGGAGCTATATTCGGAAAGCTTTGTATCCATATATCTCTTTGAGTTGCGGTTGTTCATATTTTCTGCTGCACATTATGTTTATGTATTTAAAATGTAATTTTAATCTCTGATATTGTATTTCCATTATGTATTATTTATCCATACTCTGATGTAAATTGTTGTAATAGCAATGAAAGGTTCTATTGTTTATGTTATGATGCGCCGTGTTCTCAAAGCAATCCGCTGTTTTCCAACCCTTCGGGGATTGGAGGACTTCGGGTTGTTTTAAAAATAATCATCAAATTCTTAATCGTTAGGTTAATTTTGTACTCTCTTGCTTATAAATCTGATTAACATAAGAATTTACTTCATAAAATCATTTAATAATGACTTATAAATTTAAATAATTATTATTAACCATTTATTTCTTTTTAATAACTTTTGTTCAAAATAATATATTTTAAAATCTATCGTTAGTTATAAAAATATATTTATAACTTCAGTTCTATCGTTTCCCATGACGGTACATCAGTATAAACAAAACGATTGATTTATAGGCTATTGCTGCCAATTACTCAACCAATTCTGCCCATTGGTTAAAACAAAACAAACGTGAATTTACAGCCAACGATCAACAACCAAATCAACCACTCAATTAGAATAGTCCATATAATGATAATATGGGAATAATAATATCTAATATATTTGAGGAATCCAGTTAGATCCCTCCAACCTGTTCTTCATTACATTAAAATAGATTATCTCATATAAATTTATTCAATTCAATTTAACTGATACTTTCTATAACCCTAAATAACGACTATTTAACATCAACTAATTTAAAAACAATTCAAACAATTAAACATGTTTATTTAATAAACGTGACCAACATGGTAAGCTACATCCATTGGATCCAATAGTTAAAATAACAATTTGGTTCTCCACTAAAATTAAACAACATTTAATTTCATCGGTTCAATCAATATATAAATATGTATTTAACAAACAGTCAATCATTAGCAACCATAGCACACAAAATAAAAACCCGACTTATATAAAATATAAGTGGAAAGAACTGAGTGAGTTTAACTCACCTTGAGTTTCCACTCGTCGTTGAAACAGTTTGTTTCGGTTGCTTTCAACTCCATCCAATCCAGCTTCATAATATTATGTCCGTCGATAAAGATCAGACATCACTTGTTCCATCCAATTCTATTATTGTGTGACACAATTGCCAATTTAATACAGTATTCAATTTGTTTAAATTAATATTATTAATAATTAAAAAATATTTTATTAATCTAATTACTAATCAATATTTAATAAATCTTTGATTAGGCATTTGTAAATATGATTAGGCATGTTAAAGGGGTTTAGACATGTTTCAGTTCTTATCAAGCCACGGTAAAAACAGTACAAGGCAAAGCGCATTCCTAACATCAATATACTCAGGCCACTCTAATTTAAAAAAGGGATTAGGCTACGTATACTTATTGTGTAGGCAACTAGGCATACATATACAATTTAATCTTTCAGGCCACGTTAATAACATACACTAAAATCGGTTTGGGCACATTATATATTTGATATTAGGCACAGTTGTTGTGTTATTTAAATAATTGGCTCGTGAAACAAAAGGATCAGACATATTTAGAATATATATATTGTATACAATCAGGTTAAATACACCATTAGGCCACATGTTATAATTATTTGCAGGCCACACATACTTCTATTACTTGGTTAGACACAGTCTGGGTATATTTCAAAACAAGGCGCATGCCAACTAAGTGATTAGGCATGATAATTTTAATCAACGTTTATACTAAATAAATTATTAATTAAAAGCTTAATAGTTAATTACTTTTGTTTAAGGATTTACAAGGACGATCATTTTGAATTTTAAAGTCAGGGCCGATCCTTTTACTGCTCCTTTATACTTTGTTCTCGTTAACTTCATCTCCAGAAACCAATGCACGACATCATGCACCGCCCCACTTCAACCCAGACACGCCATCCTCCGTCCATGCCATGAATCTTGATAAGTTCGGTTCCCCCATTCGCCTGAAAATACACCTCAGTGCCACGTCTTTGTGCCAAAATTTCGGCTAATTCGATGCACAATAAAAGATCATCACCGTCAGATGGACAGCTCTTGACGAGCTTAAGAAATTTGCAGTTGCAGAATTTTTAATTTGAGGAACGAATGGAGATAATGATTGATGAGAATAAGGAACAATTTCTGTCATTCAATTTATTTCTATGGCGGCTAAGGATAGTGTTGACCATAGAAATGTTTGACGCAAAGAAATTTGGTCTTGCCGTGTATCTATTTATACAGTGGGGAAATTGATATTATTATTTTTATATTCGAAACTTCGTCTTAAAGTAATGCATTGAAACGATCACGTATGTTCTCCAATCAAGACGAAGCTCCTAATCCTAGCATAAAAAATACTCCGGACCCGATGGGACAGGTTTCGTTGAATTCCGAGGTCATTTGTAAAAAGTCTTTATAAATTCAGGCTAAAAACCATGCCTTTAAATTTCCCATTATCACAAAAAATTCTATCAACTTTGAAATTCTATTAGACCTTTTCCTTACGGATCTAATGAAATTTATTTCGATAAAATCGGAGTTCATTTGGCCAGTCGTTTAATCCTTTAAAGTTAGGTCTGTCTAAATTATCCAAAATAATATAATTGATTAAGGCGTTTATCGTTGCCATGATCAAATGGTAAGTCCGATTGACATGAAAATCGAAATATTATAATAATTAATTAATACGAATCCAATGGCACAAGTTTCTTCGCATTCCGAGACTGTTGCCTGGTATGCTATTTTATGCGCCAAACAATGCTATTTTGGACACTAAAATACCTAATGTTCAAAAATAACAAACTACCTGCCTATTCTGACTCTAAACGTCGATACGAACTCAACGGAATTGGTTTCGTGCTTAATTCGATCATCTGCTCAAGATATATACAAATACCCCTCTATTAAATTAATTACAGGCTATAAAAATGATTGGGGGTTTACGGCTGTGTTGTCACATATGACATCGATTTGCTACGAAATTAAATATCGTACAATAATTTGACATTACGATTCTAATGAAACTAATTTCATCGAAAACTGAGCCCGTTTGCAAAATTGCTATTTTTAACCCTTATAAAATATTGATAAAATGTTAATTAAGTTCCCTAATAATTCAATTAAATAATAATAAATTATTTTATCTTAAATATACCCAAATAAAATATGTATGGCTTCAAATATTAATTATATAACTTAATATCATCAAATTCGAGTTTAACTGTATCCAAATTGTATTAAAACCTTATTAAATTTATTAGATAAACATTGTCGTTTATTAACGATTTTCACAGCGACTATTTCAAAATTTGAATTGGACATAACTAACAATCTGTAACACGAAATATGGATTTTTCTCTTTCATTAGAAAATTATAATCAACCAGATTCAAAACTTTCTTGTTTCACAGAAATCCAACTTATATCGGATCCTGGAAGTTCAAAACTCAATATTACGATTTGCTGTGGCATTACGAGCTCGATTTAAATTATATATAAATTTGACGTTCAAACTTTGTTTTAATAAACGAATTCAATATTAAAATCCATTAATATTCCAAAGATAATATTTAAAATAATAAATTAATTTAAATATTCGACTGCCAAAAATACGGGTCATTACATCAGTCATCATTGCCTAGAGAAAGTACAACCACTTGTTGACATGATAACAATTACATCCAAACTGTAGAGCCTACAACACAAAATCACTAGACCCACCAACAACCATTTCAAGTTGGAAGAACCTGACCTTGATTTATCACATAACTGGAGGCATAACCTTCATTGATCAGTAAGAAGCCAAGAAATAACATAGCCGAAGTCAAAACCATAATCCCATGGGCATCACAAAGATGCAACATTACATAATCCATGGCTTAGATACATAGCACAGATAGGAGATGATAACGAGTGAAAGGAAAAACACCACCTAACAAAGCCAGCTAACCCTCTAGCCAGCTATCACTGGTTAGCAAGACAGGTAGGTGCCACACCCACTAAGAGCACTACCATCTCCACCATACACACCGCACAAAATAGTAACAAATCTAATCAAAATATTCAAACACAAATACCTAAACACAAAGTGATGCAAACAAATAGGAAATGAAGCTCACAGAAAACAATAAAGCTCACCAGCATTACCAATCCTAGTTTCGTCCAAGTACAAACCTCGTCAATTATGGATAGTCTCATATGAGGTGTTATAAGGACGAAACAGATCAAAACTGGATAAGATCCACGAACCTATGTAAGAAAAGACCCTAACAGATTGTCTGAACTGAGTGGTCGAGCGAAGGCCAAAATTTTGAACATATCCGAGTTAAAGAAGAAATTGCGCGATGTGTTAGCGTAGCTCCTTAGGCATGGCGAAAGCTAGAAAGGAGGTGAGAAAGAAGCAATTAGAAGGCAATGAAGTGAGAATGGAAAGGAAGAAGTGAATGTATGGTAGAGAATGAAATCGCAAGAGAAAGAGGTGAAGAATTGGGATTTCTACTTTGCTTTGTAATTTCATATGTGTCATTTTCATTCTCATAAAAATATTTTTTCCTTCGAATGACACACTTTTGAGGAAAAGTTGGATTAATATTACTCTCAGTTGAAATTTCATTTGCTACCACTATGGAACTTGAGAATCCAATATTTCTATATCCTTGGAAAAAGGAATTCAACCCCTTAATTTTTTAAATAGCAACATCAATAAGCATATCTTTTGATTTTAAATGTTTGACAACCACAATAATTGCATATAACACTTCATACCAATTAACTATAGACACTAAAAGAACAAAATCATCGAGCTCATTTTCTACATAAGATTTCACTTCACTTCTAATTTTTGAGTTATTACCATCTGCTTCTTCATATAAAGCTTCTCTAATTTTTGAAATTTGAAATCATACAGCTTTAACACTATCAATCTTTTCATGCTATAATTGAAAATTTCCCATTTCTTGGTAGAATTAGAAAATATAATATAAATTCTTTGGGTGACTTCAAAAAAAATCCCTAGATTTACCACATGCATTAACCATATCACACAAGGTCAAATTTACACTATATGAAGCACAAGAAGTATGAAAACCTCTAGGGTTTATATGTAAAAATCTTTCTTGCACTCCTTAATTTTTTTCTTTCATTTTTATCCATTATCATAGCTTTGTCCTCGCAAATCATCTATATTAAGTTCAAGGGATGTAACTACCCGCATTTTACGTATAAGAGGATCACAAAATATTTTTATTTTATTCCCTGAGGGTTGGATCATTCTCATATTTTAATATGTTGTTTATGGGGATGTGAGACATGTCCATAATTTTTACCAATTTTGTTTGGGACCATTTTGCCCTTGTCAGTCTTGTACAGGGAATAACTTTTGACTCAGGTTGAATCATGTTTTCAAACCAATTCCATTGGAAAGGAAATGGCGTTTTCATTTTCATAGGGTGGTTACATTAAAGTTTTGGCTCAACGGTTTGGGAGGAATCATTGTTTTAAGTTTTTTCGGCTGTTGTTTAGGTTTGTGAAGCCTTAATAGGCTGATTTGTAGAGGCTCATTAGTGAGATGGTGGAAAGCTATAAATAGGGGATAAGAGGTGTGGAGAATAGTTTACTTTCTTCATTCTCTCATTTGGTGGCCTTGTGTTCCTCCTTCCTCTAACACCATTCTACCCTTAAAATCGAGATCTAAGGAAGAGAATCGAAGATCTACAACATTTGGAGCTAGATCTACATCATTTGAAGTGAGATTTCGTCGAATCGAAGGATTTAATTCAAGTTTTTCAATGTCCAAAATCTAATTTCACTGTTTTTGCTTTGATTTGGAGAATTGGTGAGTGATATGCATCTCTCACACGGATTCAATCAAGTATATGAATGTTTGATCATGTTTTTCATCAAATTCAAGCATTTTCTCATAGATCTACATCATGGTAAGTCAATTTTCATATGAATTATCCTATGATCTAATATTGCAAGTTTAAACCGGTAATTTCTATGTTATTTCATATGTTTATGCAAGTTAGATCAATAATTTAGTTCATATGTTCATTTATCATGATTTTGGAAAAATTTGCATAATTTTAGTGATAATCGTCATATTCATGTTGGTAATGATTTCATAACATGCTAATGGTTGTATTGAATAAATTAGATGAGTATATTTCATCGATTGTGTCGATTAGCGAAGTGTTGGTCGAAATGGGACTAGAATTAGGGCTGTACATGCCACGGGTCCAGCGTGTAGTACAAGTGTAGTACGGTGTAGTAAAAAATGGGGTCGGTCGTGCATGGGTGGTTGTACATGGGGAGGGTCGGTCGGTCAAAAGTGGGGTGACATTGGATGAGGGGTCAGTCGTTCAGGTCGGGCATGAAAATAAGGGAGGTTGATCTGGTTGGGTTGAGTAAACACCGGGTCGAGCAGAAGGGGTTCAGGTCGAGCAGGCCAGGGTCGCACCGTAGTGGGGTTATGCATGTTGAGCTCGTTTGAAACTAGGATGTTCTGTCGAGCATGCTACAGTCGAGCAGGCCGGTCGTGCAAGGACTTGGGTCAAGTAGTGTTGGTCGATCAGAGAATGGATCTTGCATGGCTTCGGTAAAGCTTGGGGTCAATCGAGCGTGGTTTAGGTTCGGTCGGTCGTGAAGGAAGGAGGGGGTCGGTCGTCTCTAGTTAGTCGCACATTGTAAAAAATATTTTTTTTGTGTACAACCTAGATTTGAAACAAAAGAGCTTGAAAAAGAAATTCGGGGGAAACCCCCGGAACCTTAGCCGCAACACAGTGATGTAATTTGGCTCAGTGACGGTGTGACTACGAATTAAATTCAAGCAGGAAGGTTCAAAGTGTTGAAATATGTTCGTTGACCGGTGTAGAACAGCGAATGAGGTGACAACTCAAAGGTCATGAGTTCGTGGATAATGCTTGCTCGGTAAGGTTGCTTGACCTATGAAAAGTCGTCGGGTTGGATGAATAGAGATACTGAAGGCCGAGGTTTTCTCATTGTCGTAGGTTCCAGCGGGCTCAAAGCAAGGGTATAATAGGGGCACCTAAAAGAACGGATGTAGGTCGAATACCCTGGGTATCATTGAAAGGCGTAGGTACGTATCGTTGAAAGACGTATGGGTTTTTTGCTAGAACCGGGGTTACCATTAGCCCTTGATGGATGGGAGTATGATATGGCCAATCATACGATTAACAGTGGTTTCAAAGCAGGATTGGCGGTGATAGCCAGAGTCTGTCTTGTACGATTGTTTGTTTTGCTTGCACCATCTCATGCAGATTGTCCGACATCGGAGGAGATGTTTCTTGGGTGCCAGTCTGATATTGTGTAACACCCCACGTCCGTTAATGTCACTCACAAAGGGAATGCATTAAGTTTCATGGAGTATTATAAGTAAACAGAACGGAATATTACAAGACAGAGAAAGTAGTACTTGAAAATTTTTATAACTTTATTGCAGCGGAAACAGAAATAAGTTTGATTACATTTCCAAATACCAAAACCAAGTACATAATGTCAGTCTTGTACAAAACCTTCAGGGTACTTAATATTAAAACTGTAATCCCCAACAGAAAATGCCATAGATAAGCTGAATCAAAGCCAAGCATTTCATCTTTCAACTTCAAGCTAGAAGAAGGGATATCCGAATTAAGCTTGAGTATTTCCTCCCTAAAAACCTTTGGGGGGGGGGAACGGAAGAAAAGAGGCGAAAACTAACTAGGTCAGACATAAGTCTGGTGAGTCCAGTGACTTCAACAATATAATTGATTAACATAGAAATGTGTTTATTTTATGCTCGTATATTTTATCTTTTGTAAATAAATAAATGATACTTTGGTTACTTTTGTATGTTTTTACAGGATGTCAAGAAATGCCTCCTTTATTCAAATTCAAGGCCAACTACAGATAAAAAGCTACTTCCCCGTATTAAAGCCACCTCAATTACAAAAGATGTTGTAGCTCACTGGTAATTGCATGGAAGTTTGTACTGAGAGACCTGAGTTCGATCCCCGTCGAGCTCACTTTTTGCCAAAGAACAGAACGCGTTCACACTGGCCCTTTGCTATGAAGAATATATTAATTAGTGTTATATTATATATATACATATTCATGTGTATGTATGATATTCACTAATAGACATTTCAGGAGTAGTCATGGAAATCAATTCAGAAATATTCACTTTTCAATTTCCAATTAAAAGAATTTCTGACAGAAATATTGCCAAGAAAAGATCAATTTTGAAGATTTTATCCCTTGTTGCCTTTGGAGTCTAATGAGTATCCTTGTTTGGAAGAATTAATCACATACAATCTGCTCATCAACCAATCAATCAATTTGCCACATGGAAGATAGGGAAGATTTGGAAGATATTCACCGTGATTTGCTTTCCAATCAAGCTTGGTCAAGGAAGGCAAGAGATATGATATTACTTCTTGGGAATGGAGGCCCATTTAGTCATAGATTTGATTAGGATTTGGTCTACATCTCTATAAATATACATGATGTCCCATTGTAAAGGCATTCTTTTTCTATTCTGTATTCTGTATTCTCTTTTGTTCTAATAAAAGACTTTTCTTTTCTAGTTTTATTGTTATTTTAATTTCATAACAATTTGTGTTATCTACCTAATTAGGTTTGGGTAGAACGCATATTGTTATTGTCTTTTATTACTGCTTGTTAGCGATTCACTGTTTGATTAGTTTCAACAGGAATCCTATTTTTAATTTCTGTTGTTGTTCTAGTTGTTTTCTAGTAATTGCTCCTTTTCTTTTCAATTGTTGAATTTGATACTGATTAGATTCAGAGTAATTTCAACAACAGTTAAAAACATCTCCAGATTTCATCTAACTCGCCCAAGAATAAATAAATAATAATTTTTAATTACACCTCCCTGTGTTCGACCTGTATGCTACACACCTGTATGCTTGCAGAATTTAATTTAAATGTCGCGCTTTTCTAGTTCTTAGATTAGCGACGATCAAGTTTTTGGCGCCGTTGCCGGGGAGGTAACGATTAAATTTTATTATTTATTTAATTTCTGATTCGTGTTAGTTTTTTTTATTTTTTATTTCCTTTTATTTCGTTGTATATATAGATAAAAATTCTTGATTAGTTGATTTGGTGTTATTTGTTGATACCGTAATCACCTATACAAGAGAAAAAAAAACTTCTTGCTAGTTTTGTCTTTTATTTCTTTCTTCTTTTCACTCAATCTCTTTCCTTTCTTTTTCTTTAATTAAAAAAAATCCTTTTTTGTTTTATTTCTTTCCTTTTTATTTCTCATCCTCTTTTCTTTTACAATTCTGATAGATAATTAAAAAAAACACTTTTCTTTGATTTTGTTACCTTTCTTCATTTAATTACTTCCCTTTTTCAAAAAAATTTTTCTTTTTACATTTTTCCCCCTCTTCTACCTCTTCTATTTTCTAAAAATAAAAATAAATAAAAATATATACAAATTTCTTTCTTTGTGTGTTGTTTCCTTTTCTCCTTTCTGCCTAAACCTCCTTGCCTCATCAACATCCACCATCCACGCAACAACTACACCTTCAAATACTCCTTCTTCTTTGCGCCTCCATCTCCTTCGCCAAGTCACAAAAATCACTGCGTCACAATCCTCACCTAGCCCATCAGTTCACCATATTCTTCACCAAAACATCAATCGAACCCATTTCACCACCATCCACTTGCAAGTACCCCAACGTATCCACCTTCTCAAACTTCCAGAACACCATATCACGATTTCAACACCATCCAACGATCCCACACCTACTGTAATAACTGCAACACCATCTCCCCCATAATCATCAATCATTAATCACTTCACAGAACGCTCCCCTCATTCATAAACAAATCCGTATCACCCCACATTACCACAAGTTAGCAGACTCAAACACCTACAACTCTGCTTCACGCTCAAAGCCTGTCTGAATCACCACACATCACGCCAACTCCATAACCGCTGTCAAGACTTCGCATCCCCACTCACCAAATTCATCATCCACGAACGCACAGCCTCATCAAACCTCAAGCCAAATACAGGCATACATTATCAACAAACTCTCGCAATACCTAAACCAGAAATTCCCCATCCACTCCAAAATCCCGAACAGCAAACCAATTCATCAAAACACAGTCCTCCACCCTTTTCAACCTCTCCTAACAATTACATACCCTACCACAATCTGCTCAACACCGCCTGATACCCTCACCGAAACCCAATTCGAACAGACAAGCCCTAACACCCTAAAACCGATTGAGCTTCAACAGCCAAAATACCAAAACTGCAAGCAAAAATCTAGAACCCGCTTCGAAAACCACACAATCCTTTCCACTTCGAAAAGCAATTCAAAAAAATCATTTTGCTCAGGCCGATTTGTTTCCTGAAACGAACGAGATTTCTTGAATTTTATTTGTGGGGTCTCGATATTGTGATATACGTGTTATTGAAGGGGCGTGAATTTTATAATTGGAGCGGTGCGGTTTAGTTGAAATCTGGGCATCCTTTAGGGTTTGTGTACGGGCCAAATATGGCTTATTATTGATATGAGTGTGTGGCTTTAACCATGCGTGGTTTAACTTAATGATTTTGGGTTAGTTGCCTAAGTTTGTGTCCATATCAGTTGTCGAGCCCAGGTCTTTTAGCTTTGTTCTTCCGTTTTTAATTCTGGCCTTTTTTTTTCTTTTCCTCTAGTTTAGTTTTTCCTTTTTATTCCCAACTCCTATTTAGTTTCTTTTTCTATTTTTTTCCTGCCTTTCTTCTCTTAAAAAAAAAAGGCATTGAGTTTTATTTTTTTAGGCTTAGTTCTTACTTTTTTTAGCTGAATAGTTTTAGTTGTTTATTTCTTCTAGTCGAGTCAGTTTGTTAGTTTATTTTTTTTCCCTTTTCTTTTTCAAGTTTTTTTTCCCTTTCGATTGTTTTTATTCTCTTTCCAAAAAAAAAAACAATCGAAGGCCCAAGACGAGAAAAGAGCTCAAGCAACAAAAAAAAAATTAGAGGACAAGTGGTGACAATTAGCAGAATTTGAATCGCAAGCACTACCCAATTACTCTGGGAGGACTGCCGATCAAGGTGAGAAATTTTTAAAACTCTACAGGTGCTCTGCTGCAAAAGAAAAAAATATATAGACAATTGTTGTAAAAAAATTCTGCAGGGGCAGCGGCTTTGAATGTACAATTTTTAATTTTTGCAATTATTTTGTGTGATTTCTGCATTTTTTTATTCATTCTGTTAAGGGCAATACCCCAATTCACATAAGGTGATGGATTTCATCACCCTTTCCTTAGCCCACAAATTGCATTTCATCGTAGAATCTGACTAATAATAACGGTTAGACGTTGGACTTAAGGGAGTCACGGGCTCGTCTAGGGCTTAATTATATTGTGATAGTTGATTCATTTGGAACGAATTATTTCTTGGTGTCTAGACTACGGAAGAGAAATAACCGTTTATAAATATTACGGTGATTCGTAAATATTATATCGGTTGTTACTCTGAAGGTACTTAAACCTTCGGCTGCATTGCTAAGGTGATTCCTGGTGCACCGATAACTCCTGTCCGTTAACTGGCTGAGAAATCTTTTGATCTAAGTAATCAAACGCATCACTTTATAATTTTGGGTTAGGAGCCACTAAGGACAGAAAACTTCATTGTAGCTAAATTCTGTGCTTGCATTTAACAACAATGAGTGAAAAAAGTGTTAGCCAACAAAATTCTCATAGGGGTTCTCGTATCAACCAAAATTTTCCAACCGAATTGGATAAAAATCGAGTGAATCAAAACTTTCAAAACTTTGGAGATCAAAATCAAATAAATCAAAATTTTCAAAATCTCAATATCCAAATGGATAGACCCTTGTCTCTTCGTGATTGATGTTATCCTACTACGACCGTTCAACCCTCTGTCATCGTGTTCCCACCAGCTGAAGGGAACAATTTTGAGCTAAAACATTCTTTTATCCAAGGGGTACCAAAATTTACTAGGTCTGAAAATGCTTATGAATTTCTAAGTGAATTTGAATTGTATGCGTCCACAACAAAAATGCAACAATTATCTAACGAATCGATCAAGCTAAGGCTAATCCCATTTGCATTACTTGAAAGCGCTAAAAGATGGCTAAATTCTCTTCCAAAACATTCTATAAGAAGTTGGGATGAATTTGTCACTATATTCTTGAAAAAAAAATTCCTTTCCATAAAACTCTCAAAATTCGAACTGAGATAAACCAATTCTGTCAAAATGAGGGGGAAACTTTTTCAAAATACTTTGAAAGATTCAACCAACTATTATATAGTTGTCCTTACCATGGAATTCTAAAAGACCACTTATGTCAAATTGCATATGAAGGGCTAAACTATCAGACTAGAACTCAACTAGAATCAATGTGTGGAGGAGATTTTATGTCTAAGACAGACGATGAAGCTTGGCAATTCTTAGAAGATTATTCTGAAAAGGACATGAAATGGGAATCAATTCGTGTTCCCATTCGTACTTCGACTAGAGGAGTGCACGTCGTGGACCCAAGTCAAATTCCTTTAGAAAATCAAACTCCTCAAGCCGGAGAAGGGTTACCCCACTATTACTCTCAGGACCAAGCCAATGCTATAGCTCAAAATAATCCTTACTCATCCACATACAATCCTGGTTGGAGGAACCACCCAATTTTTTCTTGGTCAAACCCCAATAATTCAGCTAACCCATCTCACGTGCAACCCTTTATTCCCAATCCAAATTATCAAGCTCCACCTCCAATTTTTCAAACCTCTCAAACAGCACCTCAATCCAAACAACCTTATAGGCACCCCAATTTTCAATCATCGAACCTGTCTTCTCAATCTTCTCAACCGTCCTAAGAAATTGTGCGTTTAGAAAAACAGTTGAGCTCTTACGAAGCTAAAATAAACTCGCAAGACGCTAAAATGGACCAAATGATGAATATGATAAAGGAAATGGCGAAAAATAATGAGAAGGGAAAGTTGCCTAGTCAACCTGAGGTGAATCCAAAATATAACTCTCGTGCTGTAAATTCTTGTGAGGACGAAAATCATAATCCAGTCAACGTAATTACAACCCTTCGATCTGGTAAGAGGATTGATAATAACGTGGGCAACCCTGGCGAACTTTCTAACTCGACCCCAATCCCTAATCTTGATGATCACCCATTGGCTTCGAATGCCAACTCTTCTAAACCTCAAGCTCCCTTAAATGTTGGCAATACCAACATTCCATCTTCTACGACCTTACCACCTTCTATTTCCTTGGATAAATCTTCTTCCCCGAATGATGAAACTTGTCACAGAGTCGAAAAACCAATAGCTCCATTTCCCCATAGACTCAATAATAAGAAGAAAGCGGAAAATTTCGAGAAAATTCTGGAAATTTTCAAACAAGTCCGTGTGAACATTCCTCTTTTAGACACCATTGAACAAATCCCTCAATATGCTAAATGTCTTAAGGAATTGTGCACACAAAAACGTGCGACCAATGTCCCAAAAACCGCCTTTCTAACTGCAAATACAAGCTCTGTTCTTTCAAATCTTGCCCCAGTCAAGTATAAAGACCCTGGCTGCCCTACGATTGATTGTAAAATAGGAAACACTCACATCTCTCGTGCCCTACTCGACCTTGGTGCCAGTGTCAACCTTCTCCCTTATAATGTCTATCGTCAACTTGGACTAGGGGAGATTAAACCAACAAACATCACACTTCAACTAGCCGACCGATCTATCAAAAAGCCATTGGGAATTATCGAAGACGTCTTGATACAGATCGAACAGTTTTACTTCCCTGTCGATTTTATAGTTCTAGAAACAGAGCCTGTCTCAAATCCCAAAGTTCAAATACCATTGATCTTAGGACGCCCTTTCTTAGCAACCTCTAATGCTGTCATTAATTGTAGAAACGGTCAACTTCGACTTTCCTTCGGGCACCTAACCATTGAGCTAAACATCTTTAATCTCAACAAACAACCTAGGGATTTTGAGACCGATGAAATTGACATGATTCAAACCACAGTTGATGAAACCTCTAGTGACACTTCTGAAGCCTTGAAAATGTGTCTTGACCATTTCGACTCCGATTTCGACGAACTCGAATACATTTCTGAACTAAACAAAATTCTTGACTCCGACACTTCGTCACTTGAATCTAACCAAGGAATGTTGACCAATGTTGATACACAAGAACTTCCTAAGTTAGACCTCAAACCCTTGCCACCAGACCTTAAGTATGCCTACCTAGACTCTTTAAAAACTTTTCCCGTAATCTTGGCCTCCGATCTTACCGAGGACCAAGAAGAAAAACTTTTGATATCTTGCGGGAAAATAAGGACGCCTTGGGGTGGGAAATTAGCGATATAAAAGGAATTAGCCCATCAATTATGGAACATCGCATACATTTAGTTGATGAGGCTAAACCCACCCGTGAGGTTCAAAGGCAATTAAACCCAAACATGAGAGAAGTGGTCAAGGAGGAGATAATCAAATGTCTAGACAATAACATCATCTATCCCATCTCTGATAGTACTTGGGTGAGTCCGGTACAAGTTGTACCAAAGAAGTCGGGAGTCACAGTAATCAAAAACGACAGTAATGAACTCGTCCCAACAAAAATCAAAACCAAATGGCATGTGTGTATCGACTATCGAAAGCTTAACTCAGCCACACGAAAAGACCATTTTCCCTTGCCTTTTATTGAGCAAATGCTCGAACGCTTAGCGGGACATGAGTACTACAGTTTTCTCGATGGATACTCTGGCTATAACCAAATTCTTGTTGCTTTAGAAGATCAACATAAGACTACCTTTACTTGTCCCTTTGGAACCTTTGCTTATCGTCGCATGCCTTTTGGTCTTTGTAATGCCCCCGCGACTTTCCAAAGGTGTATGATGAGTATTTTCTCTGATATGGTGGAAGAATTCTTGGAAATATTCATGGACGATTTTTCAATATATGGATCATCTTTTTCCAAATGCCTCACTCATTTAGAACTGTCCTTAAACGTTGTAAGGAGAAATCACTCGTGCTTAATTGGGAAAAATGTCACTTTATGGTAAAAAGGGGAATAGTTCTAGGTCATGTCGTCTCCAAAGATGGCCTAGAAGTCGATAAATCCAAAATCGATTTGATTGCTAATTTACCTCCTCCTAAGTCTGTCAAAGATGTTCGTTCATTTCTTGGCCATGCAGGATTCTATAGAAGATTCATTAAGGATTTCTCAAAAATTTCAAAACCTCTCTCGAATTTACTTGCCAAAGACGTAAAGTTTGAATTTTCCAATGATTGCAAAACATCTTTTGAAACTCTTAAATCAATCTTGACCACAACTCCCATCATTCAACCTCCTGATTGGACTCAACCCTTTGAACTTATGTGCGACGCTTCTGACTTTGCAATTGGAGCCATCTTGGGTCAGCGAATTGATAAACTCCCTCGAGTCATTTACTACACTAGCAAAACCTTAAACGAGGCCCAATTGAATTACTCAACTACTGAAAAGGAATTTTTGGCAGTTGTCTTCGCTCTTGAGAAATTCAGACCATAACTCATAGGATCCAAAGTCATAGCTTACACTGACCATGCTGCCCTATGATATTTGCTTTCTAAAAAGGATGCCAAGGCCCGCTTGATTCGTTGGATCCTTCTTCTTCAAGAATTCGATATAGAAATACGAGATAAAAAGGGTTCTGAAAATGTCGTAGCTGATCATCTCTCTCGAATTGTGCACGAAAATGATAACGACAACCAAATCGATGACTATTTTCCTGACGAACAACTCCTTTCGATCTCTAACACACCTTGGTACGCTGACATTGTGAATTATCTTGTCACACAACAAACACCCGCTGAATGGTCGAAACAAGATAAACAAAAATTTCTCTCGAAAGTTTGAAACTTCTACTGGGACGACCCATATCTTTTCAAATACTGTCCGGACCAAATCATTCGAAGGTGTGTGCCCGATCATGAACACCAAAGTATTCTCTCCTTCTCACATGACCATGCTTGTGGCGGTCATTTTGGAGCAAGAAAAACTGCTGCAAAAGTTTTGCAAAGCGGTTTTTATTGGCCCACACTCTTCCGTGACGCTTTCGAATTTTGCTCTAAATGTGAGCGATGTCAAAGAACGGGTTGAATCACTAAGCAAAACATGATGCCTCTCAATCCCATTTTAGTGATTGAATTATTCGATGTTTGGGGCATCGATTTCATGGGACCATTCCCTAATTCATTTGAGAATCTTTACATCTTGCTTGCAGTAGATTATGTCTCAAAATGGGTTGAAGCCATTCCGACCAAAACCAACGACAACAAGGTTGTTGTCAAATTCCTCAAAGAAAACATCTTTTCACGCTTTGGCACACCTCGAGCTATCATTAGCGATAATGGCACTCATTTCTGTAATTGTGCTTTTTGAGTCCTTGCTCAAGAAATACTCAATCACACACAAGCTGTCAACACCTTACCATCCACAAACTAGTAGACAAGTAGAAGTTTCCAATAGACAAATCAAACAAATTCTTGAGAAAACCGTGAATTCCAATAGAAAAGATTGGTCCGTAAAACTGATTGATGCACTTTGGGCTTTTCGCACTGCTTATAAAACCAATCTAGGGATGTCACCATATCGATTAGTCTTCGGAAAGGCCTGTCACTTGCCTCTTGAACTAGAGCATCGTGCCCTTTGGGCCATAAAATTTTTGAATTTTGACTTAGAAAAAGCCGGCTCACATAGGAAGTTACAAATTTTGGAATTAGAGGAATTAAGAAATGAGGCGTATGAAAATGCAAAAATCTACAAAGAAAGAACCAAAGCCCAACACGACAAAAACATACTCCGTAAGGAATTCAACGTAGGTCAAAAAGTTCTTTTATACGACTCTAGACTTCACTTGTTTCCAGGAAAACTCAGATCTCGATGGACTGGACCTTATGTCGTGAAAGCAGTATATCCTCATGGAGCGGTTGAAATTGAAAATCCTAGGGATGGAAAAGTCTTCAAAGTAAACGGTCAACGACTGAAACCATTTTTGGAATTCGAGCAATAGGACGAAGACGACCCTATCGATCTACATGAGCCTGATCATCCACCATGAAATCAGGTGGTACACGTTCTTTTTCTGTTATTTTTCTTTTTCATTTTTTATTTTATTTTATTTTTGTTTTTCTGCCTTAGACAGTTGGGACACTATCTCAATCAAGTGTGGGGGGGAGTCTGC
This sequence comes from Allium sativum, assembly GCA_030737875.1. Lineage (NCBI taxonomy): Eukaryota > Viridiplantae > Streptophyta > Magnoliopsida > Asparagales > Amaryllidaceae > Allium > Allium sativum. The sequence goes on along the minus strand of CM060915.1, from coordinate 40,710,775 downwards.
ATTGCATTCTTTTGATTTTTCTTTAATTTTTCTTTCTTTCTTTTCATGTAGGACCATCATACATTTTATATCGTAGTAACACACCAAATTTTTTTTTTTGGAAAATACGACTCATTTTCAATTGATACAACAAAATAAGTTTACAATTTTTAGCCAGTTGATAGTATTTTTTTCTCTCAACTTAGATTGAATAAGAAATATAATGAAAAGTTTAATTTTGAGGGATAATAGTGTAACCGGTACATTGGGAGATTCTTAGGTGATGGCCATGAAATCTATTCTATATTGTAGACTTTGTTTAAATAAGTGGAGGACTTAAAATACTTATATTGGCTTGTAAAATCTTTAAAACTAAGTTGTATTAAGTTGAATTCGCATCACTCTCTTTTGTGCTTATAATTTCAATAATAATAGTAATCCAAGGGTATCCAACATTGCTTGTATATCGAGCGTTGGTGTGCAAACCCGCCAAGCTCTATCCGACACGTTGTTGACAAAGTCAGCGTTGGAATATCTTGGTCTCATTTTATGAGATTGGACACCTAAGGATTACCGACACGTTGTTGACAAAGTCAAAGTCGGCCTGCACAATCCGCCAAGCTCTTTACCCACTCTCCGTTAGTCCGCGAGGCAGTGCATGGGTGGTAAACCTTGGTCTTTTTAGTTAGGTGTATGTACTTAATCATAAATCTTAAAATTTTATAGAATAAAGAATAAGCGATGATACCCAAACACTTCTTGACCTTATTGATTTGACTAGCCATACATGAGAAAATTAGAATACCACTTTGCAAACTGTGCCAAGCAAACTAAGAATTTATCTCATGGTTGCACTATGTTATCGACCGAACTAACTGGCCAAACTGGAATTTAACATTTGAAAACTTGATTTATATTGAAAATTTGTGACAAATTGAGGTATCTAAAATAAAATCGACTGATTAGAAATTATTAACTTAATTTATTGTACCACTTTCCTGAAATAAGTCGTGTTTTCATTTTTCGTTTTTATTTGCATATGTCCATTGCATTCATGTAGTTTCATTAGAATCATAGCATACTGCATTTGGATTTTGTGGGTAGTATCCGCTGAAAACCCTCACGAGACACCACTCGTCCTACTAGGGACACCTAGAGGTTTAACGGCTTGTTGCATGCGCTCAATGCAATCGTGTTTCCTACGAAAGTGCGACCTATCTAATTAGTTTTTCATTTTCTTTTTACTCGAGGACGAGTAAAAGATAAGTGTGGGGGTATTTGATTAACATAGAAATGTGTTTATTTTATGCTCGTATATTTTATCTTTAGTAAATAAACAAATGATACTTTGGTTACTTTTGTATATTTTTACAGGATGTCAAGAAATGCCTCCTTCGTTCAAATTAAAGGCCAACTACAGATAAAAATCTACTTCCCCGTATTAAAGCCACCTCAATTACAAAAGACGTTGTAGCTCACTGGTAATTGCATAGAAGTTTGTACTGAGAGACCTGAGTTCGATCCCCGTCGAGCTCACTTTTTGCCAAAGAACAAAACGCGTTCACGCTGGCCCTTTGCTATGAAGAATATATTAATTAGTGTTATATTATATATATACATATTCGTGTGTATGTATGATATTCACTAATAGACATTTTAGGAGTAGTCATGGAAATCAATTCAGAAATATTCACTTTTCAATTTCCAATTTCCAATTAAAAGAATTTCTGACAGAAATATTGCCAAGAAAAGATCAATTTTGAAGATTTTATCCCTTGTTGCCTTTGGAGTCTAATGAGTATCCTTGTTTGGAAGAATTAATCACATACAATCTGCTCATCAACCAATCAATCAATTTGCCACATGGAAGATAGGGAAGATTTGGAAGATATTCACCGTGATTTGCTTTCCAATCAAGCTTGGTCAAGGAAGGCAAGAGATATGATATTACTTCTTGGGAAAAGAGGTCCATTTAGTCATAGATTTGATTAGGATTTAGTCTACATCTCTATAAATATACATGATATCCCATTGTAAAGGCATTCTTTTTCTATTCTGTATTCTCTTTTGTTCTAATAAAAGTCTTTTCTTTTCTAGTTTTATTGTTATTTTAATTTCATAACAATTTGTGTTATCTACCTAATTAGGTTTGGGTAGAACGCATATTGTTATTGTCTTTTATTACTGCTTGTTAGTGATTCACTGTTTGATTAGTTTCAACAGGAATCCTACTTTTAATTTCTGTTGTTGTTCTAGCTGTTTTCTAGTAATTGCTCCTTTTCATTTCAATTGTTGAATTTGATACTGATTAGATTCAGTGTAATTTCAACAACAGTTAAAAACATCTCCAGATTTCGTCTAACTCGCCCAAGAATAAATAAATAATAATTTTTAATTACACCTCCCTGTGTTCGACCTGTATGCTACACACCTGTATGCTTGCAGAATTTAATTTAAATGTCGCGCTTTTCTAGTTCTTAGATTAGCGACAATCAATAATCATTAAAGTAACATGATAAGAACATAAACTAGAAAGTAAGAAATGACTATATATAAATATGCATGACAAGGTAAGTAGGATGAAAAAGATAAACATTGATCGCGCTTCTAATCACTTAAGGATAATTACTACACTGCACCAATTCTAATTTCACCGCATCGTTACTAGTTCGATACTGAAAATTGATCCCCATCTTGTAATTGGTAGTCCTCAGGCGTAACATCTAGTAAGAGGTATTCACCCCATACAATCCTTACTTGCCTATACTAGATACTAGATGTCCCCACACTACCCCCTTATCGCTTAATCGATCGGCTCCCTAACTCGCATGTATTTATTACTTGTTTCATTCGGCCCCGCTTGTTTACTTGTGTCATTCGGCCCCGCTTGTATGTAGATACCTGTGCTGGTCCCACCATTGGGTGTATCAATCCCTATGATGGCAACCCGACACAATTCAAGATGCACAGTGTATACTACTGATGCCCAGTGCCTGCTTTTTCCACTCCGGAGCACGTGCACGCCCGTACTCCGCCGGAACCTACACTGTCGCACCACCCGCCGCTATTTTGACCACTTATAATCTGCCCAGTAATCGTGCCCCACCCTGCCAAGTTCAGGGTACCATGATACATCTATGTGGGTTACTGCTGAAATGAGTCCCCGTTACTAGGGTTTCCTACTAGTTAAGTTTGTGGGCCTATATATGCAAATATTACCCACCTACACAAGATGTACTTAACCCTCCCACTGATTCAAACATGTTTATTTAACGGTTAAGTTTATGGGCCTATATACACTAATATTACCCACCTACCCAAGGTTTACTTAACCCTCCTACTTATCAAGTCAATATGTGTTATTGGTTAAGCTTGCCTTAACCCTATCCCCTTTGTTCATGTAATATTGGTTAAGTGCTTCCACTCATGTTAACTTAACCCACCCACACATCATGTTGTATTGGTTAAGTGTTTCTTATTAACTTAACCATGTTCATTCATCATGTTATATTGGTTAAGTGTTTTAAATTTACTTAACCCCACCCACTTATCTAATTAACATGTTGTATTGGTTAAGTGTTCTCAATTTACTTAACCCCACCCACTTATTTAATTAACATGTTGTATTGGTTAAGTGTTCTCAATTTACTTAACCCCACCCACTTATCTAATTAACATGTTGTATTGGTTAAGTGTTCTCAATTTACTTAACCCTACGCACTTGTCTAATTAACATGTTGTATTGGTTAAGTGTTCTCAATTTACTTAACCCCACCCACTTGTCTAATTAACATGTTGTATTGGTTAAGTGTCGCCTATTCATTTGTTACTCAACCCTTCCATTCTATGAACGTCTATTCATTGGCATTAATTAATTTATTAATGCACCAACCTCTCACATTAGAACTGTTTTTTGCGGTTGCTAGATGTGCCGGGCGATTCCGGGCAGACTTCTACTGCAAACTCATTCTAACCTCGGGTTTTGGGTTTAATGCGCTAACCTCTCACATTAGATCTATGTTGTTGCGGTCGCTGGATGTGCCGGGCGGTTCCGGGCAATCTTACACCGCAACTCAATCTAACCTCGGGTTAGGCATGTTCATCTTTTAACCAATTTACATATTTACCACTTATGTCCAAGTCTAGATTTATATGTAAATTATCCATAAGTGTGGTCAATTCAAGTTATGCCACATTTACTAGATATGCCCAAAATTAATTATATGATTACAACCCATATTATGCCAAATTACATAATGTCCAATATTTAATGTTTCCGAACTGTTTCCCAACGTCAATTGTTCGTATGATTCATATAATACTTTAGGCTCGCAATTAGCCTAATCTCATAAGAAAAAGGGAAAGAAAGAGACGTATAACGTCCAAACTGGCATAAAACAATATAGATCCAATTATGAACATAACTAGCATATAAAAAAGATCCCATTTACGAACTTGCATAACAAAATAGATCTAAATTAACATATGAACTGGCATAACAAGTCAGATCTAAATTAACGTATGAACTTGCATAACAAATTAGATCTAAATTAACATATGAACTTCCATAACAAATTAGATCTAAATTAACATATGGACTTGCATAACAAATTAGATCTAAATTAACATATGGACTTGCATAACAAATTAGATCTAAATTAACATATGAACTTGCTTAACAAATTAGATCTAAATTAACATAAGAAAATAGACTAGCATGGATCATAAACTTGCACGATCATAATTTACATTGACACAAATTTGCATAATCAATGACTTGCATAAGCAATAGACATATAAAATATGAATTTGCATAAACATATAAACTGGCATGGATCTAATCTTATAAAATATGACTTGCATAGATCTAAACATATAAATAGGAACTTGCATTTATGAATATGATTTTCACATAAACTTGCATATGATTTGCATACAAACTTGCATATAGTCTTGCATATGTAATTAGACATGTAGACTAATATCACATGATTTACATATAAACTTGCATATGATTTGCATACAAACTTGCATACAACAACATCATAAAATGAATGTAATCGAGCATACACAATTAGACACATGAATTAACATCATAAAATGGACTTAATCAAGTATATGTAAATAGTCATATTCATATAGTCCAACTTATAAACCCATCACAATTACGTTCAACAATTATCTTGTTAAAGAAGCTGTACTCAATATGAACGGATTAAAGAAGAGAATAGATTAAGCGTCGAATCCTTTTTCCACCATCCTAAGTTTTAATTCATTGAATTTGAGAAGCTTGCTCAGTCTATGTTGCAGCATGGCGGCTTATAGAATGATTTTTGTTTTGATTTAGGGTTTAGGTTAGATGTGATTATATAAGAGTGTAGGTTTAATTCTAGCCTTTAGATCAGTCTAGGACTAATTAGAGTCATCCAAACCAAAGAGATGTGTCACTCAGCTAATCACAGCACGACACATAAGCCCTAATACCTCAGAATTCGTCACCGGGCCAATCAGAGAAGGCCACGTTAAAAAAAACAATCCTTGACCAACAAAAATGCGCCATGTGCACCACATGATGCGTACATGTCATATATATATATATATGTGTATATATATATTATTTTTTATTGTCAATTAACATAAGTGACAAATTATCGTATTCTCTTTAATGTTAATTGACATAAGTGACAAATTAACATAAGTATTCATACAAATTAAGATTAATTACATGGTTTCCTAAATTATCATCAAATAAACAAAAATGACAATCAATCGAACATAAATGACAAATTACTTGTTTTATAATCAATGTCATATTAAACATATCTACAAATCAATGTTTTTCTTTCTTTTGTAGCAATCAATTTATTGCATGTATTGATTCCTTCTGTACTCACACATTTTTAAATTTGTATCTTTATAACATAATTGCACATATGTACATATATGCATCTATTTATTTAATACTTTTACCGTATGCATTATTGCGTTAAATCTCCTTATTTAACGCATGTACTAATATGTTAATCTTCTTACCTTTAATTTTCACATGCATTTCTTTACATTAATGCTTTTCTACATTTTATTGCGCACTTATGAATTTTCTTCTTAATTAATTAATCCATAAATTAGTTATATAAAAATTTGGGTTATTACATTCTCCAATCCTTAAAGGATTTCGTCCCCGAAATCTCCAAGTTAAGAAGAATGTTACCATCCTACCATCCATCATCCATCTACTCATCCATCAATCACAGACATCCATTGTCCTTAAAAGATTTCTAATGCTTTAATGAACATATGCAAAAGTGTGTGTATATGTTCCTACTCCAATGCAAAATTAGGCGGTCTACTGACTCAGTCGACCTCCTTAATGCAATTCATGATAGTGCCATGCGTCCATTATGTATGTAAAAGAGTCCTAATGATACATATCATTTTTACATGCGTGCACAATCATTCAATCAAATGCAACATCCATATGATAACACATTCAATATACATCCATCAAATTAATTATGCACACTTATTTATATGCAATATGAAAGTGATTGAGCTGATCTAGTGCCTAATGTGTGTGTAAATGCATCTACGAGCAACCACTAGCAAACGCTTGCATCCACTTGCATCCACCAAACATAACATGTCTCAAACACATGTTTACAACCATAGGATTTTCCTACCTAAAGATCGAAGATGTAATCGAGAGGACATACTGAACGATAGAACAAGTATAAACAAAGCGATCGAAAAAGAAGAAGTTAAGAACATACCCTCCAAAAGGAAAGGGTACACCGTACGCATCTTGTCTTCCGCCTCCCAAGTCGCGGCTCCTTGATCATCTCCCCATTGGACTTTAATCACTTGACCTCTCGATTGTGTAACTTCTTGACCTCCGATCCAAGGATGCATGTAGAAGCTCGTCTAATCATGGCATCTTGCTCCACTTCCACTTCCCTAAGCATGCTCGGCTCCACTACTTCCATGGTATCATGTAAACGCTTATTCAAGGATTGTCTTCCTCAAGCTCTCGTCTCGTGATACGCAAAGTCTGTCTCGCACCTCGGGGGTAAACCCCGAACTTCATCAAAGACGTCATCAAACTCATGGACCACACGAACAAATTTCAAATCATCGATGAATGCGTCAAAAGATTCTAGGTAGCTAAGCATCACTGAACCCCTAGGGTCACAGGAAATATCAAGTGTCTTTCTACAACGAGTCAATAGTCTAACTACCCTCTTTTCACAGTCTAGGATGGCACCATGCCTGGCTAGCCAATTCATTCCTAGAATCAAGCTATAGCCCGTGAAACCAAGAACGAAGGTGTTGCATTCAAGCCCAACGCCCAAGACAGACACTCTCAAATCCCGACAAACCATAGATAAGTGAGCCGAACCACCAATAGGATTTGAGACTACAATGGGATCCATAACTAGACTAGTATTTAGGTACAGTGTTTCAACAATCGAAGCAGATACAAACGAGTGTGAAGCGCAAAAGTCGAAAAGAATTCCAGGAAGAAGAAATCAAATTTTCAACCAAAACTTCCTATCTCTTTCTGATATACTAACCACGAGAACACAACCTGCCCTTCTGAAGATCCTGTACTTTGTCCTTACCCTTGCCCTTGCCTCTTTGGACATTCCTGATAAGATGTCTTGTCTCTCCGTAATGATAACAACTAGTCTTCTTCTTCTTTCTAACATCTTTCTTTAAGTAGCCAGGTATTTCACAATTGTGGCACTTCCCTTTTCTCTTGGCCCTTGTTATCCATACCGCCTTTCTTTGGATCCACTTTCTTATCCTGTGTCCTATCCATGTCTCCCCTGCACGTTCTCCATTCGTGACATCCCACCAAAATGAAGCTTCATCCTTCATTAACCAAGCAGCTAGTTGAACCTTCCTCCCATCGTCTATCTCAAAGGTACCAACAAGTCCTCCACTTTGTTGAGCCAACTTCTAGCCTCGACAAACGTCTTAGTCCCATGAAGAGGTTTTTCACACGGAAGTCCTTACACATCTTAGAAAAAGCATCTATACGCGAAGGAAGAAATTCAAAAGGGAAAGAGGAATGAACTCGAAACAAAGAATTGGAAGAAAGATATATGGCTTTTGGGGATTATGTTTTTCAAAATAAACTTTCCTTTTGAAAATACTTCCTTTTAAAACCTTTTTGAAAATAGTATTCAAAAACTTTTATCTAATCTGGTAAACCTTCAGCTCTGATACTAAGTGTAACACCCCACACCCGTTAATGTCACTCACAAAGGGAATGCATTAAGTTTCGTGGAGTATTATAAGTAAGCAGAACAGAATATTACAAGATAGAGAAAGTAGTACTTGAAAATTTTCATAACTTTATTGCAGAGGAAACATAAATAAGTTTGATTACATTTCCAAATACCAAAACCAAGTATATAATATCAGTCTTGTACAAAACCTTCAGTGTACTTAATATTAAAACTGTAATCCCCAACAGAAAATGCCATAGATAAGCTGAATCAAAGCCAAGCAATGTTGAGTCAAGGAATTTTGATTTATGTCAAAGTAATGCGCGATGATCAACAAAAAGGCGACGTTCATTGATAAAGAGCTTCATATGGTATTAGTCATTAGAAATTGATTATTTGGTATGATAATAGTGTTCATTATTGTTAAAATCTATCCTCAAATAATCAATGTTTATATATATACACTTATGTATATGTATGCACATAAATTGTGCAAACTGGACTATACCGGTCGACCGCCCAAAACAGACCGGTCGACCGTTTTTACCTAGTTTGCAAAATGAACGTGCACACATATACATATAACGTATATATATTTAAATTCCTGTCTATTGGTCCTTTTTGACCTGTCGACCGTTTTTAAACAGAAGCAACTATTTGAATAGTCACTTCCATTCCTCCAAGGGTTACTTCTCCTTCCTTTCATCAATGATCATATCTATTGATTGTAACTCTTTACCAAAGGTTACAACTAATTATCTCCTATATAAACACTTTGAAATCATCAATTCTAATAACCAATTCTTTCTATCTATTCTCTATATTGTTGATTTCATTCTTGAACTCTCAAGCACTCAAACGCTCATATTCTTCACAATATCGTTCTTGAATCCTAGAATTTATATATTATTCTTTTGATTCAAACACGATATCATCTTCCAAATCTTCACAAACACAAATTATATTTGAGGATAAGATTATAGGAAGGTTGTACAAGAATTGAAAAATTCGTGTTATTGAGAGAACACATTTTCAAATTACAAGTCTACTCGTCTTGTTTGAAGTCCTCCGTGTTGTTAGAGTCAAGTATTGAAGTCCTCCGTGTTGTAAGAGGAAAGTTGTGAAGTCCTCGTGTTGATAGAGGCATGAAATCGCGTTCGGCTGCTCGGGTGTTGTGAACCTGTTTCCTCCAGGTTAAGTGAGGTTGTTGATTAGTGAAATTCCAGATAGAAGTCTGGGACTGGACGTAGGACGGTTCTCCAAACCAGTATAAAAATCTCTGGTGTGATTTTTTCCTTTACTGCATTTACTCACCTGTGATATCTTATTCTACTTTATATTTATTTGCATAACTATTGTATTAGACAAATAGTTGTGTGTTATTCCATATTACATGATCCGAGTGTACTATATTATACTTGGCAAGTACACGCACACATTTTTATTTGGTATCAGAGCACGGTCATCTTATAACCGTAACACAGTTATTTGATATATTCTTATAATATGGCAAATAACCCAAGTTCTAGCACTCAAAACACCACCTACACAGAAGGTCAATCAACACAAAGACCTCCATTCTTCAATGGCCTTAATTATAGCTATTGGGCAACATGTATGTCATTTTACATGCAGTCAAATAGCTATGATGCCTGGAATGCTACACAAAAATAAATAGTGAATCCAACAACTGATTATTCAGAATGGGCACCGGCTGAAAAAACGGCAGCAGCTGTAAATGCAAAAGCAATAAATATGATGTTTTGTGCATTAGACCAAAATGAATATAACTGTGTTAGTATCTGTACCACTGCATATCAAATTTGGAAAACGCTAAAAACCACACATGAAGGTACTAATAAGGTTAAACAAGCCAAAATAGCCATGCTGAAAAGTCAGTTTCAAAATTTCAAAATGAAACCGAATGAAACAATCAATGACATGTATTCACGGTTTCAAACTATCCACCATGCACTTATTGGTTTTGGACAAAAATATTCAGATTTTGATGTTGTCTTAACAGTCCTACATTCTCTGACTAGTGAATGGGAAGAAAAAGTACTAGCGATTGAAGAAGCTAATGACCTTTCTGTCATGAAGCCAGATGAATTGATAGGAAATCTAATGTCCTATAAAGCAAATTTGCAAGCTAGAAAGGAACAGAAAGAAGAAAAGAAAAATGTAGCATTTCATGTCGAAAAAGATGAGACGAATCAGAATCTGAAGATGGAGACTTAGATTTTATGGCAAAAGGTTTCAAAAAATTCCTGAAACAACGAAAAGCTAGTCGATATAACAAAAGGAAATCTGGTTCAAATAAACCTTCATCATCAGTTATAGAATGTTTCAACTGCCATAAAAAGGGGCACATGCACAAAGATTGTCCGGAACAAAAGAAGAAGTCAGAAAATGACAAGTTCAAATACAAGAAGGATAAATCAAAGAAACAAGCTTTCTCAGTCACAGGGGTTGATTCAGACTCGTCTTCATCAGAAGATGAACAAGCAAATGTTTGTTTCATTGCTACAGAAGATGAGGTACAAATTCCTACATTTGATGAAGTTCTTGATATTAATGCTGAATTGATAGTTAAATTTAAAAATATGAAACGTCAATGGAAAGAAGCCAAAGCAGATTTAAGTAGAGCAGAGTTTGAACGAGATATGTTAAAGGATGAAAAGAAAATATTAGAAGAAGAACTTGAAAAAGTTCAAGAATCATCATCTAATATTGATTCTCAATTATCTCTTTTGAGTCAAGAAATTGAAACTCAAAAAGAGAAAAATGATGCTCTCACTACTGAAAATCATGAGCTTAAGGCAAAAGTCAAAATTCTGGATCTAGAAAAAGCTAGTTTACAAACTAAGTTAGATAATATTACTCAAAATGTTTCTAACTTCAATAAAGGTCGAGAAAATTTAACAAAAATCATTGAAAGTTCATAATCTGCTTCAAATAAACATGGCTTGGGATATAAGAAACCCAGAAACATCTTGGTTTCAGAAGGAAAAATGAAAAACAAAATAAAGCTAAGAAAAATCTTAGTTTATTATATTCCAAACGAAAACCAGTTGTGAAGTTTCAAAAGAAAAATATCAAAACTATCAAGATATGGGTTCCTAAAACAAATAATAATTTGATTTGGAACAAATATATTCAACATTTTATGAATACTGTGCATTATAATTCTAATTATGTATATAAAGGTGATACCGGACCCGTATAGGTTTGGACTCCTAAGACCTAACTCTTAGGACCCTATAAAAAGGTGGGTACCATGGACTTAATATTATTTTTTGCAGGTCCCAGTTAAGAAAAGAGGAAAGTGGATATTGGACAGTGGTCGCTCGAAGCATATGACTGGAGACAAGAGCTTATTGACAAATATTACTTACTCAAATGGTGGCTCCGTCACTTTTGGAGATAATTCAAAAGGCAATATCATCGGCAAAGGCGATGTGAGCAATTGCGGTACATCTAACTTACCTCTTATTACTAATGTCATGCTAGTTAGAAATTTGAAACACAATCTACTTAGTATTAGTCAGTTATGTGACAAGGGTTTTACCATTTCCTTTTCTGATAACAAGTGTAGTATCTTAGATAAAGATCATAAGTTAGTTTTCGAAGGATATAGAGACAGAAATATTTATATTCTGAATATGAATGTCAATCATAATTCAGATATGTGTCTTGTAGCAAATGATAATGATCAATGGCTATGGCACAAACGTTTCTGTCACATAAACTTCAGAATTATCGACAAGCTATCCAAAAGCGATCTAGTTAGAGGACTACCCAAAATGAGTTTTACGGTTGATAACATAAACTAGCGGACATTTTTACTAAGCCTCTACTTGAATCAAGTTTTATTTCTTTACGTAGAGAGCTTGGCTTGATCTCTAGAACTGAACTTGATATGTAAACTCTAAAGTTATATACATATGAATTATTAAGTTCTTTTCTTATCCGGTGCTTTTAATTTTCAAAATTTTAGCTATTATGTAGCTACTTCTAGTTTTAGTAGGAGAATATGAGCTATTCATCTTTGTACGGTAACTATTCCTTGAATGTTTTCAACCACTACTCTATATATACAGAACACTCTCTTTATATATATATATATATATATATATCATTCATTCTCTTTCTACATCTCCTCAACTCCGAGTCTATATTTTAAAGTTTTCAATACATCAATATGGCTCATATCTGCAATGAATGTGCACAAAGGTCACACATTTCTGTTACAAGTTCTGAACCTGAGGAATACTATTCTCCTGAAACACCGAAAAGCAGACCAGAATGCACTCATACCCCCGGAAATACGCCTATGTCTAAACGTGCAAAGAAAGCGCTGTTTTGCTCGCCATGAACTAGAGAAAAGATAAATGAGACTCATCACTATCAGAAGCATCAAATAGATCTTCAGAGACAACTCCATTACGATTCCGATCGATTATCACTCTTAGAACGCATGGCTTCATTTTTCTGTGGCACAAACAAACCTGGAGTTTATGAACCTATGCCGCATGCTCCTTTATCTTCAAGGAGTCCTAACTCCTGGGATCGTAACTACAATCGTAATGAAGGTGCAAAATGGTCGCCATGGACATCTCGAATCAACGAGGTTAAGGAATAGTCAACCGAGCATATTCGGCAACATCTCATTAGTTTTGTTTTCAAATATATTATGATTATATTTAAGTTTTTCTATGATTGTAACATATATGTACTTCCTTTTTGAATGAGTTCAATAAAGTTCAGACCGCTCAAAACCAGAAGAAGAGCAAAAAATTAGAAAAACAAAAATTTGGAAAAACCAGTCGACCGGTAGGAATGGACCAGTCGACTGTTTTGATATCTGGACAAAAATGGTCGACCGGTCATTTCTCACTAGTCTTCCGGTTGAGGCCTCTTCTGTTTTTATTTTTCAAACATGGCCAGTCGACTGGTCAACCAGTCGACCGTTTTGGTCTCTGGATGAAAACGGTCGACCGGAAGATATTGACCAGTCAACCTGTTTCGATCTGAAGGGTTTTTATACTCATCTATACAGTCATTTTTTTTACCTATCTCTTCATTTTTAACTTTATCTTTTCCCTCTCCAAAAGCTCTAAAACCCTAGGGCTTCAAAATTCCAAAACTCTTTCATGGCTCCTCCACAAAAGAAGATGAAGAAAGCTTCCTCTTCTACCGAACTCCAACCAATAGATAGTTCGATTAAGAAATGGCTTGTTGATCCGGTTGTTATCAAGAGATGGAATCAAATGAAGGATTTCAACATACACCCTGGTTTGTTTATCAAATTTCCTGATTTCTCAAACTATCGTGTTCAAAGATTAGCTAGAAATGCTCATATTGAATCTCTACTTGATTTTGATCGTAATAATGTTGAAATTAATCACATTATGATCAAGCTTTTCTATGCTAACCTTAATCTTGACAAATACAAATCGGAAAATACTTCTCATTGTCTATGGTCAGTTGTATGTGGACAACAAGTTTTTATTTCTTGTGAAAGAATGGAAAATGTTCTTGGTTCGGAATTCAGAAGAGAAAAAATTTCATGTAATTTTTGTACTATTCACGTCCGAAATCAAATAATCATGAATTTATTGAGGATGATAAGGACAGCACAAAATCGATTAATTTACATCCTATGGCTAGAGTTCTTCACCATACCTTAGTGCATTCTCTTTTACCTCAGATTGGAAATTTCGACGCTGTTTACAAAGAAAATTTCAAAGCTTTATATGCAATTTATGGGGGGATTCCCATAAACTGGATTGAAATGATCTTCGATGAAATCTTACAAGTCGATGAGTTGAATAGGCCGCATCTTTTCTATAATGAATATATTATGCGACTCTTACTTGATTGTGGAATCAATCCTCCTCCGTCAACCATTTCAAAGCCAAAATGCATAAATAAAGCTTCAATCAAGCGAATGAAACTTCCTGAACCTTATTTTAATATCATTCCTTTCGAACAATGGAAGGAACAAGGATACCAAGGAACCTCGTCTCAACCTTCTCATCCAAAACCCGAAGAGGTGAAACTTCTACACTCTACTTCCTCCACAAAAGAAAGTCTTAAAACCATTGCTCAAAATCAATTTCTACTTGAAGCTCGACTTAAGCCTATGGACACAAAAATGGATAAGCGTTTTAACAAACTTAAGTCGTTCTTCGCGTCTATATGAGAGGCAATGTCTTGTGGAACATCCTCTTCTTCCATGCAAGCACATGACCCCGACAAACGTCCAGCTCCTCCATCCTTTGCTTGGACATCTTCGGAGGAGGGTACTAACTCTGACACTAGTCACGGACGAGGTCGCGGTAAATCTCAAATGGTTGAAGTTGAAGAAGAGGAAGAAGAAGAAGGTGAGGAAACGGAATCCGAGTAGTTAGCTTATTTGATCGTTTTATGAACTTATGCTTTTATTATTTCCAGACTTAATCCGACACTTGTACCTAAATGGTGTCGTTGTTTTTTATTTTGAACTCAGACCTATTTATGCTTGTACTCTATGCTCTATGTTATGTGTTGTATGTTGCTTTAATCTATGCTAGTATTGCTTTCAATGTTTATATGCTTATTTAGTCCTTTTTATCGATGACAAAGGGGGAGAAATATGATACTAACATTATATATATAAGGAAAAGTTGTACTAACATTGTGTATGCAGGAATAACAGTTATTATACAGGCACAAATTCAGGGGGAGATTATATACAGGGGGAGATTCAGAGATATATTGCCATCAATCAAAAAGGGGGAGAATGTTGAGTCAAGGAATTTTGATTTATGTCAAAGTAATGTGCGATGATCAACAAAAAGGCGACGTTCATTGATAAGGAGCTTCATATGGTACTACTCATTAGAAATTGATTATTTGGTATGATAATAGTGTTCATTATTGTTAAAATCTATCCTCAAAAAATCAATGTTTTTATATATATATATACACTTACGTATATGTATGCACATAAATTGTGCAAACTGGGCTATACCGGTCGACCGCCCAAAACAGACCGGTCGACCGTTTTTACCTAGTTTGCACAATGAATGTGCACACATATACATATAACGTATATATATTTAAATTCCTATCTACTAGTCCTTTTTGACATGTCGACTGTTTTTTAACAGAAGCAACTATTTGAATAGTCACTTCCATTCCTCCAAGGGTTGCTTCTCCTTCCTTTCATCAATGATCATATCTATTGATTGTAACTCTTTACCAAAGGTCACAACTAATTATCTCCTATATAAACACTTTGAAATCATCAATTCTAATCACCGATTCTTTCTATCTATTCTCTATATTGTTGATTTTATTCTTGAACTCTCAAGCACTCAAACGCTCATGTTCTTCACAATATCGTTCTTGAATCCTAGAATTTATATATTATTATTTTGATTCAAACACGATATCATCTTCCAAATCTTCACAAACACAAATTCTATTTGAGGATAAGATTATAGGAAGGTTGTACAAGAATTGACAAATTCGTGTTATTGAGAACACACATTGTCAAATTACAAGACTACTCGTCTTGTTTGAAGTCCTCCGTGTTGTTAGAGGCAAGTATTGAAGTCCTCCGTGTTGTAAGAGGAAAGTTGTGAAGTCCTCGTGTTGATAGAGGCGTGAAATCGCGTTCGGCTGCTCGGGTGTTGTGAACCTATTTCCTCCGGGTTAAGTGAGGTTGTTGATTAGTGAAATTACAGATAGAAGTCTGGGACTGGACGTAGGATGGTGCTCCAAACCAGGATAAAAATCTCAGGTGTGATTTTTCCTTTACTGCATTTACTCATCTGTGATATCTTATTCTACTTTATATTTATTTGCATAACTATTGTATTAGACAAGTAGTTGTGTGTTATTCCATATTACACGATCCGAGTGTACTATATTATACTTGGCAAGTACACGCACACATTTTTAAGCAATTCATCTTTCAACTTCAAGATGGAAGAAGGGATATCCGAACTAAGCTTGAGTATTTCCTCCCTAAAAACCTGGGGGGGGGGGGGGGACGGAAGAAAAGAGGCGAAAACAAACTAGGTCAGACATAAGTCTAGTGAGTCCAGTGAGTTTAACAATATAATCATTAAAGTAACATGATAAGAACATAAACTGGAAAGTATGAAATGACTATACATAAATATGCATGACAAGGTAAGCAGGACGAATAAGATAAGCGTTGATCGCGCTTCTAATCACTAAAGGATAATTACTGCACTGCACCAATGCTAATTTCACCGCACCGTTACTAGTTCCATACTGAAAGTTGATCCCCATCTTGTAATTGGTAGTCCTCAGGCGTAACATCTAGTAATAGGTATTCACCCCATACAATCCTTACTTGCCCATACTAAATACTAGATGTCCCCACACTACCCCCTTATCGCTTAATCGATCGGCTCCCTAACTCGCATGTATTTATTACTTGTGTCATTCGGCCCAGCTTGTTTACTTGTGTCATTCGGCCCCGCTTGTATGTAGATACCTGTGCTGGTCCCACCATTGGGTGTATCAATCCCTATGATGGCAACCCGACACAATTCAAGATGCACAGTGTCTACTACTAATGCCTAGTGCCTGCTTTTTCCACTCCGGAGCATGTGCACGCCCATACTTCGCCGGAACCTACACTACCGCACCACCCGCCGCTATTTTGACCGCTTATAATCAGCCCAGTAATCGTGCCCCACCCTGCCTAGTTTAAGGTACCATGATACATCTATGTGGGTTACTGCCGAAATGGGTCCCCGTTACTAGGGTTTCTTACTGGTTAAGTTTGTGGGCCTATATATGCAAATATTACCCACCTACACCAGATGTACTTAACCCTCCCAATGATTCAAACATGTTTATTTAAAGGTTAAGTTTGTGGGCCTATATACACTAATATTACCCACCTACCCAAGGTTTACTTAACCCTCCTACTTATCAAGTCAATATGTATTATTGGTTAAGCTTGCCTTAACCCTTTCCCCTTTGTTCATGTAATATTGGTTAAGTGCTGTCCATTCATGTTAACTTAACCCACCCACACATCATGTTGTGTTGGTTAAGTGTTTCTTATTAACTTAACCCTGTTCATTCATCATGTTATATTGGTTAAGTGTTTTAAATTTACTTAACCCCACCCACTTATCTAATTAACATGTTGTATTGGTTAAGTGTTCTCAATTTACTTAACCCCACCCACTTATCTAATTAACATGTTGTATTTGTTAAGTGTTCTCAATTTACTTAACCCCACCCACTTATCTAATTAACATGTTGTATTGGTTAAGTGTTCTCAATTTACTTAACCTCACCCACTTGTCTAATTAACATGTTGTATTGGTTATGTGTTCTCAATTTACTTAACCCCACCCACTTGTCTAATTAACATGTTGTATTGGTTAAGTGTCACCTATTCATATGTTACTTAACCCTTCCGTTCTAAGCATGTCTATTCATTGACATTAATTAATTTATTAATGCACCAACCTCTCACATTAGAACTGTTGTTTGCGGTTGTTGGACGTGTCGGGCGGTTCCGGGAAGACTTCTACCGCAAACTCATTCTAATCTCGGGTTTTGGGCTTAATGCGCTAACCTCTCACATTAGATCTGTGTTGTTGCGGTCGCTGGATGTGCCGGGCGGTTCCGGGCATTCTTACACCGCAACTCAATCTAACCTCGGGTTAGGCATGCTCATCTTTTAACCAATTTACATATTTACCACTTATGTCCAAGTCTAGATTTATATGTAAAGTATCCATAAGTTTGGTCAATTCAAGTTATGCCACATTTACTAGATATTCCCAAAATTAATTATATGATTACAACCCATTTTATGCCAAATTACATAATGTCAAATATTTAATGTTTCCCAAATGTTTCCCGGCGTCAATCGTTCATATTATTCATATAATACGTTAGCTCGCAATTAGCCTAATCTCATAAGAAAAAGGGAAAGAAAGAGATGTATAACATCCAAACTGGCATAAAACAATATATATCCAATTATGAACATAACTAGCATATAACAAAAATCCCATTTATGAACTTGCATAACAAAATAGATCTAAATCAACATATGAACTTGCATAACAAGTTAGATATAAATTAACATATGAACTTGCATAACAAATTAGATCTAAATTAACATATTAACTTCCATAACAAATTAGATCTAAATTAAAATATGGACTTGCATAACAAATTAGATCTAAATTAACATATGGACTTGCATAACAAATTAGATCTAAATTAACATATGAAAATAGACTAGCATGGATCATAAACTTGCATGATCATAATTTACATTGACATAAATTTGCATAATCAATGACTTGCATAAGCAATAGACATATAAAATATGAATTTGCATAAACATATAAACTGGCATGGATCTAATCATATAAAATATGACTTGCATAGATCTAAACATATAAATAGGAACTTGCATGTATGAATATGATTTTCACATAAACTTGCATATGATTTGCATACAAACTTGCATATAAACTTGCATACGTAATTAGACATGTAGACTAATATCACATGATTTACATATAAACTTGCATATGATTTGCATACAAACTTGCATACAACAACATCATAAAATGAATCTAATCGAGCATACACAATTAGATACATGAATTAACATCATAAAATGGACTTAATCAAGTATATGTAATTAGTCATATTCATATAGTCCAACTTATAAACCCATCACAATTACGTTCAACAATTATCTTGTTAAAGAAGCTGTACTCCTTATGAACGAATTAAAGAAGAGAATAGATTAAGTGTAGAATCCTTTTTCCACCATCCTAAGTTTTAATTCGTTGAATAAGAGAAGCTTGCTCAATCTATGTTGCAGCAGCATGGCGGCTTGTAGAATGATTTTTGTTTTGATTTAGGGTTTAGGTTAGATGTGATTATATAAGAGTGTAGGATTAATTCTAGCCTTTAGATCAGTCCAGGAGTAATCAGAGTCATCCAAACCAAAGAAATGTGTCACTCAGCCAATCACAGCACGACACATAAGCCCTAATACCTCAGAATTCGTCACCAGGCCAATCAGAGAAGGCCATGTTCAGAAGAAAAAACAATCCGTGACCAACAAAAATGCGCCACATGATGCATACACATCATATATATATGTCTATATATTATATATATATATTATTGTAAATTAACATAAGTGACAAATTATCATATTCTCTTTAATGTTAATTGACATAAGTGACAAATTAACATAAGTATTCATACAAATTAAGATTAATTACATGGTTTCCTAAATTATCATCAAATAAACATAAATGACAATCAATTGAACATAAATGAAAAATTACTGGTTTTTTAATCAATGTCATATTAAACATATCTTCAAATCAATGTTTTTCTTTCTTTTGTTGCAATCAATTTATTGCATGTATTGATTCCTTCTGTACTCACACATTTTTAAATTTGTATTTTTATAACATAATTGCACATATGTACATATATGCATCTATTTATTTAATACTTTTACCGTATGCATTATTGCATTAAATCTCCTTATTTAACGCACGTACTAATATGTTAATCTTCTTACCTTTAATTTGTCACATGCATTTCTTTACATTAATGCTTTTCTACATTTTCTTGCGCACTTTTGAATTTTCTTCCTTAATTAATTAATCCATAAATTAATTATATAAAAATTTGGGTTATTACATATTGGTTTAGGCTTTTGGGGCTTGTGCTTGAGGGATGTTGAATTCGATTAAGATGGCTTACGTGAGATATATAATCTGGATGTTATGAGTGTTATTATGTATTACTTCTACTTGCCATGATTGAATGGTTGCTTAGATTGCCTTGGTCGCATGGTTGAAATGTTTTTTTGTAAAGGCTATCACAGTCCGATGTGGGGAATATGGGAGTTGTGTTCTTCTTTGGTGTTGCGAGTAGATTAGTTCGTTTATTTACCCATTCTCATATACTTTATTGATGAAGTTTGTTAGCTGTTTTATCGCTCACTATGATTGTTGTCTGACTCAAGGTTTTATGTTTCTCTCTTATTACCTTGGGTTGTTCATCTGATTTTTGATGGGAAGACTAGGTGGCAGGTGACAGGTTATAGCTTAGTAAGGACGATGTAGAGGTTCGGAAACAAGCAGGAGGTAGGCGTACCATCTCTCTTACTATATGGTATTTGGGTTCCTGCTGTTTGTTATTCTACTCTGAGTGCTGTAGTGAGGCAAATTTGTATATACATGTGTTGTAATCTTAGTGTAAGAATATACTTTCTTAATGTTTTGAAAATTTGAGATTTCTACTCAAATATGCTTCACTAATATTACATGTTGCATATATTCTATTATATTTCATCCTTGCGCTATGAGATTTATGACAGGTTCCGCTTGTGTTATCATACCTTGATGATCGTCCACTTCTGTCTGGCATGCCTTTTAGCGCATTATTCCTCTTGTTTAGTGTGGGGGTTATGGGCGGTCGTCACATTTAGTATTAGAGCTCTGGTTAACGATTTTAGCCAAAGTTCGAAGAGATAATTACTTATGAGAGACGTATTTTTAGATTTCAGTTGGATGTATACTATATAGTGTATATAGTATAAGAGCATTTGTACTTCTTTAGCAGCTTTTCTTGCAAGTAGCTAATCATTCTAATTTGCAGATTTAGAATGAGTCGACGTACTTCAAGGCATACTGCTAGGGAAGGGGTTGTTCTTGCAGGAGGTAATGGTGGTGCACCAGACTACCCAACCATGTTTGAAGCCATGATGGAGGCATTCATGTGAAGGGCACCCACTCTAGTGGCAATTACGGTAGATGTAGGTGCTCAGTAGCCTAGGGTTATGGATTTTGTGAAGCTATGCAAAGATTACACATCTCTAGGTGGAAAGTCATTCAAAGGGACTGAACCATCTTAAGAAGTTTTAAGGTGGATGGATTCTTGTGTCCGTATTTTGGAGACTTGAGGTTGGATGATGTAACTAAGAGAAAGCTTGCATCAAGGCAGTTGCAAGACAGTTCCATGGGGTGGTGAAATTCTGGTACACTTGAGACTCCAGAGGAAGGGATTTCGTGGGAGCAGTTCCAAGTTAAATTCGAGATGAAGTTTATCCCCACTGATCAGTAGTCTGCTTTGTTCAAGAAGTTCATAAAGATGAAATAGAATGGTCGTTCTGTGCTTGATTATGTTTCAGATTTCGAGACCTTGTCCAAATATGCTCGTTCATACATTGACACACCTTATCAAAAGAACGAGAAATTCGTTATGGGTCTAGATACCTATATTGGAAGGCCGCTGGTGGATTATCTTGATGATTCAATCAAGAAGATTGTGGAAAAACTGTTCGCCATGAGAGCTTGTTTTCTAAGGAAGCAAATGTTGTTGTTGCAACCCAAGAAGTTTAGAAACCACATCAAGGTGGTAATAATAATAAGAGGAAGTAGCAACAACAAAAAGGAAAGGATGGCCAGAAAAATCCTAAGAGTGAGGTGGTTTTCTTTAATTGTCAACAGAAGGGTCATTACTTCAATAAGTGCAAGAATCCCAAATCTGAGAAGAAGTGCTTCAAGTGTGGAAAGCCTGGGCATGAGAAAAAGGATTGTCCAGAATCGGCAAAGGGAAAGAAGGTTGTGAAAGCATATGCTTTCAGGGCAGTTCCATCTTCTTCCAAAGCTCCCACTGCCGAGGAGAAAGGAAAGGGTGTCATCGTGCAAGGTACTCTTTCTATCTGAGATGTTTCAGTTCGTGTGCTTTTTGATACTGGAGAATCACATTCATTCATTTTCAATGAGCTTGTGTGCTGCTTGGGTTTGGAACCCGAGATTTGTGATAGACCTTTGATCGTTACTAATCCAGTTGGAGGTTAATCCAGTTTGTGCATGTTATGTCGTGGTCTAGTGTTGTCGAGTCATGGTTTCTCTTTTGTGTGTGATTGCTTTGTTCTAAACTTCGCTGGGTTTGAGATCATCTTCGACATGGATTGGCTCAAGAGTATGCGGTGAAGTGAATTACGAGAAGCTAGAGGTGAGGGTCGGGAATGTGGAAGGGTGAAAGGTGTTGATTAGATGTAAGCCCGAAGACGGGGTCTTCGTAAGATATATATAATCGCTTGTGATTCCATAAGAAGACTTGTCATCTATGCTGATCGCGAATGAGTTTGAGGATGTCTTTGATGAAGTCAAAGGGTTGCCTTCGCATCGTGAGATCGAGTTTAGGATTGATTTGGTCGAGGGTGCTAGACCAATCGTTATGCCTCTTAGGTGGATGACGCCTAAGGAACAACGAGAGTTGGAGGTGCAGGTTCATGACCTTTTGGGAAAAGGATCCATTTGGAGTAGTGTATCCGAATGGGGTGCACCTGTCGTGTTTGCAACCAAGGCGGATGGCTAGTTGAGATTGTATGTGGACTATCGTGAGCTGAACAAGGTGATCAACAAGAACAAGTATCCATTGCTAAGGATAGTTGACTTGTTTGATTGGCTTCACGAGGTCAAAGTGTTTTCTCAGATGGAATTTGGAACGGGATTTCACTAGCTGCGGGTGGAAAAGGATTGTGTGCCAAAGAATTCTTTTAGGACACCATCCGGTTTCTTCGAATGGTTGGTGATGCCGTCCGGGTTGACTAACGAGCCAGGGTACTTTGTGGATCTTATGAATAGAGTCTTTAGAGATCAATTGAACAAGTTCGTAATTGTGTTCGTGGATGAAATTTTGGTTTACTCTCGGAATGAGGAAGAGCACAAGAAGCACTTAAGAGTCGTGTTGGAAATCTTACGAAAACATCAACTGAAGGCTAAGTTTTCGAGGTAACACTTCTGGAAGAGTGAAGTGAGGTTCTTAGGCCATGTTGTTTCTGGAAATGGAATAGCGGTTGACCCCGCTAAAGGGGCGGCAATCCAGGAGTGGGATCGATGTAACAACCCAAATTTTGATAACATGTTAAAACAAGAAATCAAGGCAGAATTAAATTTTAAAATAATAATCAAGAGAAACGGGTTGCGCCGTTGCGTTCGTCTCGGAATTTTGGTTGGAGACGAGTCTGAAATTTCGTAAATCGGAGTCCGTATGACCAAGTTATGGTCTCTAGAAGTTTCACGAAAAATTCAAAAATGAAAACAATTCAAATTCGAATTCGAATTTCGAATGTAGCCCCAAACAGACTGGGCGGGAAAATTTCCCGCCCAGTACCCAGGTCGACTGGGGAGTCGACTGGGTAGTCGACCTCCCCAGGACCAGGTCGACTGGCTAGTCGACCTGGGGGTCGACCTCCCTGGTCGGGCCAGGTTGGCTTGGTGCACCTGCTTGCTTGTGTGGTCTGGTTGGTTGGCCTGTGACGATTTTCAGTGGTCCAGATCTAAACTAGGGTTAATCTAAGGGCCTAAACTAGTCCTAACTTCTATAAAAACACCCTAAGACCTAGCCTAATTCACTACAATTCATTCTAACAACGAAGTGCTGCCAAAATCTTTCTTTATCATGGCCTCCATCTCCAACTTCAAAGGCTTGAGCATTCAAACTAGATCCATGTCAAAGGGGCAAGCTTTCTACATCAAATCAAGGAAGTAGAGCACCATCTCAACATCATTCTATGACGATTCTTGCTCCTAATTCACTAGCCGCGCTTGGTAAGTTATAGATGCTTTTAGATTGAAACGATAACTTGAATATGACATGTGATAAAGTTGGAATTGGATTTATGCATGATATTCAATCCATGCTCATTCTTGTTCATTTTGGATCTTGACCTTTGGGGATGTTGCTATGACATTAATTTGAACCTATGCATGTTGCAAATCACTCTTTCATGTCCTTATCATGCATGTAATGATGATTTTCTCTCGGATCTTGTTTTATGCAAAGTTTCTACCTTCCCATATTTGTTTACTTTTGATGAACCTTGGTCGATTTCGGACCTAGGCCTAAACTACGATTTACGTGCTACTTGTATGCGGGAAAATATTGGGATTTCACCTATTTGGACATGGGTGTGTGGTAGAATTGATTGCATAACATGAACAAGGGGAAATTTGGGGTATTGCCAATATTATTTGCAAGTTTGGGCATACATGAGTTGGCATATGAATTAAATCACAGGTTTTGAGACTATGCAAGTTAAATCAAGGGGTTGGGCTTATGTTAACTAGGCATAAGTGGAATTGGAAACATGAACCATGATTTGGGTTTATTTAGGCATGAACTTGACAACATGTAACTTTGGCTAGAACTTGATAGGGTTGGGATGTCATAAACTTGGCATACATGCAAATAGGCGAGATTTGGACATATGTAAAGTGGCTAGAATTGGGTACATATTTTCATGGGCATGTAATGTGGAACTTGGGCATATGTTTAGTAATATGTAAAGTGGGGATTTTGACTTAGATGACACATACGTAATTAACAATCTAACGGATGCCTTCGACACGAGGTTGGACTTGAGTTGTAGTGTAATTCTGCCCGGAACCGCCCAGCATATCCAGTAACCACAACAATAATAGTCCAATGTGAGAGGTCGTAGGCAAAGATTAGATTGTGGTAATGCTTGAACCCGAGGTTGGAATGGGTTTGCAGTGTAATTCTGCCCGGAACCGCCCGGCGTAACCAGTGACCGCAAACAAGTCCAATGTGAGAGGTTGATGCATTAGTAAATAATAAATGCTAATGACATGGATGGGTGGGTTAAGTAACTTGATTAGGCTAATGACACTTAACCAATATGACATGGACGGGTGGGTTAAGTAACTTGATTAGGCTAATGACACTTAACCAATATGACATGGATGGGTGGGTTAAGTAACTTGATTAGGCTAATGACACTTAACCAATATGACATGGACGGGTAGGTTAAGTAACTTGATTAGGCTAATGACACTTAACCAATATGACATGAACGGGTGGGTTAAGTAACTTGATTAGGCTAATGACACTTAACCAATATGACATGGACGTGTGGGTTAAGTAACTTGATTAGGCTAATGACAATTAACCAACATGACGTGGATGGGTGGGTTAAGTAAAACCGGACTTGATTACTTGATGACACTTAACCATATAACACGATTTGAGGATGGGTTAGTTTAACCTGAATGGGTCGATAACACCCGACTAGTGTAACGCGATGCATGGTAGGGTTAAGTAAACTTACGAGGGTAACACTTAACCATTATAATATGACTAGTGGATGGGGATAAGGTTAACATATACTTAACCAATCTAACACGATAATTTGATGGGGTTAAGCTTGAATATACTTAACCAATCTAACAAGGTTACTTGATGGGGTTAAGTCATGAATCGCTTGAATATACTTAACCAATCTAACACGGTAATTTAATGGGGTTAAGCTTGAATATACTTAACCAATCTAACAAGGTAACTTGATGGGGTTAAGTCATGAATCGCTTGAATATACTTAACCAATCTAACACGGTAATTTGATGGGGTTAAGCCTAAATATACTTAACCAATTTGACACGATGATTTGGGTAGGGTTAAGTCATGAACCGCTGGAATACACTTAACTAACTTGATACGTGATTCGTAGGGCTAAGTCATGAACTTGAATGACAACACTTAGCCAACTTGACATGACATGTAGATGGGTTAAGTCACGAACTTGAATGACCACACTTAACCAACTTGACATGCTAGACTGATAGGGGTTAAGTCTCTACACTTAACTTGCTGGACAGAAACCCTAGTTACGCGGTCCTTTTCAGCAGTAACCCTCTTAGATGTATCACGATACCCTAGGGACTAGGCTAGGGTGGGGCACAATTACTGGGCTGATTGTAAGTGACCAAAATGACGGCTGAGTTTGGTGCGCCATTGTAGGTTCAGGCGGACTATGGTCGTGCACGTAGTCCGGAGATGAAAAAGCAGGCGTGGGCACCAGTAGTTGTACACTGTGCATGCTTGGAATGGTGTCAGTGGTTGACACCCTAGGGCTTGATACACCCTAGGGTGGACCTAGCACAGAGTAGCTACATTTGTGATTGGACCGTATGACACCAACACAACGAGCTAGGTCTTGTAGGGAGCCGATCGACTAAAGCGTGACGTAGGGCGTTGTTCGATAGGTAGCGTAATCCCTAGTGGTCCTAGGTGGCATAAACCCTAGTCGAAAACGTCCATTAGGTAGCGTAATCCCTAGTGGTCCTAGGTGGCATAAACCCTGATCAAATCTAGAAATTTTCAATAGGTAGCATAATCCCTAGTGGTTCTAGGTGGCGTAAATCCTAGTTGAACACGCGATAATTCATGACAAGGGAATCTGGCCAGAACAAGGATGGCAGTCCGAGAGATTTCAAGGATGGTGACACTACGTCGTAGTTGTATAGAATAACGTGATGGAACCCGTACGATATACGGCAAGGGACTATACATATACATGGAAGGGATGATACGAGTTAGGATGCTAGTACGGTTGGTGCAGAGGACGTTAGACATGCGATGCTATTCCGAGTTTATCTTGTTAACATGGTTATCCTGTTACCTTGGTTATCTTGTTACTTGAGTTTATCTTGTTATCTTAGTTTAATCTGTTTATCTTGTCATCATGCTTATGTTCACTTTCGGTTTATACATGTCATGTTACTTTTACTTGTTTTTAGGCTGAAAGTAGCTAGGACTTACCAGTCTTTATGACTGACCCCGTTTTGTTTCGCATCTTTTTCTTCCGTTCCCCCCCCCTTCCCCAGGTTTACAGGGAGGAAATGTTGCTACTTAGTTCAGATTTTCTGTTGCAAGATCATCATCTATGGCTTGGACTTTTCTTGGCTATGGCTATTTTACTGTTTTACTTGGGGAATAATTTATGACTATGGTTTTATGCTTCTTTATTATTGCAAGACAGGTTTCGATGTAAGTAATTTAATGGCACTTTGATGTAAAAGGTTTTAGACCTTACTACTTTTATAAAGTAATGAAATCATGTTTTCTTCCGCTGCTTTATATGTTCTGTCTTGTAATATTTTTGTGCATGCTTACCTAGATAATACTCCACCAAAGCTAGTGCATTCCCTTTTGCGAGTGACCCTAGCGGAGGTGGGGTGTTACATTTGGTATCAGAGCAGAAGGTTACCAGACTGGGCAAAAGTTTTTAAAACCTTCTGAAACTGTTTTCAAAGCCATTTTACGAAGAAGCATTTTTCAAGAAAAGTTTTAAAGCAAAAGGCTATTCCCCACAAAGGCATTAGCACTATCCCGTGTTCCCTTGATCCAATCTCTTTTCCTTTCTTTCCTCCACCTGTAGTCACAGTAGTTTTAACTATGACTAAATCCTTTTCTAGCTACGTAAATGTTTTCCGTGCAATGGAGGAAGTTCTCAAGAGACCTGTTACCGTGTTATATAAGAAAGGATAGGAGTGGTTAAGGTGAATGAGGCTCAGAACAAGAAGGTTGTTAAGTACTATAGGACAAGGACATGGGCAAAGAACAAGATCGTCGAGAGGGCAATTGTATGCTCTCACTACTAGCATGCCTAAGAGGGGTGGTAACGTTTCTGGTAAAAGTTTAGCTTTTCCTTTCTATCATCCCGTTAGGACTTTGTTTTGTACATCGCATCCTTTTTAAATCCTGCTTCGATAGTTGGGTCCCTGCACCTTAGTACTAGCACAATAGAGGGTCCCGTTTTTGTCTCAAATCCTGTTGGGGGATCGTCCCATTTATTCATGACTTGTTTGGATTTGAGGACATCTATGACTTTTGGGAATAATGCTTATGCTTTTAAGCTATGGGTTGATTCTAGGAGTGGAGTGGTTATCCAGTAAGGGTGCCATTCTCGGTTCTGAAAGGAGGGTAGTTAGACTCTTGACTTGCCTCAGTAATACCCTCGAATTCTTGTGTAACCTTTAGGGTTCTGTCATGATTGGTTACCTAGAATCTCTTAGTGCATTTATTGGTAATCCGTTCGAGTAGAGTTCGCCACTAAGGCGGATGGTTCATTTCGCTTGTGCATGAGATATGGAAATCACTCTAGTAAGTACACTTGGTAACATGGTTGGCATCTGTTTGTTTTCAAGAGATAAGTTCTTCTGCGTGGAATGCCGTGGAGCAAGTAAACAAGATCCATGATTCACTAGTGAATTTTAGAGAGCTTACATGAAACCGTGAGTACATGGATATGGTTGAGCCAAGTATACTAGAGGGAGAATAAGTAAAAGTGGAACGAGAGGCGACAATGAAATGAGTTCCAGCTCGTATTTGGAAATAGGAATTAAGAAGCTACGGAATCATGAAGTTAGAGACAGCCAAAGCACAATGGAGTTAAGCTCAAGGAAATGCGACTTAGAAGACTAGATACGCGCATCATATCTCTTTTTAAGAGTATATCCTTGATCCCTGTTTTTCTGTAGAGCTTACCCGCATGCTATCTTTTATGCATATCCTCTCGGTCCTATTTTCGATCTTATTTCTATTGCAAACTCCATAGGGGGTATGACTCATCGGTTAGTAATACATGTCAGGGTTTGAAGGTGTCCATTAGGTTGACTAAACCTTTTTGGCTTTATAGGATATGGGTTGGCCTTTGAAAGGGATTTCTTGTAATCCAAAAAGGAGTTTATCTTGCTTATCTTCTCGATCCTATCTTGAGAATCTTAGGTAGAACCCTATGGATGCAAACATGTATTTGAAACATGTTATGATTGATGTTTGCGAAATGGTTGCAAGTGGTCGCAAGTGGTTGCTCGTGGATGCATGAATACACATTAGGCACTAGATCGGCTCAGACACATTTTCATGTTGCATATGCATGAGTGTTTATACTTGTTTATGGATGAAATTGAATGTGTTATCATGTGAATATTGCATATGGATGAATGGTTGTGCACACATATAGTGTTTATGTGACTAGGACTATTTGCATACATGTGGATTCATGGCACTAAACATATTCTGCATTTAGAAGATCAATCAGGCCTGATCATTTGCATTAGATAAGGAACATATACACACACTTTCTGCATATGTTCATATAACAATAGAAATCGATTAAGGACAATGGTTGCCTGTGGATGATGTTTTGAGTAGATGGATGATGGATGGTAGGATATGTTCTTCCTGACTTAGAGATTTCGGGGACGAAATCCTTTAAGGAGGCGAGAATGTAACAACCCGAATTTTGATAACATGTTAAAACAAGAAATCAAGGCAGAATTAAATTTTAAAATAAGAATCAAGAGAAACGGGTTGTGCCGTTGCGTTCGTCTCGGAATTCTAGTTGGAGACGAGTCTGAAATTTCGTAAATCGGAGTCTGTATGACCAAGTTATGGTCTCTAGTAGTTTCACGAAAAATTCAAAAACGAAAACAGTTCAAATTCGAATTCGAATTTCGAATGTAGCCCCAAACAGACTGGGCGGGAAAATTTCCCGCCCAGGACCCAGGCCGACTGGGGAGTCGAATGGGTAGTCGACCGCCCCAGGACCAGGTCGACTGGGCAGTCGACCTGGGTGTCGACCTGGGGGTCGACCTCCCTGGTCGGGCCAGGTTGGCCTGGTGCACCTGCTTGCTTGTGTGGTATGGGTGGTTGGCCTGTGACGATTTTCAGTGGTCCAGATCTAAACTAGGGTTAATCTAAGGGCCTAAACTAGTCCTAACTTCTATAAAAACACCCTAAGACCTAGCCTAATTCACTACAATTCATTCTAACAATGAAGTGCTGCCAAAATCTCTCTTTATCATGGCCTCCATCTCCAACTTCAAAGGCTTGAGCATTCAAACTAGATCCATGTCAAAGGAGCAAGCTTTCTACATCAAATCAAGGAAGTAGAGCACCATCTCAACATCATTCTATGACGATTCTTGCTCCTAATTCACTAGCCACGCTTGGTAAGTTCTAGATGCTTTTAGATTGAAACGATAACTTGAATATGACATGTGATAAAGTTGGAATTGGATTTATGCATGATATTCAATCCATGCTCATTCTTGTTCATTTTGGATCTTGACCTTTGGGGATGTTGCTATGACATTAATTTGAACCTATGCATGTTGCAAATCACTCTTTCATGTCCTTATCATGCATGTAATGATGATTTTCTCTCGGATCTTGTTTTATGCAAAGTTTCTACCTTCCCCTATTTGTTTTCTTTTGATGAACCTTGGTCGATTTCGGACCTAGGCCTAAACTACGATTTACGTGTGATTTGTATGCGGGGGAATATTGGGATTTCACCTATTTGGACATGGGTGTGTGGTAGAATTGATTGCATAACATGAACAAGGGGAAATTTGGGGTATTGCCAATATTATTTGCAAGTTTGGGCATACATGAGTTGGCATATGAATTAAATCACGGGTTTTGAGACTATGCAAGTTAAATCAAGGGGTTGGGCTTATGTTAACTAGGCATAAGTGGAATTGGAAACATGAACCATGATTTGGGTTTATTTGGGCATGAACTTGACAACATGTAACTTTGGCTAGAACTTGATAGGGTTGGGATGTCATAAACTTGGCATACATGCAAATAGGCGAGAATTGGACATATGTAAAGTGGCTAGAATTTGGTACATATTTTCATGGGCATGTAATGTGGAACTTGGGCATATGTTTAGTAATATGTAAAGTGGGGATTTTGACTAAGATGACACATACGTAATTAACAATCTAATGGATGCCTTCGACACGAGGTTGGACTTGAGTTGTGGTGTAATTATGCCCGGAACCGCCCGGCATATCCAGTGACCACAACAATAATAGTCCAATGTGAGAGGTCGTAGGAAAAGATTAGATTGTGGTAATGCTTGAACCCGAGGTTGGAATGGGTTTGCGGTGTAATTCTGCCCAGAACCGCCCGGCGTAACCAGTGACCGCAAACAAGTCCAATGTGAGAGGTTGATGCATTAGTAAATAATAAATGCTAATGACATGGATGGGTGGGTTAAGTAACTTGATTAGGCTAATGACACTTAACCAATATGACATGGACGGGTGGGTTAAGTAACTTGATTAGGCTAATGACACTTAACCAATATAACATGGACGGGTGGGTTAAGTAACTTGATTAGGCTAATGGCACTTAACCAATATGACATGGACGGGTGGGTTAAGTAACTTGATTAGGCTAATGACACTTAACCAATATGACATGGACGGGTGGGTTAAGTAACTTGATTAAGCTAATGACACTTAACCAATATGACATGGACGGGTGGGTTGAGTAACTTGATTAGGCTAATGACAATTAACCAACATACGTGGATGGGTGGGTTAAGTAAAACCGGACTTGATTATTTGATGACACTTAACCATATAACACGATTTGAGGATGGGTTAGTTTAACCTGAATGGGTTGATAACACCCGACTAGTGTAACGCGATGCATGGTAGGGTTAAGTAAACTTACGAGGGTAACACTTAACCATTATAATATGACTAGTGGATGGGCGTTAGGTTAACATATACTTAACCAATCTAACACAGTAATTTGATGGGGTTAAGCTTGAATATACTTAACCAATCTAACAAGGTAACTTGATGGGGTTAAGTCATGAATTGCTTGAATATACTTAACCAATCTAACACGGTAATTTAATTGGGTTAAGCTTGAATATACTTAACCAATCTAACAAGGTAACTTGATGGAGTTAAGTCATGAATCGCTTGAATACACTTAACCAATCTAACACGGTAATTTGATGGGGTTAAGCCTAAATATACTTAACCAATTTGACACGATGATTTGGGTAGGGTTAAGTCATGAACCGCTGGAATACACTTAACCAACTTGATACGTGATTCGTAGGGCTAAGTCATGAACTTGAATGACAACACTTAGCCAACTTGACATGACATGTAGATGGGTTAAGTCACGAACTTGAATGACCACACTTAACCAACTTGACATGCTAGACTGATAGGGGTTAAGTCTCTACACTTAACCTGCTGGACGGAAACCCTAGTTACGCGGTCCTTTTCAGCAGTAACCCTCTTAGATGTATCACGATACCCTAGGGACTAGGCTAGGGTGGGGCACGATTACTGGGCTGATTGTAAGCGACCAAAACGACGGCTGAGTTTGGTGCGCCATTGTAGGTTCAGGCAGACTATGGTCGTGCACGTAGTCCGGAGTTGAAAAAGCAGGCGTGGGCACCAGTAGTTGTACACTGTGCATGCTTGGAATGGTGTCAGTGGTTGACACCCTAGGGCTTGATTCACCCTAGGGTGGACCTAGCACAGAGTAGCTACATTCGTGATTGGGCCGTATGACACCAACACAACGAGCTAGGTCCTGTAGGGAGCCGATCGACTAAAGCGTGACGTAGGGCGTTGTTCGATAGGTAGCGTAATCCCTAGTGGTCCTAGGTGGCATAAACCCTAGTCGAAAACGTCCATTAGGTAGCGTAATCCCTAGTGGTCCTAGGTGGCATAAACCCTAATCAAATCTAGAAATTGTTCAATAGGTAGCATAATCCCTAGTGGTCCTAGGTGGCGTAAATCCTAGTTGAACATGCGATAATTCATGACAATGGAATCTGGCCAGAACAAGGATGGCAGTCCGAGCGATTTCAAGGATGGTGACACTACGTCGTAGTAGTATAGAATAACGTGATGGAACACGTACGATATATGGCAAGGGACTATACATATACATGGAAGGGATGATATGAGTTAGGATGCTAGTACGGTTGGTGCAGAGGACGTTAGACATGCGATGCTATTCCGAGTTTATCTTGTTACCATGGTTATCCTGTTAACTTGGTTATCTTGTTACTTTAGTTTATCTTGTTATCTTAATTTAATCTGTTTATCTTGTCATCATGCTTATGTTTACTTTCGGTTTATACATGTCATGTTACTTTTACCTGTTTTCAGGCTGAAAGTAGCTAGGACTTACCAGTCTTTATGACTGACCCCGTTTTGTTTCGCCTCTTTTTCTTCCGTCCCCCCCCCAGGTTTACAAGGAGGAAATGTTGCTACTTAGTTCGGATTTTCTGCTGCAAGATCATCATCTATGGCTTGGACTTTTCTTGGCTATGGCTATTTTACTGTTTTACTTGGGGAATAATTTATGACTATGGTTTTATGCTTCTTTATTATTGCAAGACAGGTTTCGATGTAAGTAATTTAATGGCACTTTGATGTAAAAGGTTTTAGACCTTACTACTTTTATAAAGTAATGAAATCTTGTTTTCTTCCGCTGCTTTATATGTTCTGTCTTGTAATATTTCTGTGCATGTTTACCTAGATAATACTCCACCAAAGCTAGTGCATTCCCTTTTGCGAGTGACCCTAGTGGAGGTAGGGTGTTACAATCGACGTAAGAATGCGATGGATGTTCGGAGTGTCCTTGGGTTGGCAGGATATTACCGACGGTTTATAGAGGATTTCTCCAAGATAGCTGCACCATTGACATAATTGACGAAGAAGAACCAGGTATTCACATGGGATGCTAAGTGTGAGCAAGCGTTTGGAAACCTAGAGGAGGAACTGATGAGTGCTCCTGTTCTTATCATTCCAAGTGGGAATGAAGAGATGGTTATGTATACCGATGCATGTGGAACTCTTCTTGGGGCAGTGCTATTGCCAAAGGATAAGGTTGTGGCCTATGCGAGTCGGCATCTAAAGACGCACGAGAAAAATTACCTAACTCATGATTTGGAGTTGGCAGCGATTGTGTTTGCTCTGAAGATGTGGAGATATTACCTACTGGGAGTTCGAATCGAGTTGTTCATGGATCATAATTCGTTGAAGTATCTTTTTTCCAAAAGGATTTGAATCTGCGGCAGCAACGGTGGTTAGAGTTTCCAGCATTATATGATTTTGACATAGCCCATACTTCTGGTAATGGTAACGTGGTAGCAGATGCGTTGAGTCGAAGACACACAAGTATGGAAGCGATGTTTTCGGAATGGAAGAGCCTCAAGTATTTGGCAAGGTTTGGTTTCAGGCCAAGATGGGTTGGAACCTAAAATGTTGGCAGGCTTGTCGATAAGACTTACTTTTATCGAAAGGATTGGCGAGAGCCAAAAGCAACATGTGAAGCTTATCGAGTTTATCCAGAAGCTGAAACTAAAGAATAAAGAGTTCGAAGTCGACCGAGAAGGATGGCTTCAAAATCAAGGGCGACTAGTTGTTCCTGATATCGGCGGATTGAGAGATAAGGTTCTGAGGGAATGTTATCACTCGAAGTTGACAATTCATCCCGGTGGTAATAAGATGTATTAGGACATGAAGCGAATCCACTACTGGGAGGGGATAAAGCAAGATATTGGAAAGTTCATTTCCAAGTGCATGAACTGTCAGTTACTAAAAGATGAACAGAAGAAGTCGAGTGGTTTGCTTCAACCATTGGAAGTTCGTACGTGGAAGTGGGAGCAAGTATCGATGGATTTTGTTGATGGAATACCTAGAACTAGTGCAGGAAATGAAGGGAATTGGGTCATCGTGGATCGCTTGGCCAAAAGTGAAAGGTTCATTCCTGTCAAGACGACTAGGACGACATTGAAGTTGTCTGAACTTTATGTGAAATGGATAGTTCGATTTCATGGTATCTTGAAGAGCATAGTGAGTGATCAAGATCCATTATTTACGAGTGGAGTTTGAAAGAGCTTGTAGGAAGCTTTGGGAACCGAGTTGTGTTTAAGTATGACTTACCATCCCTAAACTGATGGTCGAACTGAGAGGGTTAACCGAGTTTTGGAGGATCTCCTAAGAGCTTGTGTGTTGGATTTTGTGGGATCATGGGAAGACCATCTACATCTAATTGAGTTTGCGTATAATAATAGCTACCAGTCGAGTATTGGGATGGCACAATATGAGGCGTTGTATGGTAGACCGTGTAATTCTCTAGCTTGCTAGTTAGAAACTGGAGATAAGTTGATACTTGGGCTACAGATGATTAGAAAGACCTCGGATTGTATCGAGATTGTTCGACAACGAATGAAGGCAGCCCAAGATCATCAGAAGAGTTACGCCAATAAGCGTCGTAAGGACTTGGAAATCAACGTAGGTGATATGGTTTTTGTGAAAGTTTCACCATTGAAGCATATGGTTAGATTCGGAAATAAAGGAAAGTTAGCTTCTAGGTTCGTTGGACCACTTCCGATAATCGAGTGAATTGGAAAGCTCCCATATAGATTGGAGTTACCCGAGAAGATGTCAAGTGTGCTTAATGTTTTCCATGTGTCGTTTCTATGGAAATTCGTGCATGATTCGAATGTAGTGGTATCTCCTGAGCAGTATGAAGACCTAGAAGTAGAGACTGTAGTTGCGAGACCTTGTAAGTGGCTTCATGTTGTGCGGAATGACACGAAACAACTTAGGAGGAAGATGGTTAGGCTAGCTAAGGTACAATGGAGTGAGGATGGTGACGATTGTATGTGGGAGACGGAAGAGAGCATGAAGACGACCCATCCACAACTTTTCGTCAGTATGACCCATTAGTATCATATCGCCTTACATCATTGTAACTTGTGCTATGGTTGTTTTTAGAATTCTGTGTGCTAGGTTAAGGCTATGGATGCATGGCTTGATGGAAGCTAGTTTGGGTGATAGAATTGGTTGCCCATGATTAATAGGCACGCGAAATTATTGTGGTTGCTTATGTTTATTGGGATATCGGGGGCGAAATTCCTAAAGGAGGGGGGGGGGGGGGGAGAATGTAACAGCCCGCATTTTACGTATTGGAGGATCGTAAAATATTTTTGTTTTATTCCCTGAGGGTTGTATCATTCTCATATTTTAGTATGATGTTTAAGGGGATGTGAGACATGCCCACAATTTTTTACCAATTTTTTGTGTGACCATTTTGCCCTTGTCAGTCTTGTATGTGGCATAACTTTTGACTCAGATTGAATCAGGTGTTCAAACCTGTGCCATTGGAAAGGAAATGGTGGTTGCCTTTCCGTAGGGTGGTTAAATTAAAGATTTGGCTTACGGTTTGGGAGGAATCTATGTTTTAAGGTTTTTCAGTTAGTTGTTCAGGTTTGTGAAGACTTAATGGGCTAATTTGTAGAGGCCCATTAGTGGGCGGGTGGAAAGCTATTAATAGGGTCTGAGAGGTATGAAGAATAGTTTACTTTCTCTATTCTCTCATTTGGTGGCCTTGGTTCCTCCTTCCTCTAACACCTTTCCACCATTAAAATCGAGATCTAAGGAAGAGAATCGAAGATATACAACATTTGGACTTGATCTACATCATTTGAAGTGAGAGTTCATCGAATCGAAGGATTTGATTCAAGTTCTTCGCTGTCCGGAATCTAATTTCACCGTTTTTTCTTTGATTTGGAGAATTGGTGAGTGATATGCATCTCTCACACAGATTCAATCAAGTATATGAATATTTGATCATGTTTTTCATCAAATTCTAGCATTCTCTCATAGATCTACAAGTCCATTTTCATATGAATCACCCTACGATCTAATCTTGCAAGTTTAAACCGGTAATTTCTCTGCAATTTCATATGTTTATGCAAGTTAGATCCATAATTTAGTTCATATGTTCATTTATCATGATTTTGGCAAAATTTGCATAATTTTAGTGATAATCGTCATATTCATGTTGTTAATGATTTCATAACACGCTTATTGTTGTGTTGAATGAATTAGCTGAGTCTATTTCGTCGATTTGCGAAGTTTTGGTCGAAATCGGACTTGAATTAGGGCTGTACAGGCATGGGTCCAGCGTGTAGTACAAGCGTAGTACGGTGTAGTACAAAATGGGGTCGGTCGTGCATGGGTGGTCGTACATGGGGAGGGTCGGTCGACCAAAAGTGGGGTGACATTGGACGAGGGGTCAGTCGTTCTGGTCAGGCATGAAAATAAGGGAGGTCGGTCTGGTTGGGTTGAGCAAACACCGGGTCGAGCAGAAGCGGTTCGGGTCGAGCAGGCCAAGGTCGCACCATAGTGGGATTATGCATGTTGAGGCCGTTTAAAACTAGGGTGGTCGGTCGAGCATGCCGGGGTCGAGCAGGCCGGTCGTGCAAGGACTTGGGTCAAGTAGTGTTGGTCGAGCAGAGAACGAGTCTTGCATGGCTTCGGTAAAGCTTGGGGTTGGTCGAGCGTGGCTTGGGTTCGGTCGATCATGAAGGAAGGAGGGGGTCGGTCACATAGGGTCGTTTTCTAAAAAATATATTTTTCGGGTATGACCCAGACTTGAACAAAAGAGCTTGAAAAGAAATCCGGGGGCAACCCCCTGAACCTTAGCCGCAGCGTAGTGATATAATTTGCCTCAATGATGGTGTGACTTTGAAGTAAATTCAAACAGGAAGGTTCGAAGTGCTGAAATATGTTCATTGATCGGTGTAGAACAACGAATGAGGTGACGACTCAAAGGTCGTGAGTTGGTGGATAATGGTTGCTCGGTAAGGTTTCTTGACCCATGAAAAGTCGTCGGGTTGGATAAATAGAGATACTAAAGGCCGAGGAATTATCGTTGCTGTAGGTTCTACTAGGCTCAAAGCAGGGGTATAATAAGGGCATCTAAAAGACCGGATGTTGGTCGAATATCCTGGGTATCGTTGAAAGACCTAGGTACGTATCATTGAAAGGCATATGGGTTTTTTGCTAGAACCGAGGTTACCATTAGCCCTTGACGGATGGCAGTATGATATGGCCAGTCATACGATTAACGGTGGTTTCAAAGCAGGATTGGCGGTGATAACCAGAGTATGTCTTATATGATTGTTTGTTTTGCTTGTACCGTCTCACGTAGATTGTCCGACACCGAAGGAGATGTTTCTTAGGTGGCTGTCTGATATTGGTTTAGGCCTTTGGGGCTTGTGCTTGAGGGATGTTGAATTCGATTAAGATGGTTTACGTGAGATAGATAATATGGATGTTATGAGTGTTATTATGGATTACTTATGGTTGCCATGATTGAATGGTTGCTTGGATTACCTTGGTCGCATGGTTGAAATGTTTGTTGTAAAGGCTATCACTGTCCGATGTGGGGAAGATGAGAGTTGTGTTCTTCTCTGGTGTTGCGAGTAGATTAGTTCGTTTATTTACCCATTTTCATATACTTTATTGATGAAGTTTGTTAGTTGTTTTATCGCTCACTAAGAGTGTTGTCTGACTCAAGATTTTATATTTCCCTCTTATTACCTTGGGCTGTTCATTCGATTTTGGATTGGCAGACTAGGTGACATGTGATAGCTTAGTAAGGACGATGTAGCAGTTCGGAGACGAGCAGGAGGCTAGCGTACCAGCTCTCTTACTTTGTAGTATTTGGGTTATCGTTGTTTGTTATTCTACTCTGAGTGTTGTAGTGAGGCAAATTCATACAGACATATGTTGCAATCCTAGTGTAAGGATATACTTTCTTGTTGTTTTGAAAATTTGAGATTTCAGCTCAAATATGCTTCACTAATATTACATGTTGTGTATGTTCTATTATATTCTATCCTTGCACTGTGAGATTTACGACAGGTTCCGCTTGTGTTATCATACTTTGATGATCGTCCACTGCTGCCTGACACGCCTTTCAGCGCATTATTCCTCTTGTTAAGTACGGGGGTTATGGCTGGTCGTCACAAGGGACTTCAATTCACTTTGTGAAGCATTAAACAATCATTGACCAGTTGTATCATTTACTTCAAAAAAATTTAAAAAAGATTCTTCAATGATGATAAAATCTGATGATACGTCCACATATTTTAATGTCAAAGACATTTGTTCTTGATGACTTTTATCAAGAGTACAATTAAGAAGCAGAAAAAATATTTTTCTTCTTTAAATTTATTTTAATTTCTTATTTAACGGCAGATGCGAGAAAATAATTAACGCATTTTGGATTCTAGGTCCACGGTAATGGAAATGTAACTCATCACTTGTAATACGGTGAACATGCTTTTGAATAATTGGATCAAACTTAGCCAACATTTCAATTAATCCTAAAAACATTCGAATACAATTTTGATATAAACTTGCATAAGTATCACAAAAAGCTAAAGTATGCTTGGTAAGAATACAACGATTGATCCTAAAGAAAACTTTCTTCTATTTCTCTTTCTCTTTTTGAATTTTCTTTTGAGCCACTTTGTCGATAGTTTTATTTTTTGGAGTATTAAATGCAAATCATACCAAGTGGTCATATTTTGAACTTTCTCAGGACTTGTCTCATGGACTCTAAGTCTACTACTAAAATCTAACCAATCCATAAAATCATCAATTGCTAACTGACCATTACCACATCCTTTTTTTTAATTTATTGCAAAAGAAAATATTTTATCAAACTCTTTTGAATAGAAAAGCCAATCTCTAAAACATTTCTCACCGTTTGGTAAAAAAATCGACATATTAAGGCTGTAGAAACGGAAATTGGAAGTACCGATAAGAAAATCGTACTTATCATCCAATTGCAAATTAAATACATTGATTTTTGGACACCTTGTTACTTGGGTAGTGGATTGACAACAAAAAAATGAAAGCAATTCAAGCAAAAGCCAAAATAGGGTAAACTGGAGAAGGAGACAAAGGGTTAGTAGAGAAGATGGGAAAAGCTAAAACAAGAGCAGTATGTAGAGAAGGAAGTTTGGAACATCAATCTTCCTTGATTGCAACCATTAATTTTCATTTTGGGAAAGTGATATTTCCACTAGGAGAAAAGTTGAAGAATACAAAGAGTCTGTTCAGCAATAAGGTAAGCGTGCTTTACTAAAATTAATACTCCAGATTTACATAGTCTTCTGGGATATATAATATATACTATAATATAGTAAAATTTGGAGGTCCCAAAATTTTGGGGGTCATGTAACATAGGGTTAGTTGCACAGCCCAATGGACATGCCTGTTTGAACGAAATGCTCCTTTTAAATTGAGAGAGTCGGACGAGATTTTTGGTGGTGCATATGAAGGTGTGCTTGCCAGTATTAGATTCTTATAGCTCCACTGCCCAAGGCCTAACCTTAGTGCCAACCTTTCACAGCTGCTAATGCATCTCTATACGACAACTAGATGATTGGTGATGCCTCACGCAGCCAGGCTAGACACCGCTCCTCTGGGACTGTGACTTTTGATAGACCATAACCTTTAGTTTTGAGAGACCATTTCACTAGGGCAGTGGAATGGAGGCTATTCTATTCTGTCTACTATTAACGACGTTCTGAGGTGGGAGCTTATGGAGATACTAGGCAATAATCTAGAAGTCCTAAATAAAGTGTACGTTCTTATTGATCTCGATCTAGCTGATATTTTAGTTATCCATTGAGAAGATTCCACTATATTTAGTAATAGTATATTTGTAGTTTGATATTTATAGTAGATTGTTTTTCAGTTAGTTCTATAATCCATTTAATTTGCTGGTATTCCAGTAAAAAAAACATGTTATTGTGTTTTATGAAATATCAATTTTATTCTGTTGTGCTTTAATTGCAATTAATAATGCATATTACACTATTAAGCAAATTATTAGTTAACTACACATTATGTTGAGATAAGTCCCACGTCGGGGAATTTATAAAATAATCCCTGTATAAACATTAAGAGTCCACCCTTCACATCGCCAATTGGTTTTGTGATAATTCGGGGTTCTCTAACATGGTATCAGAGCAGATTTAATTTGTACGTACAATGCCACACTTATCCACGTCACCCAATATAAAGGTACACGTGTTAGGCTCATGTTTAACTTTAACCCTGTTTAAATATCCCGCTGAAATGACATATTACCATTATGTGCAAATATATCTATCCGGGGCCATCTCATAGGCCGAGCGGAGCAGGTATCAGCCTGTGAAAACCACCCAATTAAGTGCAATAATGAAAAGTAGTCATGCTATGGTGAAAGTTCTAAATAATAAATTAGAAAGAAAAAATGAACTATAATTTTATGCAAAGGCTAGTAGGTCTGTTTGGTTGTGCTTTGGATTCCTTATTAGTAGGTCAACAATTCAATCTTAGGGTTGGTTATTTTTAGTTTTTCTAGAACTGTGTTTGTTTTTTTCTTCCACTTTACCTAATCTTGTCTAAGGAAACCCTCCGCTCTCACTTTTCGGAGCCACCACTGAGTCTGTTTAGAACTTTGTTTTGGTTTAGTTGGCACATAGATTGGGGAAACTAAGAAAAAAGTCCATGAGAAACTATAAAATATCTTTCTGCTTCCTAACTTTTATGCTAACACAATGAAACCTTAGGATTGGAGGTAACAATTACCTGTCTTTGTCAATGGTTCAGCAAATGATATAGGAACTCACTTTTGAATATCCCAACAAACTTTGCAGGCGTTATAGGTTACAACACCAAACTTCCATTTTGATCCAAGTGCATATATGTAACTAGAAATGAATTTAATTTGCTACTTTCAGTCTTAATTCTAGAGTTGTTTAGATGATTACATGTTGAATGACAATCAAACCCAGTTTTTGTAAAAGCTATAAATAACGGTTTAAAAGTGATTTGTAAAATGCACAAAGCATTTGCATTCAGACAGAATTATTTTTTAAATTTTATCAGATCCATCGTTGTAAAATAATTATGATGCAAATGAGTTTGAAATTATACTGCTTTCAACTACGAGAAAGTGCTTATAAATGATAAAATAATTGTAATGCGAATGATGTTGAAATCTTACATTCATAAAACTTGGTACAAAACTATGTACCATTGAAAACTAAATACGTCCAGAAATTTAATACACAAAACAAGTACGCTCCCTTTCTTTTAGAAACTTGCTATAACTATATTCTAAAACTATTAGATTGAAAATCTAATGTATACTAAAAAAAAGACCAAACTTAAACAGTTTGACCAAACTATGTATCATATTTTCGTAAATTTATACCAAGGACATATTAGTTGTTCTGCATTTCTCATTAGAGCTGAATATTTTTACCATATTACCATTTACCCGCAATTACTACTACTACAAGTAAAATATTACCGAAAAATTGATAACTTGTTTGGTATGGTTTCCCCAATCGCATGAAATTATGAGGTATAGTTATGGTAATTAACTATTAAATATAATAATTACCATACCTACCACATATCTTTACACACATAAATGTACATACGTATGTGTGTGAGTATAATATTTCTACTACATAACCTCAAATTTAAAGTGCAATGATTTAATATAAAATTTAGCAAGATACTATTATGTTATCAAATTGAATGCAATTCTTATCCCATTGTTTTTTTTTTTAAATAATAAGATTTTGTACAATACTTTAGCTTTTTGCATCAAGTTTACTTATATTACTGCCTCAGCAAAACCAAATCGATAAGTAATCATATTGTAAACATCAGCATGACATACTGTAAATAAATAGAAAAACCGTACTGAACCTACTCCAGCCTTATTTCTAATCTCTACATTAACAGAATTGAATTCTATGTGATCTTTTAAATTTTCCATTCTGCATTGATTTGATATTAGAGAAAATATAATACTAAGTTTTATGCATTGAAGGAGAAACAATTCTTCCGGCTACTCAGACAACCACCGAAGAAAAATATATGCAATACTATACCAATGCATATAGTAATTGAAAAATCGTACCAAACCTAATCGGACCCTATTTCTAATCTGTATATTTGATGAATTGAATTCTATGTGACCTTTTAAAGCTTCCATTCTGCATTGATTTGATTTTAGAGAAAATGGAATACTAAGTTTTATATGCTGAAAAGGGGAAACAATTTTTGCGGCTCAGACAATCACTAAAGAAAAACAGGCACTCACTGTGAGGGAAGAAAATAATAATTCAGGACAACCTCACACGACCATAATATGATGATTATTGGTAATTAAGATCAATCCTCATGAACAGAGAAATGGTGTACGTTTTGTATGTCCGTTGCGCAAAAAGTACAAGTTAATTCTGTTAATCATCTTTGTATTAGAAATTAAGAGGACGCGATTTTGTTAAGAGAAACTTCATAACAACTTTATTTTCTACTTTAGGATTATATGCATATTTAAGTAAAAAAAAAAAAAAAAAATTAAATCTTATTTTGGAAGTTTGTTAATTGGATAAATGGATCGATTTGATGAAAATTATTTGCAATATCATATAATTCTATTTTGTATATACATTTGAAATAGCTGAAGAATAAATTTATTGTAGTTGAAGGTTGGATTTAAAAATAAATAAATTTGTCAGTTATCTTATTGTAACATATAAAATGAATTGTGAATCGTTTTATACTAAAATTGAAATTTATTTCGTGATTAAAATCCAGATTTGAAATATAGGCTTAATGGACAACAAAAAGATGAATCGGTGTAGATATGGGTCTAAGGCAATTAAAGCTAAAAGCACGTTTAAACTAGTAAACTTTTTCTTAAGTAGCATTCTTTTTTACTTTCAGGGTATTTCGCGTTCACGTCTGAGTCTAATGCGTCGGATGCATCGGACATGGAATCCACCGAGCTTTCTTGTCAATTGAAACGTCAGAATATTATCCATTCACTCTAGACTTACGTCCGACGTCGGACACAAGTCTAACGTGAACGGATAATATTCCAAATAGCCATGTCTTTTCACATTCTCTCTCTCTCTCTATATATATATATATATATATATATATATATATATATATATATATATATACACACACGATCCTATTTGATTTTCTAACTCACTAAGCAGAACACGTGAAATTCAAAAATTTAAGTAATTTTTAAGCTTTGTCATCAATCGGTTTCGGTATATTTTTTATATTCAAGTTTTTCATATTTGTATCTTCTATTTTTTTTTC
This sequence comes from Allium sativum, assembly GCA_030737875.1. Classification (NCBI taxonomy): domain Eukaryota; kingdom Viridiplantae; phylum Streptophyta; class Magnoliopsida; order Asparagales; family Amaryllidaceae; genus Allium; species Allium sativum. Next base: position 40,666,887 of record CM060915.1, on the reverse strand, counting down.
GATTTTTTGTGAATTGTTCTTGTTTTCTTTTTTAAGAATGTTTTTCCAAACTGCTGCTTCATACACCTGCACCATCGTCAACAAGAATGACGCCCGGATGAATACGTTTATCGATATTTGTTACGAAAACATCCGTACACGTGATCATCGTGTTGCACAATGGTACCGGGAGATTACTGGGATATTCAATGACCACACTAGCTTGGGCTACAATGCCAAACAAATGAATAACAAGTTTGATAGTTTAATGCATGAGTGAAACCCGTGGAACAAGCTGCTACAAATTCCAGGTGACTTCTCTAATGAGGAACATGACACGGTTGGTCGAACCGACGAGTGATAGGATACAGTTGCATCGAGGTATCGCAAGTATAGACATGCCTCGTCTGCTCCCTTTAGGCAGTTGGATGTGATTTTTGATAGTTGCATGCGAACTAACAAATGTCAATTCGTTATTCCACAACATCCACATGTTCAACTGTAGTTCAATGCACAACTTTATAGGGATTATCTTCGAGGTGATGTTGAGGGGATCACCAATGCCACAACGCCTAGGCCGCGGTCATCTAATGGGTCATCTAGAGCTAGTGGTAGTTCATCGCATGATTTAATTCTTGATAGGTAAAAGGGCAACGACTATGAGGAATAATAAGTCTTGATTTATTTGGCTGATTATGATATCAAAGGTTATAATCATTTGCATACACTGCACGACAACCCCGAGAAATTTAGGAAGACTGTTATTTTTCTTGTTAGGAAATTAAGAAGGATCATGTAGTTTGTTTTGTATTTTATTTTCAGATTTCTGCATTTGTATTCCGTATTCTGAAACATGATTTTTTATTTCTTATGTCATATTATGTATTTAAAAATAATTAACATGAATAAAATAATAATATAAACAAATAAGAAAATAATTACTTCCCCTTTCACGTTACTCCTTCATAAAAAGAACAAATTTCCTATACGTGAACTTACCCCTTTCCCAGTCCCTTTCATTTGCCCCTTTTATTTTTTCCTTTCATTTGCCCCTTTTGGTTCAGAAAAGAACGCATCCTTATTCTTGAGGCCTCCCTTTTTCTACTCTTTCTGAAGTTGAACCTCAAAATCCAGAAATAGATCTCTTGAAAAAAAATCGGCAAGTAAAAAAACTGATGCCATGGCTTACAGACATTAGTGAAAGTTGTTTGTAGTTTCAAAGCGAAGGAGAAGGAGTGCGAATCTATGAGCCGCGGTGTAACATCCCAGATTTTTGAACGTTGTTTACGAATATTTAAATTTGTTTAAATATTGATTTGGCAATATTAGCAGATTTTATATTGAATTTATTTTATAAAATCGAGTTCAAAAATATATAATTTATAATATAATTAAAACGAGCTCGAAAACGACGCGGCAGTTCGTAATTTTCGATCTGAACTTTAATTGAATATACAGAATCCGGAATAAGTCGGAATTTTGTGAAACAAGAAACATTTGAATCGATTTGATTATATTTTTCTAATGAAAGAGAAAAATCGTGATTTCATCGTATAGATGGTAAGATATGTCCAGATTAATATTTCCAATAGTCGTTATAGAATCGTTCATCGATCGTAACAGTTTATTTGATATAACTACATACTGGATTCGAATCTAGACAAGATTCTTTTGAGACGTAGTTATAATTTAATTTTTAGAATTCTACTGTAATTTTTAATAAATTAAATATGCAGCTTTTTATTTGAAGTATTTTGCACCCTATATCAATATATTGGGATTTCACAATGTGAGTTAACCTACCGATATTATTATATTTTTGGGACCGTGGCACCTCGCTGGACACAGCTGTATCTTTACTTCTGTCCGTAGTGGTCTATAAATAAATAGAATTATACGGTACCATATAAACCTCGGTAAATAAATAAAAATAAAAATAAAACAACTTCATGATCAAGGAACTGAAACGTACCCCTATCCGCTGAAACATCTACTCGAGGCCTTCCCATCAAATGAAACATCGCGTGCACATACCTAAATGGAAACAGGTGCTACGCTTGTAATCTCCACCCAAGCAATATCCGAAGCACAAATCAGAAGGATATTTTACTAGTTGGTTCTGCGCAAAGCTTCCTTAGTTGAGAACTACACTGAATAATGTCCAACTTGGACGGTACAGCATAAATAAAAGGTTAAATTAATAGGGCTTAAGTTAGGTACACAGCTGGGCTATCGTAACCTTTCTTTTCGAATTTAATGAAGTGCACAGCTATCTAATATATACTCGAGGCAATGCAGGGCCTTACAAATAAATATATTCACGTGTAAATGTAAGGGGATAGACTAATATCCTTCCCTCCCCAGATGTACCCACTGCAAAAAGCAACTCATTTCTCAGCAAGGTAGGAAATGGATTACTTGGTCGCCACACTTCATTGATTATTTTTCTTGCACGCTACGTTGCTGTGATACCCACGTTTACGTGCTCGCCACACCAAAAAGCCTTCGTCCCCACGTATCCTCCTGTATAAATACCCCTACCCGTTGCTACCTTTCAGCAAAACAAGAAGACGTCCTCCTCACTAAAATGAAATCATCAAACCCATTGCTTCCTACTCCGCCTCGCTGTCAGGCTATCTCGGCAGTAAGCACCCCCTTCACCCATTTCATTTCTCCCGATGCTGCCGGCACAGCTGTGGCCGCCTCTTCTGTTTTGTTCCTTGACTGGTACCGGGCGAGATTGATGATGTTGAAGTAGTATTCGTAATTCTTCGTTTGGTGGTGTTGGTCAGGGAAAGCACAGAGGAGGGGGTACGGTGTGTGTGAGTTTGCATGGGGGAAATGGTTGTTTTGAACTGAAGGAAAATGTTTTGTTGTGTGCAAAGTAAGAAGGTGAAGGAGAAGAACAGTTGAAGTGAGAACTGAAAGGGAGGAAGATCAAAATAGAACGTGAAGTGAGAGGAGGATGTGGGTGACAAACATGGATGAGAATGGAAGTATATATGCGTGGTTATGGTTTAAAAAAAACAATACCGAAATGAAAGTGTGGATGCGTGAATCCCAGCATGGGGAAGGGTATTGCTCGGGTTCGAAGTCCAACAGCGTGTGTTCAAGGGGGAACTGACGATGGAACCATGCAGTTGAAGTTAGGAGAAGCTTGCATCCCGTGAACAAAAAACTGATAAACTAGAAAGCAAAGAAGACGTCAGGTAATAACTGGGCCACTTATTTAGTTAATTATATTAAGGTTGAAAAATTATTTAACCATAAAAGATTAAGTAATTTATACCTAGTTATTATTTATAACGTGTCCAATTGCGACTCAAGTGGCAAGGCAAAGTTGGTTTAAAATATAGGTAAACAGTCTCATATTTCTAGTAGGTAAATTTTTATAATTATACTACAACAGTAGCTAATGTGGACTGGTAAGATTGAACGTATGTGCCTCTCCCTTAATAACGTGCGGACCTCTTTAATGTGATTAGTCAAGAGTCTGTGAATGGTAAATTAAAAATATATAGATAAACGTTAATAAATCTTTATTTAAAAAGAACAATTAATTAATTAAAAATGAGAACGTTTAATTTGTGAGACGTTCTCATGTGTTAACAGAATAGGACCGACCAAAGAACGTTAGTACCGTATGGCATGCATAGCTGTTTTGGTCAGAGTCTAGTGCAGATGGAAGCCGATAAAATAAATTGTTGACAGCGAATGGAAACCCAAGGTGAGTTTAACTCACTCAGTTACCCTGTTTATATTTTATAAACCGGGTTTTTATTTTTATTGTGTGCAATGTTTTGCTGATAGTTGATGATTGGATGGTTGTTTATTGTATGCTGAATATTTTAATATCCATGGATTAAATTAAGCGTTTGTTTAATTTAATCGAATAAAATCGTTATTTTTAACGATTAAATTCCAAACGAGGTAACTTACCTTGTTGGTTACGTTTATAATAATATAAACGTGTTAAATAAATAATTTGATGCTTGGATGAATGCTAAAAATTGTTTGTCGACTGTTATTGGTTGAATTGTTGCTCTGTTATCATGATATACTGTCATATTGTCGTATTGTATACCCATTGTGATGCAGGGAAGGACAGGTTGGAGGGATCCAACCGGATTCCTCAAATATGTAGTTTAATTATATGAACTGTTAATCAATATGATTGATTGTTGATTGTTGACACCAAATTCAACACTTGCGTGATATTAACCAATGGGTGATATTGATTGGGTAAATTATCGGCAGATGGCCTGTGAATGAATCGTTTTATAGAGATTGATATACCGTCAGGTAAATCAATGAAAAGAAAGTTATAAAATTTGTTTTATAACTAAAGTTAGATTTGAAATCTATTTATATAGATTTTTTTTAAAGAAGTTTTGAAGGGAATAAGTAATTATTTTTATCTTGTAATTATAAATGAGTACATAAAGCAAGATTTGTCGGTTAATGGGTTTTGTAAACAAGTGAGCTACAATGGACAAAATGGTCAAGGGGTAGATTTATTGTCATTTTTCCAATAAACCAATTAACAAGATATTTAATTGTTTAAATTTATTTTATTCATTAATTTAAAGGAAATATCCAAGTGGAAATGATTAACAAAGTAACCTTGTTTTGAGATGACCGAGTCGACTACTTGAACGAGAATTGATTGTTAAAAACCATAAGTGATTTGTTATTATAAAATAACCTTTTAAGAAAGATTAATTGATTTATTTATAATTAATAATAGAGTAAACTATTTGTTTGAAGGATGTTAGGCTATTAACGAGAAGTTGACATGTAAATGAGATTGTTGAAATATAATGTGAATGTGAATGTATAAAGTAACTCGATATACAAGATTTGAACCGGTAATAGAGTTTCAAATGAATTCAAGTTGTTATATATAGAGTCCGGATTTCTCTAAAGGAATGATATTAACTTTAAATAGAATAAATGTTTGAAGGTAAACATGTCGAGATGGGAATGGTGATAAAAGGGATTAGTGAGTAAAACCTTGTTTTTAATTAAAAAGGGTTTTAATAAGGTTATTCATACTTATGTAAGTTAAGGTTGGATTTATTCACTTGAAGGGATTCTATAAAAAAAAGTTTTAAAGGAGATGTAATATGAGTTAAGATCAAGCAAAAGCTTAAGTGGATGGAAGTTGATTTTCAAAGTAAAGAACTAACGATGATATCTAAAGATAAGTATTTTAGATGTGAAATGAAGTTATTTAAATCAAAACTAAGATAAATGGTTATTTAAATTGGATTCTAAATCAAATATAAGTGATGAGGAAAAAGTGATAGAATGAGATTTCGTTAATAAACTTCTATCTATTCTGAAGATAAGAGTGTCGTCGACTCAAGGTCTGAGAGGTAAATAAAATACCCCAACTTGAACGACTTCACGATTATCCAGGGATGATTTTAGTTTAGAAACGAAGTTGGTTGAGGAGATTAAAATAATATTTTCAGGGAGAATATTATAAACTATAATTCAAAGGATTATAAGTTGAATAAATGGATTTGGAAATAAGAATTAAAAAAGCGATATTCTAAATGTTGAAAGATTTTGAAGTGTGATTAATAACTGTTTAACTGAAAAGGGCCAAGTGATGTTGTATTCTGAACCATTGAACCCATTTGATTTTTTTTCCATGGATGATGGTTGTTTATTTTGAAAGTTAAATCACCGACTATCAAAATTTGGCCAAATCGATTATTGGTTAGGAAAGACCGGGATCGAATTTATATTCGAAAACCATTCCGACCAATAAATACGTAAACGTTGAAGATATCAGAAGATGGTCGAGATGGAGCATTGAAGACCGTAGACCTTCATAAGCGGAAGGATTACTTGTCGAATATTCTTTGACTAGCTACCAGAGATATTCTGACGTGATTCGGTCGTGGTTGAGATTTTGCGGATTGCAAGGACTTCTCGCTACTGATCTTTGGATGTGGTAGGAGGGTGCCTTCGGTTCATCCTGTTCCTGGATGACGTGTATGGTGGCCAGATGTTCCAAAAGTCGATTATAACCTCAAGCCTCATCAACCGGGACATGACAGAAATCAGGCATGCAGCATGGTTATGTGGGTCGCTCCCATTAGGGTGTATGATCACCTATCTAGAGGAATTCCATTTGTTTCTTTAATCTATACTCGATGCTGTCCCTTTTCGGGAGGCGGTTGTTGATCCCAACCGTCGGTGATATACATTCGATACACTCAAGCGAAATGAGTGGTCGGTCATGTGTGGGCCGGGTTGCAAGATGTTCTTGTTGAACCCAGTGTATTCGTCTCTAAAGATACATGATCGGTAGGTGGTCCCATACCTTGTCAGAGTTGGAATCCAATCTCCAATAAGCGCCTACGGTTTTGATTGTATACTATATATGTGGAGCGTGAGATGCAAGCGTTCCACTAGATTGTTATTACTTGTATTTAGACATTATTATAATATCAGGAAAGATATTGGTTTCAAAGATGTTTTGGGTTATCGTAAGGTAAAAACCGTCCGTGTTTATGTGTGGGCTGGTCTTACTATTATCCTTTTCTTTCGAAAGGAATTTGAACTTTAAAATCAAGTTGGATGGTTCCCTTTAAACTGTGCGAGTTATTCTCACTCTGGTTCACCAGACTGACCCGGTATTTGAAATGCTCGGGTTAGCCCGGGTTGCAGGTTCAGGTTATCAGATGCTCTGAAGTTTAGAGACGAGCTGGAGAGGCCCAGACGTATGATTTAGACAAAATATTATTCCGCTGTGTTGTATTTGAGGACAGGTTGTTATAACTGTCCAGATTGGCTGTGATACTCTGATGTATGTAAGTGTATTACTCCAAGCTTTCAATAAAGTTATTTATGTATTATATTTTGTTCCACCGCGATGTGAGACTTTGTATAGTGTGTGTTCTCCTTCTTATACTTCTATTCTAAAATTTCTTTCTTTCTTATCTCATCCTCTAAATTCTTTCTATTGGCATCTGGATTTCTAGTATCATTTGGGTTGGATTAGTGTTGTTTGACCAGCTCAAAAGGTACCGGAAATTTGGGTCGCTACAGTTGGTATCAGAGCTATTGGTTGAGTAGTAACCTTGGCTCTGTGGTGTAACTCCGTAGAGATGGGGTTAGTAGAACACCCTAGATTGAGTTTGAATGTATATATATATATATATATATATACGAGGGAGCATATTTGTATATTTTATAAAAATGTTTTATATCATGTTATTTAGTTGGTTCAATTTTGAGCTGGCGCCGATACGATATTATTTTATAAAGAGGGTAAATGAAATAATTTTGCCAAAACTATATTATATAGAAAAAGAAATAATTTTCTATACTATAAGGATATTGGTTGTTTGGTTGTTTTGCTCGACTTGTTTGGAATTCGAATTGAAATTGAACTAAATGGAAGACTATACTTAATTGGATATAAAAATGGAACTTAAGCTGGTTAAGTGGAATCGAATTAAATAATTGGGACTTGGAAATTAAATGAATAATAATGAAAATTTATCGATTTATATTGACGTACGGTAAACCAAAGTTGAGGCAACCCAGTGGATACACATGTTGAATATAATTCAAATGAGTTGGTCGTCTATTATTTGAATGTTGAGTTGGTTAAATAAAGTTCATCAAACGGATCAGTGAAGAAATTGAATGGAATATTGTTGGATTACTATTTGAATTATAAATGAGTTAAGTGCAGATATTAGCAGATTATGGGAATTGGCTTTGTTGTATAGTTTGAAAGTACAGACCGGAAGAAGAAAGAGCGGTTAGTTGATTTGCTGCGAAATTGGAATTGAGTTGCCCGAAAAAAAGGTAAGCCTTAAAATATTGATTGGAGTTATTGATTTATACCCCTGAGTTGGGTAGCCCTTTGGCTTTTGGTTTTCTTTTGGGGAAGTTGAAGCCTTAGTGGCATTTGTAGTAGTTGTGATCGAGCCATGCAGTGGAGATGATGGCAATTTTTTTGGAATATTTAAAGAGTTTGAATTTGATTTGGTAATAATTATTTTGAAATAATCGTGTTCGGAACATCCTACTTACCCTGCAATTTCGGGGACGAAATTATTTAAAGGGGGGAAGAATGTAACATCCCAGATTTTTTAACGTTGTTTACGAATATTTAAATTTGTTTAAATATTGATTTGGCAATATTAGCAGATTTTATATTGAATTTATTTTATAAAATCGAGTTCAAAAATATATAATTTATAATATAATTAAAACGAGCTCGAAAACGACGCGGCAGTTCGTAATTTTCGATCTGAACTTTAATTGAATATACAGAATCCGGAATAAGTCGGAATTTTGTGAAACAAGAAACATTTGAATCGATTTGATTATATTTTTCTAAGGAAAGAGAAAAATCGTGATTTCATCGTATAGATGGTAAGATATGTCCAGATTAATATTTCCAATAGTCGTTATAGAATCGTTCATCGATCGTAACAGTTTATTTGATATAACTACATACTGGATTCGAATCTAGACAAGATTCTTTTGAGACGTAGTTATAATTTAATTTTTAGAATTCTACTGTAATTTTTAATAAATTAAATATGCAGCTTTTTATTTGAAGTATTTTGCACCCTATATCAATATTTTGGGATTTCACAATGTGAGTTAACCTACCGATATTATTATATTTTTGGGACCGTGGCACCTCGCTGGACACAGCTGTATCTTTACTTCTGTCCGTAGTGGTTTATAAGTAAATAGAATTATACGGTACCATATAAACCTCGGTAAATAAATAAAAATAAAAATAAAACAACTTCATGATCAAGGAACTGAAACGTACCCCTATCCGCTGAAACATCTACTCGAGGCCTTCCCATCAAATGAAACATCGCGTGCACATACCTAAATGGAAACAGGTGCTACGCTTGTAATCTCCACCCAAGCAATATCCGAAGCACAAATCAGAAGGATATTTTACTAGTTGGTTCTGCGCAAAGCTTCCTTAGTTGAGAACTACACTGAATAATGTCCAACTTGGACGGTACAGCATAAATAAAAGGTTAAATTAATAGGGCTTAAGTTAGGTACACAGCTGGGCTATCGTAACCTTTCTTTTCGAATTTAATGAAGTGCACAGCTATCTAATATATACTCGAGGCAATGCAGGGCCTTACAAATAAATATATTCACGTGTAAATGTAAGGGGACAGACTAATATCCTTCCCTCCCCAGATGTACCCACTGCAAAAAGCAACTCATTTCTCGGCAAGGTAGGAAATGGATTACTTGGTCGCCACACTTCATTGATTATTTTCCTTGCACGCTACGTTGCCGTGATACCCACGTTTACGTGCTCGCCACACCAAAAAGCCTTCGTCCCAATGTATCCTCCTGTATAAATACCCCTACCCGTTGCTACCTTTCAGCAAAACAAGAAGACGTCCTCCTCACTAAAATGAAATCATCAAACCCATTGCTTCCTACTCCGCCTCGCTGTCAGGCTATCTCGGCAGTAAGCACCCCCTTCACCCATTTCATTTCTCCCGATGCTGCCGGCACAGCTGTGGCCGCCTCTTCTGTTTTGTTCCTTGACTAGTACCGGGCAAGATTGATGATGTTGAAGTAGTATTCGTAATTCTTCGTTTAGTGGTGTTGGTCAGGGAAAGCACAGAGGAGGGGGTACGGTGTGTGTGAGTTTGCATGGGGGGAATGGTTGTTTTGAACTGAAGGAAAATGTTTTGTTGTGTGCAAAGAAAGAAGGTGAAGGAGAAGAACAGTTGAAGTGAGAACTGAAAGGGAGGAAGATCAAAATAGAACGTGAAGTGAGAGGAGGATGTGAGTGACAAACATGGATGAGAATGGAAGTATATATGCGTGGTTATGGTTTAAAAAAAAACAATACCGAAATGAAAGTGTGGATGCGTGAATCCCAGCATGGGGAAGGGTACTGCTCGGGTTCGAAGTCCAACAGCGTGTGTTCAAGGGGGAACTGACGATGGAACCATGCAGTAGAAGTGAGGAGAAGCTTGCATCCCGTGAACAAAAAACTGATAAACTAGAAAGCAAAGAAGACGTCAGGTAATAACTGGGCCACTTATTTAGTTAATTATATTAAGGTTGAAAAATTATTTAACCATAAAAGATTAAGTAATTTATACCTAGTTATTATTTATAACGTGTCCAATTGCGACTCAAGTGGCAAGGCAAAGTTAGTTTAAAATATAGGTAAACAGTCTCATATTTCTAGTAGGTAAATTTTTATAACTATACTACAACAGTAGCTAATGTGGACTGGTAAGATTGAACGTATGTGCCTCTCCCTTAATAACGTGCGGACCTCTTTAATGTGATTAGTCAAGAGTCTGTGAATGGTAAATTAAAAATATATAGATAAACGTTAATAAATCTTTATTTAAAAAGAACAATTAATTAATTAAAAACGAGAACGTTTAATTTGTGAGACGTTCTCATGTGTTAACAGAATAGGACCGACCAAAGAACGTTAGTACCGTATGGCATGCATAGCTGTTTTGGTCAGAGTCTAGTGCAGATGGAAGCCGATAAAACAAATTGTTGACAGCGAATGGAAACCCAAGGTGAGTTTAACTCACTCAGTTACCCTGTTTATATTTTATAAACCGGGTTTTTATTTTTATTGTGTGCAATGTTTTGCTGATAGTTGATGATTGGATGGTTGTTTATTGTATGCTGAATATTTTAATATCCATGGATTAAATTAAGCGTTTGTTTAATTTAATCGAATAAAATCTTTATTTTTAACGATTAAATTCCAAACGAGGTAACTTACCTTGTTGGTTACGTTTATAATAATATAAACGTGTTAAATAAATAATTTGATGCTTGGATGAATGCTAAAAATTGTTTGTCGACTGTTATTGGTTGAATTGTTGCTCTGTTATCATGATATACTGTCATATTGTCGTATTGTATACCCATTGTGATGCAGGGAAGGACAGGTTGGAGGGATCCAACCGGATTCCTCAAATATGTAGTTTAATTATATGAACTGTTAATCAATATGATTGATTGTTGATTGTTGACACCAAATTCAACACTTGCGTGATATTAACCAATGGGTGATATTGATTGGGTAAATTATCGGCAGATGGCCTGTGAATGAATCGTTTTATAGATATTAATATACCGTCAGGTAAATCAATGAAAAGAAAGTTATAAATTTTGTTTTATAACTAAAGTTAGATTTGAAATCTATTTATATAGATTTTTTTTAAAGAAGTTTTGAAGGGAATAAGTAATTATTTTTATCTTGTAATTATAAATGAGTACATAAAGCAAGATTTGTCGGTTAATGGGTTTTGTAAACAAGTGAGCTACAATGGACAAAATGGTCAAGGGGTAGATTTATTGTCATTTTTCCAATAAACCAATTAACAAGATATTTAATTGTTTAAATTTATTTTATTCATTAATTTAAAGGAAATATCCAAGTGGAAATGATTAACAAAGTAACCTTGTTTTGAGATGACCGAGTCGACTACTTGAACGAGAATTGATTGTTAAAAACCATAAGTGATTTGTTATTATAAAATAACCTTTTAAGAAAGATTAATTGATTTATTTATAATTAATAATAGAGTAAACTATTTGTTTGAAGGATGTTAGGATATTAACGAGAAGTTGACATGTAAATGAGATTGTTGAAATATAATGTGAATGTGAATGTATAAAGTAACTCGATATACAAGATTTGAACCGGTAATAGAGTTTCAAATGAATTCAAGTTGTTATATATAGAGTCCGGATTTCTCTAAAGGAATGATATTAACTTTAAAGAGAATAAATGTTTGAAGGTAAACATGTCGAGATGGGAATGGTGATAAAAGGGATTAGTGAGTAAAACCTTGTTTTTAATTAAAAAGTGTTTTAATAAGGTTATTCATACTTATGTAAGTTAAGGTTGGATTTATTCACTTGAAGGGATTCTATAAAAAAAAAGTTTTAAAGGAGATGTAATATGAGTTAAGATCAAGCAAAAGCTTAAGTGGATGGAAGTTGATTTTCAAAGTAAAGAACTAACGATGATATCTAAAGATAAGTATTTTAGATGTGAAATGAAGTTATTTAAATCAAAACTAAGATAAATGGTTATTTAAATTGGATTCTAAATCAAATATAAGTGATGAGGAAAAAGTGATAGAATGAGATTTCGTTAATAAACTTCTATCTATTCTGAAGATAAGAGTGTCGTCGACTCAAGGTCTGAGAGGTAAATAAAATACCCCAACTTGAACGACTTCACGATTATCCAGGGATGATATTAGTTTAGAAACGAAGTTGGTTGAGGAGATTAAAATAATATTTTCAGGGAGAATATTATAAACTATAATTCAAAGGATTATAAGTTGAATAAATGGATTTGGAAATAAGAATTAAGAAAGCGATATTCTAAATGTTGAAAGATTTTGAAGTGTGATTAATAACTGTTTAACTGAAAAGGGCCAAGTGATGTTGTATTCTGAACCATTGAACCCATTTGATTTTTTTCCATGGATGATGGTTATTTATTTTGATAGTTAAATCACCGACTATCAAAATTTTGCCAAATCGATTATTGGTTAGGAAAGACCGGGATCGAATTTATATTCGAAAACCATTCCGACCAATAAATACGTGAACGTTGAAGATATCAGAAGATGGTCGAGATGGAGCATTGAAGACCGTAGACCTTCATAAGCGGAAGGATTACTTGTCGAATATTCTTTGACTAGCTACCAGAGATATTCTGACGTGATTCGGTCGTGGTTGAGATTTTGCGGATTGCAAGGACTTCTCGCTACTGATCTTTGGATGCGGTAGGAGGGTGCCTTCGGTTCATCCTGTTCCTGGATGACGTGTATGGTGGCCAGATGTTCCAAAAGTCGATTATAACCTCAAGCCTCATCAACCGGGACATGACAGAAATCGGGCAGGCAGCATGGCTATGTGGGTCGCTCCCATTAGGGTCTATGATCACCTATCTAGAGGAATTCCATTTGTTTCTTTAATCTATACTCGATGTTGTCCCTTTTCGGGAGGCGGTTGCTGATCCCAACCGTCGGTGATATACATTCGATACACTCAAGCGAAATGAGTGGTCGGTCATGTGTGGGCCGGGTTGCAAGATGTTCTTGTTGAACCCAGTGTATTCGTCTCTAGGGATACACGATCGGTAGGTGGTCCCATACCTTGTCAGAGTTGGAATCCAATCTCCAATAAGCGCCTACGGTTTTGATTGTATACTATATATGTGGAGCGTGAGATGCAAGCGTTCCACTAGATTGTTATTTACTTGTATTTAGACATTATTATAATATCAGGAAAGATATTGGTTTCAAAGATGTTTTGGGTTATAGTAAGGTAAAAACCGTCCGTGTTTATGTGTGGGCTGGTCTTACTATTATCCTTTTCTTTCGAAAGGAATTTGAACTTTAAAATCAAGTTGGATGGTTCCCCTTAAACTGTGCGAGTTATTCTCACTCTGGTTCACCAGACTGACCCGGTATTTGAAATGCTCGGGTTAGCCCGGGTTGCAGGTTCAGGTTATCAGATGCTCTGAAGTTCAGAGACGAGCTGGAGAGGCCCAGACGTATGATTTAGACAAAATATTATTTCGCTGTGTTGTATTTGAGGAAAGGTTGTTATAACTGTCCAGATTGGCTGTGATACTCTGATGTATGTAAGTGTATTACTCCAAGCTTTCAATAAAGTTATTTATGTATTATATTTTGTTCCACCGCGATGTGAGACTCTGTATAGTGTGTGTTCTCCTTCTTATTCTTCTATTCTAAAATTTCTTTCTTTCTTATCTCATCCTCTAAATTCTTTCTATTGGCATCTGGATTTCTAGTATCATTTGGGTTGGATTAGTGTTGTTTGACCAGCTCAAAAGGTACCAAAAATTTGGGTCGCTACAGTTGGTATCAGAGCTATTGGTTGAGTAGTAACCTTGGCTCTGTGGTGTAACTCCGTAGAGATGGGGTTAGTAGAACACCCTAAATTGAGTTTGAATGTATATATATATATATATATACGAGGGAGCGTATTTGTATATTTTATAAAAATGTTTTATATCATGTTATTTAGTTGGTTCAATTTTGAACTGGCGCCGATACGATATTATTTTATAAAGAGGGTAAATGAAATAATTTTGCCAAAACTATATTATATAGAAAAAGAAATAATTTTCTATACTATAAGGATATTGGTTGTTTGGTTGTTTTGCTCGACTTGTTTGGAATTCGAATTGAAATTGAACTAAATGGAAGACTATACTTAATTGGATATAAAAATGGAACTTAAGCTGGTTAAGTGAAATCGAATTAAATAATTGGGACTTGGAACTTAAATGAATAATAATGAAAATTTATCGATTTATATTGACGTACGGTAAACCAAAGTTGAGGCAACCCAGTGGATACACATGTTGAATATAATTCAAATGAGTTGGTCGTCTATTATTTGAATGTTGAGTTGGTTAAATAAAGTTCATCAAACGGATCAGTGAAGAAATTGAATGGAATATTGTTGGATTACTATTTGCATTATAAATGAGTTAAGTGCAGATATTAGCAGATTATGGGAATTGGCTTTGTTGTATAGTTTGAAAGTACAGACCGGAAGAAGAAAGAGCGGTTAGTTGATTTGCTGCGAAATTGGAATTGAGTTGCCCGACAAAAAGGTAAGCCTTAAAATATTGATTGGAGTTATTGATTTATACCCCTGAGTTGGGTAGCCCTTTGGCTTTTGGTTTTCTTTTGGGGAAGTTGAAGCCTTAGTGGCATTTGTAGTAGTTGTGATCGAGCCATGCAGTGGAGATGCTGGCAATTTTTTTTGGAATATTTAAAGAGTTTGAATTTGATTTGGTAATAATTATTTTAAAATACTCGTGTTCGGAACATCCTTCTTACCCTGCAATTTCGGGGACGAAATTATTTAAAGGGGGGAAGAATGTAATATCCTAGATTTTTGAACGTTGTTTACGAATATTTAAATTTGTTTAAATATTGATTTGGCAATATTAGCAGATTTCATGTTGAATTTATTTTATAAAATCGAGTTCAAAAATATATAATTTATAATATAATTAAAACGAGCTCGAAAACGACGCGGCAGTTCGTAATTTTTGATCTGAACTTTAATTGAATATACAGAATCCGGAATAAGTCGGAATTTTGTGAAACAAGAAACATTTGAATCGATTTGATTATATTTTTCGAATGAAAGAGAAAAATCGTGATTTCATCGTATAGATGGTAAGATATGTCCGGATTAATATTTCCAATAGTCGTTATAGAATCGTTCATCGATCGTAACAGTTTATTTGATATAACTACATACTGGATTCGAATCTAGACAAGATTCTTTTGA
Source organism: Allium sativum (assembly GCA_030737875.1). Taxonomy (NCBI): domain Eukaryota; kingdom Viridiplantae; phylum Streptophyta; class Magnoliopsida; order Asparagales; family Amaryllidaceae; genus Allium; species Allium sativum. Next base: position 40,651,542 of record CM060915.1, on the reverse strand, counting down.
GACGTAGTTATAATTTAATTTTTAGAATTCTACTGTAATTTTTAATAAATTAAATATGCAGCTTTTTATTTGAAGTATTTTGCACCCTATATCAATATTTTGGGATTTCACAATATGAGTTAACCTACCGATATTATTATATTTTTGGGACCGTGACACCTCGCTGGACACAGCTGTATCTTTACTTCTGTCCGTAGTGGTCTATAAATAAATAGAATTATACGGTACCATATAAACCTCGGTAAATAAATAAAAATAAAAATAAAACATCTTCATGATCAAGGAACTGAAACGTACCCCTATCCGCTGAAACATCTACACGAGGCCTTCCCATCAAATGAAACATCGCGTGCACATACCTAAATGGAAACAGGTGCTACGCTTGTAATCTCCACCCAAGCAATATCCGAAGCACAAATCAGAAGGATATTTTACTAGTTGGTTCTGCTCAAAGCTTCCTTAGTTGAGAACTACACTGAATAATGTCCAACTTGGACGGTACAGCATAAATAAAAGGTTAAATTAATAGGGCTTAAGTTAGGTACACAGCTGGGCTATCGTAACCTTTCTTTTCGAATTTAATGAAGTGCACAGCTATCTAATATATACTCGAGGCAATGCAGGGCCTTACAAATAAATATATTCACGTGTAAATGTAAGGGGACAGACTAATATCCTTCCCTCCCCAGATGTACCCACTGCAAAAAGCAACTCATTTCTCGGCATGGGGACCCTGAACACCCTAGAGTGAACGAGGGTCATGGAAATGATTATCTATGTTGACTTAATGTGGTTCCCTGAACACCCTAGAGTGTTATTATGGGTGTACGAGGAAAAGGTTTGCTGTGCATGGGGACCCTGCATGCAGGGCCGGTCCTGAGTATTTATGGACCTAGTGCGGACCCAAAATTTTGGATCTTTAATTTTATTTTCTTATGAAATTAAACTTAAGTGAAAATGTGCTTTTTCTACTGTGCATCTTCATTGAGAAAATTGCGTGTTTCAGCAAATTCATAAAGTTTTTACCCGCATTTTCAATCTGTCAACTAAAGGTCCACACAAGCCACATCTCCATTTTAGTATATTGATTGATGTCAACAAAGCATACAATCATATCTACTTTTGCATAGATAAATTACTATCAATACACGCATCTTGACATGAAAAAACAGCTCTAGTAAAGGTAATACAGTTTTTTTTTGGGCCCCCTGACCTAATGGGCCCTGTGCGGTCGCACGGCTCGCACTAGGTCAGGGCCGGCCCTGCCTGCATGCATGTCAATTTGGAGACACCGACGACTTGGGTTGTGGTGATAAGATGAGATGAAGGTGGCATGACTGTTGGAGATCTGAACATTGACCGTTTGGGGTTTGGGCATAGGTTTTGAGAAGAACTGAGTTGGAAATGATATAATTAAGGGCAGCGATGACGATTGGATTGAAGGAGGATGCAAGATTGTTATCCTTTGATGAATTCAATGAGAATCTCCTCACTCACAACTATATTTATATCCTAAGCATCCTATATTTATATACATCATTTAATTTTGATTATATATCATTTATTGGCTGAATTGTTTGATAATAATAATGGATTGTAGTACATAACTCTAAATGATGTTTGAATTGTTTATATTGAGTTGAAATATATGACATTGGATGAATTGAATGGCTGGGATGAATGTTCCAGTTTAGTTGAGAGATTTTTAAATTGTTTGATGTTGACATTGCAAAGGAAACACTTTCTGATTTTATTCTAATCGTGAAACTTAATTTGAAATTATTTCTCTTATTCAATATAATATATGTTGTTAGTTTTGGACGTTTGATGGATTTGATAATTTTAAAATATTTATTAAAGTTCATTAAGTTGTTCGTTATTTTAAAGTATAATATAAGGTACATTTGCGAATGAATAAATATAGATTTGTAGTTTGAATAAATAAATTGAATTTGAATAATAAATTTTAAGTAAATATTAATATTTTAATCTATATTTTGGATAATTATTCAAATAAGATAAATTAATTTGATCATATAAATTTCACCAAATTTATTCATTTCGTTGGAATAAGATATTTCAGAATAATTCAATTTAGTTTTAATAAGTCATTTACAAGCAATATACAATTTATTTTGAATACGATATTTTAGAAGTTGTTATTAACTTTAAAATATGAAATATTTTTTGTATAATATTTTTTGCATTTAATGTGTGATTTCTTCTGTAATTTAATTTTATGGATTTGTGAAAGTATGTTAGGAAAGTTTTTATGTTCCAAATATTTGAATTATTCCTGGAGAAGGATTTATTGCTATAATATTAATACTGTTATTTCATTTTAGAATTATTATATAAGATTTCAATATATTTTTATTTTCCCATTTTCTATGCAATTTCCGATATTACAGATGATTCGCTGTTGATATTGATTTGGTTCATAATTTGAATACGATACAATGATGACATCTTCTGTATAACTTTACAATATTTATAGTCTATGCAACAAGGAATATGAATAAGCTGTTTAATGATATCAAAGTTCTGTAACATTTCCCGATTATTCATGGGACTTTCGTTGCGGTGAATACATATACATATACATACATACATACATACATATATATATATATATATATATATAATAGTCGTTCACTGACCTATTAAAAGTCATGCATCCGCGACTATATTTAATTATGCGTTAGCAACATAGTAAGTTGTGCTTCGGTATAGATAATTTATGATAGGTCAGTATTTGTATAGTTTCGTGCATCAAAAACTATTTATAGTAGTTCATTTACTGTTCCATTATATATATATATATATAGTTGTTTAATTGTAATATGTTGTCGATGTCAACTTTCCTTTTGTTGTGGAAGTGAACTAGAATGACTAATATCCATCGTGGAGGCCTGATCGAGGGGTCCCACCCCGGATCTGTGACACAAATATCATACGTCGGCATCACAATATATCATTGTCATTTCTCGACAACATTTAATTAGCTGCACATTAGCGACATTTATCCCCTCGTGTCATCTTAGGCCAACAGTCTGTTACTATCAAGGGTACGGGTAGGGTTGTGACTAGCGCAAAACGTTGTCCGACAGGCTGTTTATGACATATGGTAGAAAGGAATCGCGATGCAGATGTGACAAGACTGTAGAAGGTGGTTTTCATGGATAACGTTCGTCATGTTCGTTAGACCATTGTCTGTTGTCTCTTAGAATTGGTGGTCGGTTAGTCTCTCATTCTATTTCGGGTACAATGTACAGTCAAGTACAAGATTATACTTTGGACCCTGTCCTAAATATGATCAATCCTTGTATCCTTCTCTAGCATGTTCCACGATTACCTTTTTGACATGTCACTAATTATTATTGTTTCCATATGTTGCACTATAACGCTATCGAGATAGACGAGTTCTTTTATATGATATTTGTGATATTTATTCATCATTTAAGATTCTATTTGCTATTTATATATTCACAGGCTAGCATCGTCCTTTTTTATGATTTTGTGTGTTGATGTAGAGGTATCTATTTTGGAGATTTGAGTGATATATTTCATTTAGCTGATTTTTTATTTGCTTAGTAACATCTTTTTATGGATGCTTTCGGGGTTTATGTGGTAATTTCTGGATATGCACGATTCTCCAATTCATTTGATTCTATGATTCTTATTTTGATGTGTTGATATGGATGATGGTGTTTGTATTGAATTTAGGTGCTGTTAAATTATGTTATCATTATTTAGTATGTACTCCAACACCCTACATTATCTATATTGGATTTAGGTATAGTCCGAGGAATTTATTATTTATATAATACTCAATCAGTTCGACACATTTCGGGTGCAGGGACGTTAAAAAAACTTGTTTTTTTACTAGGCATGGAGAAGTATAAATATTTTTTATATTAGACTAATGTCTTGTTTTGTGTGGACTCTGATGTATATATATCGATGTGGAGTGTAATAAACTTGTAGTGTAAATATATATATATATATATATGTATATATATGTGTATATATATATGTATATATATGTGTATATATATATGTATATATATGTGTATATATATATATATGTATATATATATATATATATATATATATGTATGTATATAATTTTATGGCTGCGATTGACTTTGTGATCTTTGTATTTAGCGTATTATGTATTGCTCTATCTTGGATGCACACATGTTATTGCTTTCTACAGATACCATGCATGTATAGGTGAATCATATCTTAGATTTTTTTTAAAATATGTAACAGTGTTAGTCCAAGAGATTTTTCATGTGTGTGCCCCTACAGCCGCATTCTTTGTATTATATAACAATATTATTTTGTATTACACTTGGATAGTATGGATATATATGTGGGGTCTATACAGTATAGTATTAAAGAAAATATCTGGTAGACAACTACCGTTAGTTATTCATGAAAAATCTGTGATTATGTATTTAAACTTAAAATAACTCTTTACACTCTTAATAAACACCAAGTGCTTGCTATGATAGTCCAAAAAATATCTTTTAAATTCTAGATTTGATTTTGGTAAAGTTGATACTACATGTTCAATAAAAATGCTAAAAGTAATATTTTTATTGTCCTATACTAAGTATTGATCTTTTGAGTTAGTATCCTATAGTTCTGTTTATTTTAGAGGCCTCAAAATGGATCACAAAATTACAATTGAGATTTGTCATTATATTGATCCATCTTTTGTATATAGGTTAGTAAAACGAAAAATTACGCATCACCATTGAGTTATGAAGCATAACACATTTCTTCTATTTTGATTGTACTCAAGTAATCTATATGTAGCAAACCTTATGAATATGGAGTTTCTAAAAAACTGAAATTTTAAAATAATAATTAAAAGGTGAATTAATTGAAATTATAATTTTCAAAATTTTAAATTAAATTCATTATTGATAATGAATAATTAATTGTTGTCAATGAAGATCTTATTTATTGAGCTTATCTGATTTATAATATTATTTGAAATTAAGTTCACTTTTAAAATTTAAATTCAAATATTAAACTTATAAATTGAGTAATATGCTTACTAAATTTATTGAAATGAATTTTTTCTAAAAAGTCAGTTTAGGTCAAACTTAGTCAAAATTTAAATTTGAACTGAAATTTCAAAAGTTGTAAAATTTGAAAATTTATACATGAAAAATCTATATGAAATTCTAAGTTACCTAGTGGTTTTAGTTTCATCAACACCCATTTCTGTTTGTTCTGAATTTTCTATTTTATGAGAAAAACACACAAAATAGACAATGAGTTCTATGTGTATTCAATATTTGTAGATTATCTATAACATTTTTTTTTGATTTTATACTATTATTTACAATATAAAATTTGAATTGTTACTTGGTTTTATGGTAGTGCTAATTGGCCTTTGAATTTGACATTTAGAACTGAGAAGTCACTACTGAATAGAAAACCATGTAATTCTCATCCCTTTTCTCATTTTCTTCTCGGTGTTTATTTTATCTTCTTCTTCCTCCAAGAAATTTCTAGTTCTACCTTTCTCCTCTCCAAGCCAAAAATAAATCGAAAAAAATCAAAGGAAATCATCTCCTTTCTCTCTTTAATCACCTCTCTAAACTACGAATCCCTAAAATCCTAAACCCTTTTCCTTCTTCCCATGCAGCCTATCTTCTAAACTGAAACTTCTTCCTTCACAAATTGAATATTGGTAAAGTTTAATTTTATTATAATTATTTTTCCAAATCCATATTTCTAATTCTAATTTAATTTTAGAATTTGATTTTTGTGAATTGTATAAACATAGAATCGATAATTCCTAAAACCTAGTTCCTCTTACCCCTTTGCAACTAGACTGAACTTTCCTTTGCTTGTACCACTACCTATGGCCTCATTGCACCATCTTGCCATGAGCCTCCATCCTTCTACCTCCTCTAGGCATTCCCGAAATTGCTGGCAAAACCCAAAACCAAAGCGAACTTGTCCGAATCTATTTTTCCTCTTTTATATTTATTTACTGTTTTTCTCAAAAATTTGACCTATACTGCAAAGGGCGTAACTTCCTATTAGGTAATCCAAACCCAATTTTTTCCTTTTCTATAATTTGAGTGAAACTAAATTATCTAAAGTTCTCATGTTAACAACCTTTTCAAATTTTGTAACTTTCTATGTCGAAATCTACAATCTTTAAAACATATTTTCAAACCCAGATTTCGAACCTGAAATTTGTCTGTTACCATTTCAGTTATATCTCTCTAAAATTTTGTCGAAATCAAGTTTTTATTTTATTAAATTACAGAGAAAATAATTTACAACAACTTTTCTTTTTTATGACTTTTCCAGATTCTAAGGACACACTTGGTCCAAAAATTAAATTGAAATGAATCAAATTTTTGTACTTTTGTTGAAATTCTAAATCATCTTCCCTATCCAAAATCCCTCTACTCTCTTCTTTTAAATTGATTGGATGTTTATTTGTGAATTTATTCGTTCCATGGTGTTAGAGAGCGTGCAGTTTGCGGATTAGTTCCATTATTGTTTGTCTCCATTTTCAAGTCTCCTTGTTTCCATGAAAGTTGAGTTTATCTCATGCTTGACTAACATTTTATGAAAGTAGGATTCGACACATATAAATTGTTAAGCTGAAATGTTCGGATTGTTTTATTTGACATAATTGTTATTTCGTTAAAACGACCCAAACTTCCCCGTATGGGAAAGCCCACATTGAGTTGAGAACACGACGCATCAGAACACAAACAATAGAACATTTCATTGCTATTACAACAATTTACATCAGAGTACAAAAATATACCAGAGTATGAATAAATAATACATAGCGGAAAATCAATATTAGAGATTTAAAATACATAGTAGCGGAAAATAAAATGTATAAATACAATGCGTAGCGGAAATACATCAACTGTCACAACTGAAAGAAATACACGGATACAAAGCTTTCCGAATATAGCTCCAGTTGTAATATAGGATCCTATGAAATAGAAATCTGCAGAACCTAAATTACGAGCTGCCCGTGTGGAAAATATGGGCACCTAGAGTTTAGATTAAAACAATAAACTCCGAGTCAGTCATGGGATTTGTGTGAGAACTAAAACAATTATTGAATCCTTAATTTAAAAGTTAGGAAATCATGGGACCACGCCGTATAACACGGAACGGGTTTACTCCACATGAATACTAGTTTAAAACATGAAAAAACGCAATGCTTTTTGAAAAATGAAGCTATTATAAGACTCAAGTCCCATCACACAATGCAACACAAGCCGGAGGATAGAGTTTTCCCTTATAATAGCCAAACACGCTTGGTACGTTTAAAACAAATCATTTTGATATTACTATAAGTGCATAGTGTCGAAACAATTTCAAATATAAATGTATCAATCATAGACGGCATGGGTACCATATATCATGTCGCCACACTAGTTCTACAACTAAAACCGAAGAATGTCATATTGGAAATTGAATTTCCATCATGAGTCAAGGCTATCAATGTCTCCTTCCAATTCGAGACACTCTAGCAAATGCCTCAGGATCCCCCGTTGTGGATCCTTGGTTCCTGCAGGGCCGGCCCACACTTACTTTAGTGGATTGGCAATTCCTGAACACACGTTTCCCAGTCCTATAGGACCTATCACTTGGCCAATAGCAACCAAACAAATATATATTTAATAGAAATCAGTCAACACCACTCCTAGCTAGAAAGAAACGTCGTGCACTCCCTGCGTCCCTGATCCCGTTTTAGACTCATACCGGGGTGTGAGGCTCACGAATTAATGGTACAATGCAAAGCTATGCTAATTAAAGCCGTGCTTTAATCATCAACCTTAAGACTCTGCTTTTCAACAAAAGCCTTGATCATTTGCATCTCAGCATGCCACACTTACAATTCACGCCATGCGACTGATGTCTATCAATATATAACCTCTAAGCTCGTACGTCTCAAAGAAGGGTGTTAAACAAGAGAATAAATTTTCCGCCACCAAACAGACATATATTTAATAGAATTAATCAACACAGAATGAAATCCAATGTCAGACACACATCCATTTACAAGTCCGTTCTAGGTATGAACGAAACCGGGGGCACCTTATTCCTTGTCCTATATGTCCAATATAGGAGAGAGGTCCTCGCATAACCGGTCGATCTCCAACTACGTCTGGAAGATCACCACTTATTACCTTGTCTTGGGTGTATAGCCTAATCAAGACATTTGTAGTCATCCAAACGATGTGAAGATCTTTGGTCTTCAACCACTGTCTTCATTGTCGACTTTTAGTCATTGTATCGGTTATTCAGAATGGGATACACCCGGTCTTTCCAAATAACCCACGTATTTTATAATCAATAATCAAGTGCTATAAAAACACATCATACGCCTCATTCCAGTTCAGAATATTCTTTTATAAAATATTCATTTCTTTGGGAAAGGTTCCCATTAATTTTATCAAATATAAATTCTTTTAAATTTATACTTTAATCTTCCTTTGGATATCAATTTCAAAGATTTTATTAACTAGTCGGGATTATCGAACTTTACCACAATAACCATTTATTATTTTCCAATCCCAACCTATTCATCCAATGGAGCAAAACTGGTAGCACTCCATATCTAATACCCACTGTGTTCTGGGTAAAGTTAATTACCATTTCACATTCAAATCTAATTAAAGATTTAACCATCGCCTGGAGTAAAATTGGTGGTACTCCATTCTTGATCACTTCATGAATTCGATAATTTTAATTATCTCATTCCCATTTAAATCTAATTAAAGATTTATTAAAGCTCAAATTTGATTTTAATATCAAAAACCATTACTTTATGATTATACAACTTTAAGAAATTAATCTTGCTTTTAACTGGGTTAAAGAACAAATGTCATTTAAAACACAGTTCACTATAAACCCAAAATCATCTTCCATCAAAATGGAATCTACACGGAAATCATAACAGTGTATAATCGATATAAATTCCCGTATTAGACTAATAATATAAATGGAATAGCAGCAAAGCCTTTTAAATTCCATATATAGTAACGGTCTTCATTCACAGAAGCTCATCTCGATTATTACCAAATTGAATTCCATTCAATTCCAATTTAATATATTAAATTGGAAAACTTTACTTTGGAAAATTTCCATTAAATCTTAACAAAAAGATTTAATTAGGTTAAAGAACAATTGTTATTTAAAACACCATTCACGATAAACCCAAAAATCCAATTTCAATTCAATTCCATTTAAATATTAATTAATTGGTAAACTTCATTAATCTTAATTAAAAGATTTATTCTTTTCTCAACTGGGTTTAATAACAGTGTTATTTAAGACACCATTCACGACAAACCCAAAATCCAATTTGACATTAAATACAAGGCTCTAAATAGAAATTTTATCGGCTTATATTCAATATCAAATTCGGAAACCAACAAATATCGTATTGGGAATAACGATAATTATATCTTCCAAATTCCTCAACAATATCTGTATAATCACGGAATCCAATTTCGAAATATTCCGAAGATTATTTCCATTCCAATCCATTCCAATTCATACATTGGAAAATTCTAGTTATATCAAAACCATTTCAAATCCAATTTATTTATTTAAAAACATTGGATTATTATTCTAGTTAATAGCTAGTTTATTTCGATAAGAATATAATTTTTATCTTTTCAAACTTGGAATTTTTCATCCAAAATCTTTCCAAATCAGTTATTATGATTTTACATAATTTTCCCATATTTTTAATAATTTTATTAAGGCCTTTATAGTCGGTTTCCAATAAAGGCCACCGAACTGCATCCATAGCGACCTTTTTCAAAACTGATTTGGACATATTTTAAAATCTAACCATTAGATTTCAAATCTAATATATTCATTGGAAAGCTCTTTTCGATATGAATCCAATGGTTCTAGTTTTAGCAGAATCCGACGGTAGGATCTCCCGTTACATCAATTTGAAGTTAATGGTCTAAATTCGCGAACGGTCGCTGCGCGGTGCGTTCTATTCAAGCCATTAAATATATATAATATATATTTCATTGATTTCTATTTAAAACGGATTTTATAAAGTATTTATAAATTCATTTTAAAACGATTTTAACTTCATTTCCAATTTTAAATCAAAATTGAATATTCCATATCATTATAATATTAAAATGATAATATTTTCAAAATATCAGATTTTGAAATCAAATCTTTTCAGTTTTCATTATAAAATAAATAAAATTGATCGATAAACCAGTTCGAGTTAAAATGACGTTCTATACTTAACCCGACTTCATATTTTTATATATTTCCGTGTCCATCCAAAATCGGACATCAAAATCATATTTTGATTATTCTTTGAATATTATTTTAAAACTATTCATAATATTAATTTAAAACTATACTGGATAATATCTAAAAACTATACTATATATTATTTAAAACTATTCGTTATTTCAAAATTGGAATCACACCCAATCATTTACCATATAAATATATTTATATGGATTTCCATACATCGCATGTATTCACAATAATGATAAATAATCATTAAACATCCTCACATCATCCAAAGTGCGTTCTACCACTGTATAAGCATTAAAATAAATAAATAACGCTCATCACAGTCTGTTAACCCATTGATTGACGTATTATTAAATTCAGGGCAGATGTGAATAAATTACCATCCCCAGACCCGTGTGGGGTTTTCAAACTACAACAGTCTATTCAAAATAATCACCGGTTAATTAATTTAACCAGTTCTAATTAAATTTGAATTATTTTTCTAATTAGCCGATTTTCACTGTTTAAATTATAAACAGATATTTGTAATTTCATTTCAACTACCACAAAATAATATTAAATTATTTTTAACATTTTAGCATCACAATCACAACACAATACAGTCAATTAAATTGTCCATGGTCTATGGACGAGGGAGGTGAGCTAACAGGCACTGTATACAATTTATAAGGATTAAAACTGATAAAAATCTATACTGGCAATTCTATATATTTTTATACATGAATACTGTAACGACCAACATTCTACATATCAAAGGATCGTAGAATATTTATTTCTTTTTCATATGGAGTCGTATGGTTATATAACTTTGGGAGGCGACTATTGGGGTCATTTCCCATATTCATGATTTTTGCCGATTTTTAAATGATCGTTTTGCCCCTGGCTGATCTTGTTTCGGCCATAACTTTTGATTGGTAAGGAGTTTTGACCTGAAACCAATTCCATTAGATCCGGATGATAGTTTACCTTTCCGTAGAGTGGTAACATTAGTCAAACGGACTTAGCATTTGGGAGATATGGCTGAAACAATGTTTGGAAGGTGAAAAACAGCTTAACCGGGCTTAATTGGGTAATTAACAGCTAGGCCCAGTGGGGGATTTTGGGAATTGGAGTATTTAAGGGCTGTTAGGGTTAGGGATCTCGGCTTTTAGTCACTTTCCAGCCGCCACATACATCATAGAAACCCTAACAATGGCCTCCAACATCTAGAATCACCTCTAATCACTTTCTAATCAAGTATTAGCCTAATCTTCACCAAATTAAGGAGAAATAGCACCAAACCAAGGTTGGAGCTGCTGTTAGACATTGGTATTCGGCCAAATCAGAGGAGTTTCAGTTCTGAAAGTTTTAATTGTGGCAAAGGTGAGTGATTAGCATTGTTTTTACACTAATTACAGTTAATTAGGGTGATTAGTGTTAATTAACGAAATTATACATGATTAAATTCTGGAAAAATATTTAGAAATTCTTAAACACCATTTTATACATCTGTTAGAAGTTTGGGTTGATTTGGTTAAGTTTTGCTAATCCTATCATTAGATTTGCTTAAACATGATTAAGGGGAAAGCAAGGGTTTTGATTATGTTTGATCCAAAATAGCTCATATGACTGATGTTTGAATGTTTATGGTCGATTCTATTTGTTGTTATTACTGTTTGGAATGTTAAGTAATCCTGTAGTAAAGTTAGAATGGTTGAAAACGCCGTCGTATGGCGAAAATGGACGAGATTAGCTCGCTGGAAAAACTGCAGGGTTTCGGATCGGATCAGAGGATGAGTACCGAGCCAAACCGAAGCTTGGCACAAGAGAAAGTAAGGCAAAAGGAAGGCCACACGAACCGAATTGGAGCAGGGGATCGGATCGGAGATAGAGAGGAGGATCAGACCAGAGTCTGGACATTTCGAACCGAACTGAAGGCGAGAGGTGAGGGACCGAACCGAGGATTCGAATGCCATATCCGAACCGAACCAAGTGATGAACCCGAACCGAACTAAACTATGGACTTGGGCATCATATATTCGAACCGAACCATGGGAAAGAAGCCGGACCGAACCGAGGGAAGGAAGCCGAACCGAACCGGACATGTACTCCTATGCGACGACTCTTTTGAAGACCTACTTCAATTCGACTAGAACCCGAGATGCAAAGGAAGTTCAAATGGGAAGTTAGAACTCAGGCTCCAGATGGGAACCAACGAGTTAACTTCATGATTGGACTTTGCTGCGGGACGTGTGCAAAGGGGTTATCGACGTCTATAGTTTTGATTCACCACCAAGACGGATGTTAGGCTACGGATTAGTGCAGTGGGGTAGTTATTAGTCCATGGGGCAGAGTGATCGTAGCATGGCTATGAGCCAGTGCAGTGAAGTCATCATGACTTCATGGGGCAGAGTGGACATAGCAAGGACTGGTGGCTATGGATCAGTGCAGTGGAGTCTCCATGACTCCATGGGGCAGAGTGATCATAGCAAGGATTTGGGTGATCAAAGCGGTGGATATCGTATGCTTTACGCACCGAGTGAGAGATGTGAGGATGGTTGCTATGCTTGATTATTTGCCATCATTATGACATGCACACCCCCACCCCCGTATCTTTACACCATATGTTAGCGTCACCTTACAGTATTGTACATCTTGTTGTGCTAACTCTTTGGTTGCAGGTCCAGGTTCAGGTATGGTTTAGTATACCTGTTATTGTTCTGTTTTCCTGCTTATCGCTCATACCAGATTTTTGTCTGACCCGTAGTTTTATGTCTCTTCTTATTACTTTGGGTGCTCTTAAACGGACAGACTAGAGACAGGTTAGGTGGTATGCACGAGTAGCTGTACCGGAGACGAGCAGGAGGCTTCCACGTATGATATATATATATATATATATATACATACATACATATATATTTATATGCATGTATATATATTCTCCCTGTGTCACTGCTGGTCACTACTTTGGGCATTAGTAGTGTACCTTTCCTTTACTTTGCTTTAGAGACAGTTTCAAAAGTTGTAATAATGATGATGTGGAACATAAGCTGTATTTGGATTTTCCGCTGCTATGATGTTTAATTTTCAGCTTATGCACTATCTCGCCTGTTTATGTCAAAGTATGTTATTATTATTATATTTTATTCCATGCGCTATGAGACATTCTACAGGTTCCTTATTAGTTCAAATTCCTTTCTTTTTTCTTTCTTTGGCGACCGTCCCGTGCTGGTCGGGCATTGGCACAGCGCACTTTCATTGGAAATGTCGGCTGGTGCGGGGCGGGCCATCACATTTGGTATTAGAGCTCTTGATTGCGTAGTTAACCTAGGGAAGACATCAGAAAGAGATAGTATACGTATATGAGAGCATGTTTTTGTGATTATTTTGGATTTCAAAAGTTATATATACTATTAGTATATCTAAAGATGAGGTCGCACTGCACTGGCACCACAAAGGATATGGTTAATCGTTTCTCTTTACAGATTGAGCGATGAGCCGATATACGAGGGGTACTAGTAGAGGAGCTAATAATGGGATTGCTCCTGATATGAGGGCGATATTCATTGACTTCATGAGAGAGATGCTTAGAGATGTTCAGAGGGGAGCTCCTAATGCTGCTAATGGCGGTGGTGCAGCGGTGCAGGCGCCTAGGGCCGATTTCGCCAAGCTCTGTAAGGACTACACTAGTCTTGGTGGGAAATCGTTCCACGGAACGGAGTCGGCTAAAGTAGTTCAAGATTGGCTTGATAGCTGTGAGCGGATCTTCGAAGACTTGGGTATCGAGGATGCGATGAAGAGAAAGCTAGCATCCTATCACTTTCAAGGACGGGCAATGAATTGGTGGAATGCTATTAAGGTAGCTACTCCGGAGGATCAAGTTACATGGAATCAGTTTAAGACTCGCTTCGGTGATAAGTTTATCCCAGCTGCCCAGAAGTCGGAGTTGTTTAGGAAATTTATGGAGCTTAAGAAGAATGGGATGGCAGTCTCGGAGTATATTGCCGAGTTTATAACTTTATTGAAGTATGGATTATCCCTCATTGACACTCCCGAGAAGAAGAATGAGAAGTTCATAAAAGGCTTAGATCAGTACTTGGGGGAAAGGCATATTAACAACATCGATGAGACGTTTGAATCGACTGTGGGGAAAGCTTTGAGATCAGAGAGTCTTTTCCCTAAGCCAAAGACTAAGGTTGCTATTGTATCCACAGGGGAGCCAAAACCACAAGTAGACGGTGGAGGCAAGAATAACTCGCATAAGAGAAAACAGAACCAAGCTAAGGATGGCCAGAAAAAGAGTAAGAAAGATGTTGAGTGCTTCATCTATGGTAAGAAGGGCCACTATGCCAAAGAGTGTCGGGCCAAGCCAGCGGATAGGAAGTGTTTTAACTGCGACCAAGTGGGACATCACAAGGATAAGTGTTCGCAACCCCCTAAAGAAAAGCAGATCGTGAAAGCAAATGCCATCAATGCTGTTATTTCTTCGTCGAATTCCCCAACTGCGGCAGAGAAAGGAAAGAATGTCGTTATCCAAGGTATGCTTTCCATTTATGATGTTCCAGTAAGAGTTTTGTTTGATACCGAAGCTTCCAGTTCCTTCATATCTAGTGACCTGGTAGATAGGTTGGAATTGGAGCCCGAGATTGTCGATAGACCTTTAGTAGTGACGAACCCGATTGGTGGTTCGACTAGCCTTAGCATAATTTACCATAATGTGGTCTTATCGAGTCATGGATGCATGTTTGTTTGTGATTGCTTTGTTTTGGCTTTACTGGGTTTGGCGTTATTTTGGGAGTCGATTGGCTCCAAAGATACGGGGTGGTGGTAGACTGTGAGGGCTTTTTGGTGACAATTAGAGCGGATGATGGGCGGAGGGTAGTGTTTGGTGGTCTACCTAGTGATGGGGTAATAGCTAGTTTTCTAAATTCCCTCGACATCCCGCATGATGAGTTGTCAGATGTGCCGGTGGCTGGCCAGTATCCGGACGTCTTCGAAGAAGTGACCGGACTTCCACCACACCGAGAGATTGAGTTCCGAATTGATTTAGTGAAAGATGTCAGACTTATAGTGATGCCACTTCGTCGTATGGCACCAAGGGAGCAGCGAGAGCTCTAGGTGCAAGTGAGCGATCTTTTGAAGAAGGGATTTATCAGAAGAAGTGTTTCTGAGTGGGGAGCACCAGTTGTGTTTGCTACCAAGGCCGATGGTTCCCTTCGATTGTGTGTGGACTACCGCGAGCTGAATAAGGTCACGAAGAAGAATAAGTATCCTCTACCGCGGATAGATGATTTGTTTGATTAGTTGAGTGGCGCGAGAGTGTTATCCCAGTTGGATCTCGCGACAGGTTTTCATCAGCTTAGAGTGGAAGCTGAGAGTATAGCTAAAATGGCATTTCAGACGCCGTCTGTATTCTATGAGTGGTCGGTCATGCCATTCGGGTTGACCAATGCACCAGCATATTTTTTGGATCTTATGAGTAGGATATTCAGGGATCAATTGAATAAGTTTGTTCTTGTGTTCGTGGACGATATCTTGCTTTATTCAAGGACAGAGGAAGAACACAAGAAACATTTGAAGATAGTGATGTAGGTGTTGAGAAAACACCAATTGAAAGAAAAGTTTTCTAAGTGTCACTTCTGGAGGAGGGAAGTGAGGTTCTTGGGCCATGTTGTTTCAGAGAATGGTATTGCCGTGGACCATGCGAAGGTGGCTACGGTACAAGATTGGTCTACGCCCAAAATGCAACGGATATAAGAAGTTTCTTGGGATTAGCTGGATATTATTGTAAGTTTATCCAAGACTTCTCCAAGATAGCAGCACCGTTGACTCAGTTGACCAAGAAGAATCAAGCTTTTGTTTGGGATGAAAGGTGCGAGAATGCATTCAAGAGTCTAAAGGAAAAGTTGACGCGTGCACCAGTGTTAGTCATTCCTAAAGGGAATGAAGAAATGAAAGTATACACGGATGCATGTGGTACCGGACTAGGTGTTGTATTGATGCAAG
Organism: Allium sativum; assembly: GCA_030737875.1. Lineage (NCBI taxonomy): Eukaryota > Viridiplantae > Streptophyta > Magnoliopsida > Asparagales > Amaryllidaceae > Allium > Allium sativum. Next base: position 40,635,246 of record CM060915.1, on the reverse strand, counting down.
GAGGTAGGGTTGTAGCTTATGCAAGTCGGCAACTGAAACCGCATGAGAAAAGATATCCTACCCATGATTTGGAATTGGCAGCGATCGTATTCACGTTGAAAATGTGACGACATTATCTCTTGGAAGAAAGATTCGAGTTGTTCATTGATCATAAGTCATTAAAGTATCTTTTCTCTCAGAAGGATCTAAATCTCCATCAGCGGAGATGGTTAGAATTCTTGGCTTCCTATGATTTCGATATCGCATATACCCCAAGAAAGGGCAATGCAGTAGCTGATGCATTGAGTAGAAGACATGCTAGTTTAGGGGCTATGTTTCTTGAGTGGAAGCAATTGGAGTACATCGCTGGGTATGATTTCAGACCAAAGTGCGAATTGAACCAGAAATGTTAGCAAGTTTGACGATCAGACCCACTTTGATTGAGCGGATTGGTTCCAGTCAGAAGGACGACCCTAACCTATTGGAAATCATCTCCAACACTACACCATAATGGCCATTTGGCAACTCTTATTTTTTTCAACTGCCAACACTTATATATGTTATAGACTGGCGACACTAATATGTGTTGCCATAACAAATATGTGTCACCAAAAATGTGCTAACACTTGTATGTGTTGGTAGGCCTAGTCAACCCTTCTTTTCTAAGGGCAAAAGGGTAACTTATCACACACAAACCCTATTCTTACCTCAACACTTATTCCTCAGCGTATATTGCTTTACGGCCGCATCATAGATAAATAAAAAATGGGGCTTAGAAGAAATTATATCAGCGATTAGCTAATCCTCTCTCCACTGCTTCGATCCTCTCAAATCCTCTCTCCATTACTTCGATTTGGAGCTTCTACGATTTGGGGCTTCTACGAATTGGGGGCTTCTACGAATTGGGGCTTCTACGAATTGGGGCTTCAGGTAAAAAATCGATTTTTTGTTTGTTAACATGTGTCCCTTCGTTTATTAACTTGTATACATATCGATTAGTCTAATTTAGCACTGCTTTTGCTATATGTAATCCTATACATAAGTTTGTGTTATGTGTTAGTCAACTAATACTATATTCTTGACTTACAGATAGGACATGCCTTGTTTGTAAGGATGGGAATGTATGAATTTTGATATATGATCGATGCAACTATAGTTTGCATCTAAACTGTTTTTGAACTCACAATTTGATTGCACATTTGTATATATATACTGATATGTATGAAAAGTGCAAATACAATCATATATCCCCTATGATTCTAGGACTGCCTATGATTTAATGAACATATATGTATAGACATGTATGTATTTGAGTTGTTGGTTAAAACATCTTTTGTGCTTGAACATATATTGATTATATATATTTTTATAGTGATAAATTCACAATGTATGTTCAGTTTTCTATAATTACAGGAAAACATGATTTCAATTTTGTTTCATTTTTATACTAATTGTATAAATAATTGATTTGAAATACTAAATTGGTAAAAGGTCATATCAACATGCAGAAAATGACCTTATGCATTTATAATTGACCAACACTCATATTCATTGTTAAGATAAATCTGGCACTAATTTTGGGACTTGTCTAGGAGTTATGTTTTGAATCTAATCTTCCAAGCCTATGAATGATTGGCTCAGAATTATATTTGCGCAAGTTCATATACATGTAAATCACGAGTTCAAACATCATTACTATTTAAGAATACATGGTGATGTATCTGTTCGGCAATAATGAATTGTTGTTTAATAAGATATGTAATTCCCTATTTAATAAGTTTTGATAGAATATTGACCACACCGCTTATTTATGGAAATATACCTGAATTGAATCTGAAATACTGCAAAATTTGTTTGTAGTCATACTCTTAAAAGAATCATCATTGGATGTATTTCCTTTGAATTTTTTTTAAATTTGCTGTTTTCTGAACCATTGTAGTATATTAACCATAAGTGATGGAATATGATAATGTGTACATAGGTTTTGAAAAATTATTGCAAATATGATTTGTCTTACTCTCAAGCTGTTAATTTTGTATTATAAAAAAATGAACATTAAATCTATTTTGGAACATGTTTTACTGTTCAACATCGCTTGACAATTATATACCTGATATAATTGCTTAACTCTGTTTACATTAATGTAATGAGAAGATCTGTGATAATTTAAATTTATTGTGAATTTGATTTGTAATAAAAATTATAAATTGGTTTGCCCCTTACATATAAGATTAGGACCCATACTTTGTTGCATAATATTTGATGCATGGATTGCATAATATTTGATGCTTGGATATGATCTTTATAGACATGGTTTTATGGCATGCACTGCAATTCATCATAATTAGATATGGTATAATTGTACCTGTATCTTACGGATGTACATATACATAAATCAGACATATTCCCTAGCACATAATTTTGTATTAACCTGCATTTTTACTGGACATTGAAATTGTATTCAAGATACAATTACACTGAGTAAAGTTCACATATTTTGTATTCAAGATACAATTACACTGAGTAAAGCCCATCAGTAACATTTCGTAATTGTTCTCTGAAACTGAGCAATGCTCAGTTTCGAGTTCTCGAAACTGAAACCGAGCAATGCTCAGTTTCGAGTTCTCGAAACTGAAACTGAGCATTGCCCAGTTTCGAGTTCTCGAAACTGAAACTGAGCATTGCTCAGTTTCGAGTTCCGAGTACTAGAAACCGGGCAATGCTCAGTTTCAGTTTCGAGAACTCGAAACTGTCGAGAACTCGAAACTGAGCAGTTACGAAACTGAAACTGAGCAATGCTCGGTTTCGAGTTCCGAGTAATCTTCATTTTTGATTCATTTTACATTATTATTCAAATCAGTTAAAACTGCAGCATAGAAAATTCATTCAATACATATTGATATATTCAATGCACTTATTTGAGTCCACACTTCAATCAATTACGATTATAAAAATGATTTCAATATTCATTGTCGTATATCGCTTCTTTTTTCATTTGCAAAATCCAACCCTTTGGGCAGTTTGGAGTGATTGTCTTCCCCTTGACAAATGCTTTAGTTTGGAGTGAATGTCTTCTTTTTTCATTTGCAAAATTCAATTACGATTATAAAAATGATTTCAATATTCATTGGGGTTGCTGTTGAACCTTGGGCAGTTTGGAGTGAATGTCTTCCCCTTGACAAATGCTTCGGTGCATCTTATAAAAATACTGTATTGTAAATGCTTCGGTGTGTTGGTTTCCATCCTGAATTCTTCGGTGTGGGTACTTATTTGCAGGATAAATAGGATCATCAGGTCTAACGGCAGTACATACTTCAGGAAAAGCGGCAGGACTAGTTGAATGCTCGAAGTAATATGAATTCTACACCTCAGTTGAAATATCATCATTGGAAGTAAGTCAGTCAAAAGCTTTTTTTGTGGAAACAGCAAGCCATAATGTAAGAGTCTCTATTATTCGTTGCTTTCCCTTTTGTAATACATTGATATCATTATGTAAAGTCGTATTCGACCTCTCCTTTTTGTTTTACAGTAAAAAGAAAAACCAATTCCCCTTTTAGAAAATTAAGTCCTCAAGCTCTGATCCTACTTTGAAGCAAAGTTAAGTGTAGAAAAAAGACAAATAATCTACTTGCACCTGCTAGTTCCCTTGCACCTGCTAGTTTGAGTTTTGCGTGTTTATTGATGATTTGTGGTATTAATCTTGTTGAAATCGTTTACTATAAAATTATTGTGAAAAACTGTTGCATACATGGCTTGAGCTATTATAACTTCTCCAATACTAGTCAAATTCTAGAAATTCTTGTTTCAATTGACAGTTCATATTATCTGGTTTTTGCATATTCATTTCTAAGTCAATCTAAGGTCATTAACACCTCTGTATATGGTCTGGAAATCATACATGAGAGGGTTTTTGGTAACCTGGGCATAATAACGACTTGTTTCGACATATGCAGAGCCTGTGTCGACACATAAATCGACACAGACACTACCTGTGTCAACACATGCCGAGGGAAATGCCCATGTTATTTGTTTTGATACCAGAGTGTTACTCCTAGTCTTGGTGGATTTTTAGTGAGGATTTTCTATGATTTTTTTAGCCTAATTCGAGAATATATCCCAAAAAATATTATGTTGTAATTTATCAAGCATCTTATAAGACTGTTTTGGCACATCTTTATGATGAATTTTAGAAGAAATATTCGATGTTCCTTACCACTTTGCTTAAGTGCCAAACTATGCTTCATGCAATTGGTTTGCTTCCATAAGGATTTTCAGAATTCGAAAATTGTGGTCATTACGAATTTTTATATTTCATTCCATGTGGTTATCTTGATGATTTCCGAGCATACGGGCACGATTTCCAAATAAATTACTATTAAATGAATTTCTTGATAATTGATATATACGCTTACAATCCTTTTCCATCTTGATATTGTTGCTGTTTATTTATTTTCTTCAGATGTCCTCCCACTCAAGGCCTTTGACTGATAATCCGTCTGTCTATTCAGACGATTCGAGTGATCCTCCTCAAATTGTTTGTTCATCCGAATCTCATGCACCAACTACATTTAGCTTTATAGAGTCGAGCTTAGAAAGAGATCTGGCATTATTAAGTGTACATAATGATATGACACCGCCTACCAGATCGACATTACCAACAAGATTGCCAACCTTGCCAACGTTATATGTTGGAGAAGTACAATCTCGAAGATTGCTATGTCGTTGCAACATTGAACCAATATTTAAAACATGCTATTTGAATAAAAACGTTGGACGTCGATATTTTATTTGTGCAAACACTGGAACTCTTAGAGACTGTGGATTCATCCATTGGATTGACGAACCATTATGTGATCGTGGTGTGGAATTTGCGTTGGAGGTTCTTGAAGAAAACAGAAGGCTTAAAAAGGAGCTTAAATTGCAAGATTTCATCGAGTTCAATAGACAAAAGATGTGTCAAAATTAAGAAGGTATGATTTTGAACTTATAACATTTACCACTATTTGAAACTTAAATGATGCTATTTAATTAAATGCGCGCAGAAAGCAGTGAAACAGAGAAAAAGATAAATTTTGGTGGTACAAGCTATGCAAATTTTTGGATGCAAGGTTCGTTATATGGCTGGAGTTTCGCATTTGGTACTTGTAGACTTCAAATATGAAAAACATCTTGCATTTTGTTAATTATGTATTGTGTTTACTATGGAATTGGATATTGTATATGTGTTGAATTTAGCATCTTTATGTATTATTAGTTTTTGTTAGTTTGTACTTTGTTGTTGTCACGAATATGGATTTTTTTTCTTATGGATTTCGTTACACGTTATGTTGAGATAATATCATAGCTGAATGCATATTAAATAGAGATTATGCCATCTTATATGCAAATATAAGCGTTAGCAATGAATATGTTTGCAACTCTTATATGTGTTACCATATCTTATGGTTCCAACATTTATAAGTGTTAGCAATGAATATGTTTGTAACTCTTATAAGTGTTACCATATCTTATAGTTCCAACATTTATAAGTGTTTGCAATGAATTTCCTGTAACACTTATAAGTGTTACCATATCTTATAGTTCCAACATTTATAAGTGTTAGCAGTAAATTTCGTGTAACACTTATAAGTGTTAGCAATGAATAGGTTTGTAACACTTATAAGTGTTAGCAGTTACTCTATTTGTAACACTTATAAGTGTTACAGGAAATTCCTCACAGGCCGTTGGTGACACTTAAAAGTGTTACAGAAATTATTTGTAACACATATACTTGTTGGGAATCCACTGTTTTGGTGTAGTGCAAGTTAGAGATGGGTATCGACAAGGAGATGAAAAGGTATGGGCTTGATCGAGATGGATGGCTGAGAAAGAATGGAAGACTAGTTGTGCCCAATGTCAATGGATTGAGAGATGAAGTACTTAGAGAATGTCATCACTCAAAACTGGCCATACACCCCGGTGGTAACAAAATGTATCGAGACATGAAGCAGACCTACTACTGCGAAGGGATGAAAAGAGTCGTTGGGAAGTTTATATCAAAATGCATGAATTTCCAGCTAGTTAAAGCCGAGCAAAAGAAGCCTAGCGGTTTGTTGCAACCATTAGAAATTCCCGAATGGAAATGGGAGCAAGTATCAATGGATTTCATTGATGGGTTACCAAGGACTAGATCAGGCCATGATAGCATTTGGGTGATTGTGGACCGATTGACCAAGAGTGCAAGGTTTATACTCGTCAAGTCGAATAGAATAACAGCTAAGTTAGCTGAACTGTATATGAAGTGGGTAGTAAGATTTCATGGAGTACCCAAAGGCATTGTAAGTGACTAGGATCCGTTGTTTACTAGTGAGTTTTGGAAGAGCTTACAAGAGGCTCTAGGGTCAGAATTATATCTCAGTACTGCGTATCATCCTCAAACCGACGGTCAAACAGAGAGGGTAAATCGTGTATTAGAGGATCTTTTGCGAGCTTGTATATTGGACTTTGGAGGATCATGGGATGACCATTTGCATTTGGTTGAGTTCGCATATAATAATAGCTACCAATCTAGTATTGGTATGGCTCCATTTGAAGCTTTGTACGGAAGACCGTGCAACTCACCGTCATGTTGGTTAGAGACCGGTGAGAAATATGTGCTTGGACCATAAGTAATAAGAGAAACCTCAGACAAGATCAAGATCATTCAACAGCGAATGAAGGCTTCCCAAGATAGACAGAAGAGTTATGCTGATAGAAGGAGAAGGGAATTGAAATTCTCCATTGGTGACTTAGTATTTGTCAAGATCTCTCCATTAAAAAATATTATTCGATTTGGTAGGAGAGGAAAGTTGGCACCAAGATTTGTTGGTCCATTCCCAATCCTCGAGCAAGTTGGGAATATGGCATATAAAGTTGAATTACCAAAGAAGATGGCAGGAGTTCATAACGTATTTCATGTTTCCTAGTTAAGGAAATTTGTGCACGACCCTGATGTGACTATTTCACCTGATCAGTTGGATAATGTCGAAGTAGAACCCGAGGCGGTTGGGAACCGCAAGCCGATTCGTATTGTCGAGCACGATACGAAGAAACTTCGAAGGAAAGCGGTGGATCTAGTCAAAGTTCAGTGGGGCGAGGATGAAAATGACTGTACTTGGGAGACAGAGGAGAGCATTAGGAAGGCATATCCAGAACTCTTTGCCTAGTAAGATTCTAATTGCGATTTAGTTTTCCGCATGCTAGGATAGACTTGTTTGTTTGTTATGTATGTTTGATTGTTGTGAGTGGTTGATAGGAACGCGGGATCCCTTGCTTGTTTCTAGTTAAGGAATTTCGGGGCAAAATTTCTTGGGGGGGGGGGGGGGGGGAATGTAACGACCCGCATTCTACATATCAAAGGATCGTAGAATATTTATTTCTTTTTCATATGAAGTCGTATGGTTATATAACTTTGGGAGACGACTATTGGGGTCATTTCCCATGTTCATGATTTTTACCGATTTTTAAATGACCGTTTTGCCCCTGGCTGATCTTGTTTCGGCCATAAGTTTTGATTGGTAAGGATTTTTGACCTTAAACCAATTCCACTAGATCCGGATGATAGTTTACCTTTCCGTAGAGTGGTCACATTAGCCAAACGGACTTACCGTTTGGGAGATATGGCTGAAACAATGTTTGCCAGGTGAAAAACAGCTTAACCGGGCTTAATTGGGTAATTAACAGCTAGGCCCAGTGGGGGATTTCGAGATTTGGAGTATTTAAGGGCTGTTAGGGTTAGGGATCTCGGTTTTTAGTCACTTTCCAGCCGCCACATACATCATAGAAACCCTAACAATGGCCTCCAACATCTAGAATCACCTCTAATCACTTTCTAATCAAGTATTAGCCTAATCTTCACCAATTTAAGGAGAAATAGCACCAAAGCAAGGTTGGAGCTGCTGTTAGACATTGGTATTCGGCCAAATCAGAGGAGTTTCAGTTCTGAAAGTTTTAATTGTGGTAAAGGTGAGTGATTAGCATTGTTTTTACACTAATTACAGTTAATTAGGGTGATCAGTGTTAATTAACGAAATTATACATGATTAAATTCTGGAAAAATGTTTAGAAATTCTTAAACACCGTTTTAGACCTCTGTTAGAAATTTGGGTTGATTTGGTTAAGTTTTGCTAATCATATCATTAGATTTGCTTAAACATGATTAAGGGGAAAGCAAGGGTTTTGGGTATGTTTGATACAAAATAACTCATATGACTGATGTTTGGATGTTTATGGTCGATTCTATTTGTTTTTATTACTGTTTGGAATGTTAAGTAATCATGTATTAAAGTTAGAATGACGAAAATGGACGAGAATAGCTCGTTGGAAAAACTGCAGGGTTTCTGATCGGATCGGAGGATGAGTACCGAACCGAACCGAAGCTTGGCACAAGAGAAAGTAAGGAAAAAGGAAGGCCACACGAACCGAATTGGAGCAGGGGATCGGATCGGAGATAGAGAGGAGGATCGGACCGGAGTCTGGACATTTCGAACCGAACTGAAGGCGAGAGGTGAGGGACCGAACCGAGGATTCGAACGCCATATCCGAACCGAACCGAAGCGATGAACCCGAACCGAACCAAACTATGGACTTGGGCATCATATATTCGAACCGAACCGTGGGAAGGAAGCCGGACCGAACCAAGGGAAGGAAGCCGAACCGAACCGGACATGTACTCCTATGCGACGACTCTTTTGAAGACCTACTTCAATTCGACTAGAACCCGAGATGCAAAGGAAGTTCAAATGGGAAGTTAGAACTCAGGCTCCAGATGGGAACCAACGAGTTAACTTCATGATTGGACTTTGCTGCGGGACGTGTGCAAAGGGGTTATCGACGTCTACAGTTTTGATTCACCATCAAGACGGATGTTAGGCTGCGGATCAGTGCAGTGGGGTAGTTATTACTCCATGGGGCAGAGTGATCGTAGCATGGCTATGAGCCAGTGCAGTGAAGTCGTCATAACTTCATGGGGCAGAGTGGACATAGCAAGGACTGGTGGCTATGGATCAGTGCAGTGGAGTCTCCATGACTCCATGGGGCAGAGTGATCATAGCAAGGATTTGGATGATCAAAGCGGTGGATATCGTATGCTTTACGCACTGAGTGAGAGATGTGAGGATGGTTGCTATGCTTGATTATTTGTCATCATTATGACATGCACACCCCCACCCCCGTATCTTTACACCATATGTTAGCGTCACCTTAGAGTATTGTACATCTTGTTGTGCTAACTCTTTGGTTGCAGGTTCAGGTATGGTTTAGTATCCCTGCTCTGTTTTGCTGCTTATCGCTCATACCAGACTTTTGTCTGACCCAGAGTTTTATGTCTCTTCTTATTACTCTGGGTGCACTTAAACGGACAGACTAGAGACAGGTTAGGTGGTATGCACGAGTAGCTGTACCGGAGACGAGAAGGAGGCTTCCACGTATGATATATAAATATATATATATATATATATATATATATATATATATATATATTCTCCATGTGTCGCTGCTGGTCACTACTTTGGGCATTAGTAGTGTACCTTTCCTTTACTTTTCTTCAGAGACTGTTTCAAAAGTTGTAATAATGATGATGTGGAACATAAGCTGCATTTGGATTTTTCGCTGCTATGATGTTTAGTTTTCAGCTTATGCACTGTCTCGCCTGTTTTTGTCAAAGTATGTTATTATTATATTTTATTCCGTGCGCTGTGAGACATTTTACATGTTCCTTGTTAGTTCAAATTCCTTTCTTTTCCTTTCTTTGGCGACCGTCCCGTGCTGGTCGGGCATTGGCACAACGCACTTTCATTGGAAATGTCGGTTGGTGCGGGGCGGGCCGTCACAAATACAATAACATGATAAAATATAATTTAGTGAGAAGGAGTTCTCACATTGGTTTCCACTGCATCATTCTTTAATTGATGATTATTATTTTTGGAACTAAATTAAACAGGCGTTTGATTTAGCCCCAAAAATAAACTAGCTCCAAACCAGTCCTAGTCAGTTCCATGTTATAGAGTACGTTGATACGGATCCAACGCAACTTGAATCATCAGATTTGGACCTCGTGTGAAGAAATTACTGTATTTAACGCGTTAATTACATTATTAAGACAATAAAACTATAATTAATTTCTTAATTACTTTTAAACAAACCAATAATCACTCTTCCTCTCAAATCCCGTTCATTCTTTTTACCAGGTGCCCAAAAAAATGCTCAAACCTCGATATGAAATTGCACGCACCCCCAGGCCTTTTCTGGCCGATCCACGATCACCACCCCCTCCGACATCATGTCGCTGGCCACCAATATGAACGGCCCGAGCTCCAAACCCTTCCAGTGCCTCGAAACCCTAATCAAACGTGCGGTCTTTGAGGTAGATATTCCCCCAAATTATTTCACGATATAGTACAAAACGGGTATGGATGTGAAGATCTCGAACAACCCTAGGATTTTCGTTCAATAGGTTTGTGATAATTCCTTGTAGATTGGGAGATAATAGAGCTCAATTTTTTTTTTACCTTTTTCCACCCTTCATTCAAGAGGAATCGGCGGCTGTGAAAAATGAATTTGGGATTTTAATTTCCTAGGGTTTCATATATATTTAAATATTATTTTATTCCAAAAATACCCGTTTATCGATTCGAAATCCAAATCAAACCCAACGACTGTCGTCCCTAGCAAAATACCCCCGTTCCGAACACAATGGGATATGTTTTGCAAGCCAATTCGACTGTTTCAATCATTTTTTATCAAAATCAATATATAAATAAACATATATTAAATTTAAACGTACATTTTAATTTGCAGGGGCCACATACTGACTCCAAAAATTACAGAAAAATAAATCTAGCTATGTTTTGATGATACAGTCCTAACAAAACTAATTACGTCGAATTTGTAGATCGTTTGAAAAATGGCCGTTTTTCTAGTCGATTAAATTTAAACTAAAATGACAAAACACGTTTAAATTTACCACACTCACATATTAATTTCAAAAATTATGAATTTTTTAATCTGAAAATAATTTGACATTCCATATCCTATAAAAGTGGTTTCGTCAAAAATAGAGGTCGTTTGCAAAATGGCTATTTTTAAGGGCTATATATTATTTAAAATATATATAAATTCCATAGCGACTATTTTAAATTTTAAACTGGACATAACTTTCAACTTATATTATGAAATCTGAATTTTCCATATCTGTTAGACAGATATTGTTAAACAGATTCAAATGTTTCTTATTTTACTGAAATCCGATTTATATTGAATTCTGTACATTCATTTGAAATTAAAAATCGAATTTTCAAACTAGCACGCCATTTCAGGTTCGTTTTATAATTAAAATAAATTTATACGTTCTAACTTCGATTTAAATAAATTTTTAGTCGTTATTATTTAAAATAAATCATTTTAAATATTCAAAATCCATTAAAATAGCTAAAATAAAAAAATTAAATTGGTTTAGAAATTCCGGGTTGTTACATTCATGACATGGAATTGTGCTATTTTTTGTGATATATGTTTATTTGTGACATGTATGATATATCTTAACTGTTATCAACATAAGTGACATGACACTGATTCACTATGTGACATATTAGTACTGCTATGTTTTTTAATTTATGTTCTCACATTGCAAGTCCCTTGTAGATATAGAAAAATCATTATGGCTTGAAATGATATATACCCAAATCACTATACCTTTGATATTGAATTGGGATACCGGTTGAAATAATATATATACCCAGAAATTTAATTAGATGGGTTAAAATGATATGTACCTGATTCACTTAACCATAAGATAAAAAATTATAGATGGACACTTTTGGGCAAATAAACTATTTTTGGAACTTTATAAGTATGTATGTATTTAAATAAAATCATTTTTAAATATAATTTAAACATTTTAGTGTAAATTAATGTTTGAAATAAGTTAACTTGAATTTATGAATTTAAGTCAGAATTGATTTAATTAAAGGATTTAATATGATTTTGGATTGATTCATTGTTTAAAAACAATTTATAAACTTAATTAAGATTTAATTTGAATTAATTTAATACAATATAAACTAAGTTAAGATAAATATAATATAATAATTTATTTTAAAATGTCTTAATTTAATGTAATAGTTTATCTATTTTAAAAATATTTAATTGAAAAATAAATATAATGTAAAGATTTAGTCTGTTATAATAAATATTAATTTATGGAAAGAATTTGATTTGAGATTAGTTTGAATGAAATTAATGGAAGGACTAATTTATAGATTAAACTGATAATATGTTAATTTAATAAATTTTGAAGTTTAAGAATTTGATTTAGGAAATTAACTTGATAATCAATCTTTGAAATTTGTTTTGAATAATATGACGAAACAGAATGAATTTAGAATTTATGTTTTAAACAAAAATAAAGCAATAGTTTAGAATTGTGACTTTTTCAAAACATTAAATTTGTAACTTGGACTAATTTAATTTAGATAATTTGAATGGAAATTTGAAATTTGAATTCATGATAAGTTAAATTTTGAAATACGGATATTTGGGATCGACTGGATTACTATATTTAAACTATTTTATATATTATAATTTTATAACTATTTTTAGTAAAATTATTTTGCATATTTTACGAATTAAAATTTTACAACTATTTTAATAAAAACTATTTTCAATAAAACCACTTTTATATTAAATTTAATTATATGTATATATATACATATTTATTTATTTATTTATTTATTTTTGTGTTAACCTTTTTCAATTATTTTTTATTATTTTAAACAAAAGTCTATTTTTGATCTGAGCTATTAAGTCTGAATTGATTTAAGATAATGATTTCGATTAACCTTATATCGACTACGCTTGCTCTTGCTATCACTTTAGACTCAAGACCATGTTTGGGGATATATTGACTTCTATTGTGTTGATTTCCTTGGATTTCCTTGTTTTTCTCATTTGTTTGCTTTCCTTTTCTAACACTTATCTGCCTTGATAGCTTTGTATAGGGTGTGGTTTGTCTGGTATTTTTTTGTGCTTGATCAAGTTTTATGAACGGTTGGTGATTGCTTGGAGTGGTGCAACATCCCGGATTTTTAGCGATTTAATAATTAATTAATTTAATTATTTAAATAGCGGCGTAGTAATAAAATGATTCAAATTTGTAATATTTTGAATATTTAATTAATATAAATATTGGAATAATAAATTTAAATTCCGAAATAGTCGGAAATAGTAGAATTGGCAATATTGTGTAAACTAGACAATATGAGATATTTAACTGAGATTATATTCGAGTTATAATAACGAATATATATATATATATATATATATATATTAAATAAATGATAGTTGAACATATTAATTATAATATAAATTATAATTGAGCTTGTAACGTCGCGGTAGTTCGTAATATTTCGATTTGAACTTCAATTGAATGCACATGATTCATTATAAGTCGGATTTCTGCGAAATAAGAAACGTTGGAATTTGTTAAACCACATTTTTCGAATGGAAGTGAAAATTTTAGATTTCGCCTTATAGATTGTAAGTTATGTCCAATTCAAATTTTCAAATAGTCGCTATGGAACGATTATAAACCATAATGATGTATTTAATTATAAGTAAATAACGATTTCGAGTTTGGACGAGATTTCTAAGATGTATTTTTAATTTAATTACAGAATTTTCTGTAATTTTTATTTTGGAAAATAAGCCACTTTTGTTTAATGTATTTTGTACTCTATATCAGCATTTTGGAATTTCACAGAATAAGTTAACATGTCTATTTTATTATATTTTTGGGATCATGCACATCGCTTATCATGCGGCTCGTAGGCGTATATAATTTTATATAACCAAATACGCTATCATTTATAACTTACACATATTTTAAATCCTTGCATATAGGTAAGTTTTCCCATGCGGCCTACACTATCAGACTCTACCCTGTCAAAACAAAATTAAATGGTTTCAAATATTTTTTTTTTATTTGTTATGAATAAACAATCATGTATATTTTTATCACTTAACGGCGAAAGTATTTGCTAACTCATATATACCAGCTTGGACGCCCAGTTATAAGCATGGAGGATCAAATACAGTACAATTGCTTCAATAGCTGTGACAAGAGATTTAACAATATTTATAACTTGCAGTACTGTTTTACTTAGCAAGTACCCGCAATAATATATATATATATATATATATATATATATATATATATATATATATATATATATATATATATATGATGCACGTACTGTTTAACTTAGCAAGTAAGGAACTCGGAAAGGATTGAACTGAACAACTCATGGCAGATTATCATAGCAAACCGATATAGATGCTATATCACTGTGGCATGGTGAGGTGAACACGGCAGAAATTTCAAAATATAACTTAATGAAAAAATAATAGTAACCTACCATTTCAAATCTGCATACCTACGTTACTTCATGCTGAAGCTTTCAGGCTTCACATGGCTAACATTGAAATTAGTTACCTACTTGTACCATGCTTACAATCTATTCCATGGCACACATGAATCCTGAAGCTATAAATATGCTGCTCATCGCTTCCTTTTCTTCTTCGAGTGATAAAATGCCGAAGCTCTTCAATGGCGTTTGAAGAAAGGCGCAAGCTATGTAAATTCTCAAACAAATCATAAAACAAATCATAAAAATATAAACAATTGCTTCACACTTCTTCCTTTCTCCTTCTGAAAAAGCACCAACCGAGATTAACGACTTCACATCAAATATAAACAAATAAATGCTTCCACCTGAAGCCTTAAAAGTAGTATACGTGTAAACCCAAGAAGAAGATCTTCCATTTGTCTACCATTTTAAAACTGTGCGACAGTTCACAGTTGTTTGGTTTGCGGTGTTCTTTACAATGTGGCTAGGGCTGCCTAGAGTTCGGAAATTTAGGGGGATGGAAGGAGATCTCTGGCGGATCTATTGCGAGAGGTAGATGGCGTGTATCATGGAAGAACGGGAGTGTGTTTGTTTGGGAGAGGAAGAAACTTAGTTGCATGGGAGGGAGGTTTAGAAGCACGAAATGATGAAAGGGAGAGAGCAGCTCACGTTTTGTGGACAGGAAAGGCTGACAGTGGGTAAGGGGTCTTAACTGTAGTGGGAAATATGTAATACAGAGAAGGCGTGGAAACAAGGGCTGAGGAGAAATAGAAATGGCTTCGAAAACTTTCTGGCGAAAAATATGTTAAGTGGAAGAAGTCGGGAGTAGTTGCGATTTTAAAAATACAGGAGGAGCATTCGAATTTTCGAGAATGGGGAAGACATTCATGTTCACGTGGGTCTGAGCATTTGAGAAATGAATGGGCCGAACAATGTTAATAGGGGGAGGAGATGCCAAACTTTTGCATGGCTTTGAGAAGTGGGGTTGCTTATGTAACCATGGGAAGGGAACTTTGCTGAGTACAATTAAGGGTATGGTGGCATAATGAAGTTGCGGTTATCAGTCCCTGCATTTGTGAGCTGCGATGGTAACTGATGTGCCGATGAGGACAAGAGAGTTGCGTTGGGTTGTGGAACAAGATGGAGATGTAATGACATGGATTATGGTCTAATTAGGTTTAATAAAAAGGTAATTATTATATTTAACAATATTTAATTTAATAACCTTGTAGTATAACAATTGCATATGTGGAAAAAAATTGACGAAAACAAGATCCGTTGGGATCACATGGACCCAGACTATGCAATAAAACCAGTTTGGAGTCATTTGGGATCGTTATAATTTCTAGAAAATTAAAACGCATGAAATGACCAACTGATGTTAATCGTTATTAACGATTAACGTCCAAGGTGAGTAAACTCACTAACTCTCTGTCCAGTTCTGTAATTTTATAAACGTTATTTAATATTGATAAAAATGATTGAATGCTGTGTGTGATGGTTGTCTGGATGATTTATTACTTAATTGGTTAAAATATAGATACTGTTGTATATGTAAGTCATTAGTTGAATGTTGCTTCTATTTATTATAATATTTCATATTGATATGAAATTGATGTCATTATATTGATTAACATATATGGATGCAGGGAAATAGGTTGGAGGAATCTAACTGGATTCCTCAACAATTATATTGTAGTTTTTCATATATTGCATTATATGATGTGATAAATAATCTGGTAATGATTATTATGTGCTTGGGATGTTGAATAACATTAATCTGAAATAATTGGTATTTAAATACCGTAAAAAATATTTAAATATATTGGAAAAGAAATTAGGGTTTAAAAAGGATAATCTATTTTTAAATAGAAATTAAATTTCAATAACTTGTTGCAATAATATTAAAACAAGCAGTTGAAGTTAGATATAAAATGGAATAATTATTAAATAATGGAAAATATAAGAATGAATTTAGGAATGAGAAATGGGAAATTGTTTCAAACAAAAACAATAGTTTGAAATGTGAATAAGCCATAAGGATTTGTAATTATGACTTGACGATATCAAATGTTATAAAAAATAATTTACTTTTACAAATTATATATTAATATAATTTTGAATTTAACAAAATGGTAATATTGGGTTTGAAACCAATAATTTCTAATCGAGTATGTCGAGATTAATTTATATACTCGATATAAACCGGAAATTGATTTGTTAAAGAAGTTTATGAAGTGGAATACAAAGTATGAATTTATATAATAACTCGATCAATATGATGTGAACCTAGAATGATATTTATAGAAAATAAAAATGTATTTGATATAATGAGCCCAGTTTTCCATAAAGGAATAATATTCAAGTTTTAATGTGGAAAACAGTGTAAAAGAAAATGTTTGGAAATTTAAATAATTATAAAAGGAAATGGGTAAATAGGAAGTGATAAATGCAAAAAGAGGATTTATAAATTTAGTTGACCTGAAACGGTGGATTATTCTGAAGTTCGGAACATTAATTGAATATAGATTATTCCGAATAGAATTATACGTTGAAATTCAATTACATCGAATTCAGGAAAGTATTATTTACTTTCTGTTTTAATCAAAATTTGTTTATTTAGTTAATTAAATATCATTATTTATTCAAGGTAAAGAATCATAGTTATATTTTAAAGTTGAATATTTTGCAAATAAGGATTATAATGTTATCGTCATAGTCAATTATTTTCCGTAAAAGAAGTGAATTCGTAAACTGAATCCGATAGTTGAGTACGCATAGTTTTAAATAAGAAATTAGGAAATGGAGTTAAGGAAATAAGAAACTGACCGGAGATTTGATATGTTGAATAACTTCATGAGTATCGATCTGATGTTGGTTTCGGCCTTCAGGATTGATACTTAGGGAATTGTTCACTTACTAGTTTACGGTTAGGGACTGGAAGTATAGTGATGCTTGAATAAGATAAAGAAATGTTTTCCAATGTAATAATGTATATTTTTGAAATACGTAAAATAAGGAGTTGTTGATATATGGAAATGTTTTTCCGAAAATCGTGCGAGAGGCTAAACGAGCTAGAGATATATTTGGGGTAAAGATATTGAAGACAAAATGGGAAATGAATAAATTATTGATAAACTAATTTAAAGGGGATCAATGTTGATTGATTGTTGCTCGATATAATTTCCATTTGGAAATAAGATCGTTGTTTGTATGGATGTTTTCCTTTGATTGTTAAATCACCGGCTATCAAAGTTTTGACCATTTTCCATTGTCAATACGGAGGGATCGGGATCAGATTTATTATCTGAAAACCACCATGGATGGGCATTTGCGTGGCGAATCAAATATGATGAACAAAATTGAAGATGGAGTTTATGCAAGGGCTGTTCTAGCGATCCTAGGTAGAAATTGCCTAAGATGGATTTACAGAATAGTGACTTCGGTTTGTCCAGACCTAGGACAACTTGAATGGACGAATGTCTAATAGAGTATATCTAATAGATCACGTAAGTTGATCGCTTCAAACGTATTCATGTTTGGTGGAGAAGGAATTCGTTTCTCTTAGCTTTATACCTATGGTATTTTTAGGGAAATCAATATGTGATTTGGCGGGTATGACGATGTGGCATCAAAGTAAATGAAGGTGTGATCTGTCAAAAGATACGTATGACCTCAAGCTTCATCAATCGGAAATGACAAAAATCGGGCAGGCAGCATGGCTTAGTGAGTCGCTCCCAATTAGGGTATATTGTCACCATCTAGAGAATATTCATATTTGTTACTTCTTTTCATTTATGTATCTCCCGGGAACAATTATGTTTGTATACCAACCGTAAGGTGACAACATATTCGGAACATTCAAGCGAAATGAATGTCCGGTCATGTGTGGCTAAATTTCAAGATGTTCTTGTTGAACTCCAATCTATCCCCTCTAAAGTACACCGATCAGAAGGTGGTCTCATACCTTGTCATAGATGGAAATACATTACCCAATAAGAGCCTGAGGTTTTCGATTTTATATTGTAGATGTAGAGCATGAGATGCAAGTGTTCTGCTAGATTGTTATTTACTTGTATTAGACACTATTATAATATTAGAAAAGTATTGATTTTAGAAACGTTTGGGTTATCGTAAGGTAAAAATCATCCATGTTTATGTGTGGATCGTTCTTACGATTATCTTTTCTTTTGAAACGGAATTTGAAAAGTTAAACCAAATGTTGGAGTTTACTCACTCCAGTCTCATGACTGACCCAGAGTTTATTTTGTTTTGTTTTCCCTAAACCCTTGGGTGCCCAAATTTGTGCGGGCAATCAAGTAGTCAGGATTTTACAGATATACATAGAGATCTTGGAGCAGGCGGCTTCAACATTATATATATATATATGTATGTATGTATAAAGAGAGAGAGATTTTATTTCCACTGTGATCTTATGTGATAATGGTATGTATATACAGTTACAAGTTTGTATTTCAAAAGTTATGTTATATAATATTTTTTTGTAATGTCCCGGATTTTTAGCTATTTAATATTAAACATTTAAATTATTTTAAATGCTGAAATAGAATATAAATGGATTTTTATACTAGATTTATATCTTTAATAATATAATATACGATTTAATGTCGAATATATTTAATTATCGTAATATGGACCAATAACAATTGAATTCAGCATTTAAAACGGAATCAAAACAATCCAGTCGATCAATATAAATTCTAATTGAATATACTGTATAACAATAATTTATTATCGATAAAATAATTGTTTGAAAGTCGATTTACATTTTTAAATCAAATTTAATTTAAATCATTGCTATCTCTTCTACACAATCAGATTAAATTTCAGAATCTGTTCCGAGGGGTTCAGAACAACGTTATAACCTTATAACGACGGTCGTTATGTTAAAATATTGGTTCATGGTTGAAGTTAAAGGACCGTAGAATATTTTGGTTGTTTAATTAAACAAAATTCAAATCAAAACCCTTTCAACCCTTTTACAGCCGACCTAAGCAATGTATAAATCCCAGACCTATTCGTTTCTTGAGTCACCTTCTCCTTTCAAAATCATGTACAAATTGTCTCCTGCTTTGGATATCTAAGTAAATAGGAGATTAATGTCATGCATACTATTTGTTCCCCTTTCTTGTATATATATGAGCAACGGTTTCCGTTTATTTCTCCATCCCTCACAACAAAAACCCAATTCGAGCCATTATTCTTTGTTCTGTCTTTTATGTCTATAACAACCCGGAAAATTGAAACCAATTTAAAAAATTTATTTTGGAAAATTTAAATGAATTTTGACATTTAAAATCATTTATTTTAAATAATTACGGCTAGAAATTTATTTTGAATAGAATTAGAATGGAAATATTTATATAAATCGAAGTTAGAATATAAATATTTATTTTAATTATAAAAGGAAAAGAAAATGGCGAGGTAGTTTGAAAATTTGATTTCAAATTTCAAATGAATATACAGGATTCAAAATAAACTAGATTTTAGTGAAACCAAAAATATTAGAATCTATTTGAAAATATCTTTCCAACGAATCAGAAAAATCAAAATTTCATAGCGGGAATAAAAAGTTATTCCCAGTTGAAAATTCAGAATAGTCGCTATGGAAATATAGTCCTTAAAAATAGCGATTTTGCAAATGACCTCTGGTTTCAATGAAACCACTTTTGTTGGATCTGGAATGTCAAGTTATTACTTGATTCCAATTTTCATAATTTTTGGAATCAATATGTGAGCATGGCGGATTTAAAGGTGTTTGGTAATTTTAGTTTGAATTTAATCGACTGGAAAATGACCGTTTTTCAAACGGTCTCCAAATTCGACGAAATTAGTTTGTTAGGACCGTATTGTCAAAACATAGCCATATTTTTTTTCTAGAATTTTCTAAGTACGAATGTGGCCCCAATAAATTGAAATGTATGTTTAAATTAAATATATATTAATTTATATTGTAATTTAAATGAAAACTGATCGAAACAGCCGAACTGGCTTATGATACATATCCCATTGTGTTCGGAATGGGGGTAATTAGCTAGGCGAGACGTTCGTTGGTTTTGAATCTGAGTTCGAATGCGAAAGACATTTTTTTTTTGTAAAATTAAATTAATATATAATTATTTATTTAAAACACCCCCTCTCATTTTTCTCTCTCCCCGACACCTCTGAGTGAATAAAAAAAAAGGAAAAACCCTACCCCCCCACCGTCGTGCACCCAAATCCGCCCCTCCCTCCACGTCGCGACTCCCCTCCCCACCTCCGACGGCGCGCCACCACCCCACCTTGGCCCAGACGACTCTCGGTTGAAGCCCCCCCAAGACTTCTCCCCCATCGCGCGAGACCACGCATACCCCAGGCTGCCGTTCAGGCGCCGCCGCTAGCTACTGCCGGGCCCCCTCCTCCGTCATAGATGGCCATCCCCCTTCCCCTACGAGCAATGCAAACCCCCCTCTTTAAAATTGAACGGTAAGTGTGTCTTTTTCTTTGTTTATTTATTCTATTTCTTTATGGTAATTAAAAATGGGGTTTTTAACAACGAAAAGTTGCGATTTTTAAACTAGAAAAATGGTATTGTTTATATAAAAGAGATGATGTTATTTATATAAAAAGAGATGATGTTGTTTAAACAAAAAGATTAGATTTTTAAAAATAGAAAGACAATTTCTGACGACCCACACTTCCCCGGTATCCGAAGAGAAAGAACGGATTGTCTGAGAACAAGACGAATCGGAACACAAACAGAAGACATTTCATTGCTTATTACAGCAATTTACATCAGAGTACAAGAATATACAGAGTATAAACAAATAATATACATTTGATAAATATCATAGATTACAATACATTACATAACAGTGGAAAATAATACAAACACAACTAAAAGAGATACACGGATACAGAGTTTTCCGAATATCATTCCAGCTGTAAATCAGGATCCTGTGAATATAAATCTGCAAAACCAACACTACTAGCTTCTCGTGTGGAAAGTAGGGGCACCCAGAGTTTAGGTTAAAACAATAAACTCCAGGTCAGTCACGTGACTGGTGTGAGAACTAAAACAGTTATTAATCATTATTTTAAAGTTAGGTAAATCAAGAGTCCACGCCGTATAATACGGAATGGGTTTCCTCCCAAGAATACCAGTGCATAAAACAAACAACGCAATGCTAAATAAAGAACGATGAAGCTATTATAATACTCAGGTCCCATCACACAATGCAACACAAGCCGGAGGATAGAATTTTACCTTATAATAGCCAAATAAGGCTTGATACGCGAAATTAAATCTTTTATTATTACTATAAGTGAAGAAATCAACTTCAATATAAATGTGTCAATCATAGATGGCATAGTGCCCCATCCCACTATGTCGCCATACTAGGCTCTACAAATAAAACCGAAATGCCACGTACTAGAAATTGGATTTCCGTCATGAGTTGAGGCCAGGGATGACTCCTCACCAATTTGAGACACTCTACCACATGTCTCATGATCCCCCGTAGTGAACCCTTGGATCTTCTGAGCCGGTCCTCCCTTACGTTTGAGGATTAGTTATTCCTGAACACACGTTTCTCAGTCCTATAAGACCCATCCATCGGCTCCGTAGAGACCGATATATCCGAGGCGCCTCGCATTCCAACAACCACATAGGTAAAAATAATATAAATGTCAGGGCTTGTAAAACGCTGACACCACCCATAGCTAGACAGAAACGTCGTGCACTCCCTGTAGTCATGATCCCGTTTTTGACTCATATCAAGGTGTGAGTCTCGCGAATTAACGCTATACACAAAGCTACGCTGTATTAAAGCCATGCTTTGATCATCAACCACAAGACTCTGCTTTTCAACAAAAGCATTGATCACTGCATCTCAGCATGCCACACAGGCAATTCATGCCATGCGACTAATATCTATCGATATATAACCTCTGAGCTCGTAAGTCTCAGAGAAGGGCGTTAAGAAAGAGAATAAATTCTCCGTCGCCAAACAGATATATATTTAATAGAAATCAATCAACACAGAATAAAATCCAATGTCAGGCACACAATCCATTTACAAGTTCGTTCTGGGTCTGAACGAAACCGGAGGCACCTTATTCCTCGTCCCGTATGTCCAATACAGGAGAGAGGCCCTCGCATATCTGTCGATCTCCAAGTACGTTTGGACGGTCACCACTTATTACCTCGTCTTGGGTATATAGCCCAATCAAGACATCAGTAATCATCCAAACGACGTGAAGACCTCCGGTCTTCAACCACTGTCTTCATCGTCGACTTATCGTCGAATCAGTTATTCAAAATGGGTATAAGCCCGGCCTTTCCGAATAACTCGCGTACATAATAAACAAGTGCTATAAAAACACAACATACGCCTCATTCCAATTCTTAATATTCTTTTATTTAAATATTCACATCTTTCGGGATTTGTTCCCGTTAATTTTATCAAAGATAAATTCTTTTAAATTTATTCTTTAATCTTCCTTTAGATATCAATTCAAACCATATTAAGGTTTTTCAAACTAGTCGGGATTAACGCACCTTACCGAAGTAACCATTTATTTAATTTCCCAATCCCAACCTATTCATCCCATGGAGCAAAACTGATATTACCCCATAACTAACACCACGGTGCTATCGGTAAATTTAATTACCATTTCCCATTCAAATCTAATTAAAGATTTAACTATCACCTGGAGTAATACTGGTGATACTCCGTTCTCGATCATCTCCCAAATTTAATAATTTAAATTATAAATTCCCATTTTCAATCTAATTAATGATTCATTAAAACTCCACTTAGTTTTAATCTTTCCAAAAATCAATATTAATGATTATTTAACTTTGGAAAATCAAACATGCCGCATCGACAATCTACACTGTACTATTGATTTCTGCCGATACATACCCTCTGAGGTCATACGTCTCAGAGAAGAGTGTTAAGCAAGAGAATAAATTCTCCGCCACCAAACAAATATATATTTAGTAGAGATCAACCATACAGTTCGCAATACAATGACATACATGTAATCCTGCCTTTAACTGTGTTAAAGAACTAATATCATTTAAAACACGGTTTAGGATAAACCCAAATCACATTCCGTTAATTATGGAATCTTCACAGAAAACAAATCAATATATAATCGATATCAATTTCCGTATCCGAATAATAATATAAATGGAATAACGGCAAAGCCTTTTAAATTCCATATGTATTAACAGTCTTCCACCACAGAAGTTCGCTTCGATTATCATCAAATCGAATTCCACTCAATTCCAATTTAATATTTTAAATTGGAAAACTTTACTTTGTAAAATCTCCGTTAAATCTTAATAAAAAGATTTATAAATTTCAAATCACATTTCACTATAAATCGCGTTAAAGAACGAATGTCGTCAAAAACACAGTTCACAATAAACCCAATTCACATTTCATTTTCAGTTCCAATTAAATGTTATTTAGTTGGTAATTTTTCTTCAAATCTTGTTTAAAAGATTTATTCTATTCAAAAGGGGTTCAAGAACAGTGTTATTTAAGACACCATTCACGTCAAACCCAAAATCACATTCCATTATTAATCGGGTTAAAGAACAAGTGTTATTTAAAACATCGTTCACGATAAACCCAAAAATCAATTCCAATTCAATTCCAATTAAATATTAATTAATTCATATACTTCATTAAATCTAAATAAAAAGATTTAATCTTTTCTTAACTGGGTTTAAGAATAGTGTTAATGAAGACACCATTCACGACAAACCGAAATCCCATTTGATATTAAATACAAGGCTCTGAATAGAAAATATATCGGCTTATATTCAATATCAAATTCCGAAATCACGATATATATGTACCTTCCAAATTCCTCCACAATATCCGTATAATCACGTAATCCAATTTCGAAATATTCCGAAGATAATTTCAATTTAAATCCATTCCAACTCATATATTGGAAATTCTGGTTATTTTTAAAACCATTTCAAATCCAATTTATTTATTAAAAATATTGGATTTTTAACTCTAGTTCATAACTAGTTCATTTCGATAAAAATATATTTTTATCTTTTCACATATGGAATTTTTCATCCCAATTCTTTCCAAATCATTTATTATGATTTTACACAAATTATCGATATTTTTAATAATTTTATCAAGGCCCGTACAGTCGATTTCCATAAACGATCATCGAACTGCACTTACAACGACCTTTTCCAAATTTGATTTGGACATAATTCCAAATCCAACCGTTAGATTTAAAATCTCTTATATTCATTGGAAAGATCTTTTCGATACGAACCCAACGGTTCCAGGTTTAGGAGAATCCGACGGTCGGATCTCCCGTAATGTCCGTTCAAAGACAATGGTCGAAATTCGCGAACTACCGCGGCGCGGCGCGTTCTATTCAGGCCATTCTATATGTATATATATATTTCATCAATTTCCATTTAAGACGTATTTTATAAATCATTTAAATTCGTTTTCAAAATGATTTCAACTTCATATTCAATTTCAAATCAAAATTGAATATTCCATATCATCGATATATAAATGATAGTATTTTCAAAACATTAGATTTTGAAATGACTTCCTTTTCGATATTCATTATAAAAATGAATAAAATTGATATAAATATCGTTCACGTCAAAATGGCGTTAATCTAATCAACACGGCTTCATATATTTAAATATTTTCGTGTCCATCCCAAATCGGACATCAAAATCATATTTTGATTCTTTTCTGAATATTATTTTTAAATATTCATTCTTTTAAAATATTCGTTATTTTAAAATATTCATTCTTTCTGAACTGGAATCATACACAGTCAATTACCATATAATGTTGATTATATGGATTTCATACAACACATGTATATAACAACCATGATAAACAATCAACCATCATTCAGAGTGCATTCTGCACTGCGTAAGCATTAAATATAAATATTTAACGCTTACAACAGTCTGTCAACCAATCGATTGACATACAACTAAACAATTGGGATTAGTGTATGTCCAATATCACCCCAATACCCGTGTGGGGTTTCAATCAACAAATAATGAATTTTATTTGTGCAGTTGGGCGGTGTGTAAAATTTATCGTCCCAATCCATATTAGTCAAATGTGTGTACATAAACAAATCGTTTGATTTGTTTATGAATATTTATTTTATTCGAATACACGTTAAAAATTATATTTTTAACTATAAATTATTTTATTCCATTCCACATCACACAATAAATTTTCACAACACAAACAAACAAACAAACAAGTCGTCCATGGTCTGTGGACGACGGGTGTCGGGTGCTGCTAAGCACCGTCTACATCCTAGTATATATCTTAACTAGCAAATAAATTAAAGTGAGAAGTTCTCACCTTTGTTTTCCACTCCGCCGTGCTTTATTGTTGCTCAGATTCGCTATTCTGATTCCAACACAATCTGTTTTCACGAAATTTATATAAAAAATCATATGTTAATTTCAATGCGATGTATATAAAAGTCATATTTTTATTTCAATGCGATATATATAAAAATCATATTTTTATTTCGCTACTTCATATATAAAAATCACATTTTTATACTGTTCAAATAAAAATAAAAATCACATTTTTATTTTGTTTTACATATAATAAAAATCGTAACTTTCATACAAATAAAAATCGAATTTTTATCTTGTCACTGTCTATAAAAATCACATTTTTATGTATAAAGTCATATTTCTATTATGCCGTTATAAATATAAAATCGTATTTCTATGACGCTATACACATATATAAAAATCTAATTTTTATATCTCTACTTCAATTATAAAAATCATATATTTTCAAATATAAAAATCAAATCTTTGTTTTAGTAAAAATCTAATCTTTTCATCGCTACATATATAAAAATCCAAACTTTTCTACAAAAAAAAAATCTAATTTTTATTATAAAAATTATATTTTAATACCATAGTAATATGAATAAAAATCATATATTTTTATATCGTTATCATATAAATAACAAACCTATTTTCAAACCAATGTTTTTTATATTTAAATTAACTAAACTAAAATAAAAAAAATAAAAAAAATAGTTAAAATACTCACAGTGATTTACAGTGGGGGAGGGGTGGTCCGGTGTGCGCGTCGGAGTCAGGGAGGTCGTGGGCTTCGACGGTCAGGCGAGGTGGAAGTGCGGATCGCGATGGAGGGCTGAGTGTGGCGGATTCAAGCGGGTAGGGGGGGCGCGGTTCTTCACGTCGAGGGGCTGGGGGGAGAGGTTCGATGGAAGGGGGTTTGGTCGGAGGAGGGGCACGACGCCAAGGGGGCGCGATGGCCAAGGCGGCAGTGGATGGGTCTTCGTTCGTCTCATGTCTCCCCTTTTTTTGTTTCAGATCTGGTAATGAACGGGGAAGATAAAAGAACGGGAGGGGGGCTTATGTATAATTTTATATTTAATTTAATATCCATAAATTTGACTTTTCGTTTGAACCCCAATCAAGACCCAACGACTATCGACCCTAGCTAATTACCCCCATTCCGAACACAATGGGATATGTCCGGTAAGCCTATTCGACTGTTTCGATCAGTTTCTGTCAAAATCAAAATATAAATCTATATATTGAATTTAAACACACATTTTAATTAACCGAGGCCACATAGTAACTCTAAAAATTCCCAAAAAATTATTTCTAGCTTCGTATTGATGATACGGTCCTAACATAACTAATTTCGTCAAATTTGGAGACCGTTTGAAAAATGGCCATTTTCTGGTCGATCCAAATTGACTAAAACTGTCAAAAAACGTTTTCTTGTGCCATGCTCACATATTGATTCCAAAAATTATGAATTTTGGAATCCAGCAATAACTTGACATCCCGGATCCAACAGAGGTGGTTTCATCGAAAACGGAGGTCGTTTGCAAAATGGCTTTTTTTAAGGGTTATATTTTCCATAGCGACTATTCTAAATTTTCAACTGGGCATAACTTTTTATTCCCGCTATGAAATTTTGATTTTTCTGATTCGTTTGAAAGACATCTTCAAATAGATTCTAATATTTTCGGTTTCACTAAAATCCAGTTTATTTTAGATCTTGTACATTCATTTGAAATTTGAAATCGAATTTTCAAACTACCGTGCCATTTTCAATTCCTTTTATAATTAAAATAAATATTTATATTCTAACGACGATTCAAATAAATATGTACGTTCTAATTCTATTCAAAATAAATTTCTCATCGTTATTATTTAAAATAAATCATTTTAAATATTAAAAATTCATTAAAATGGTCAAAATAAAATTTTAAATTGGTTTTGATTTTCTGAGTTGTTACAATCTCCCCCACTTAAAATCTTTTCGTCCTCGAAAAGGAACGGAGCTGGAAGTTGTTTTACTAATCAACTCAACTTTCAGTTTGGCTTTCATTCTTCAACTTTTTAATTTCTAAGAATTTCTATTTTTTCAAAAATTTGGCTAGCACCCTAAATTTTCGAAAAATTTCGCCATAACCTCCTTTGTACGGGAGCACTGTGAAAATTCCCAAAAGGCCACACAAGCCTTCTCATCCCGAAAAGAAAAAGAAAAAGCCAAGTGGCTAGCCAATCGGCTCATAAAATCATCCAAACCCAAGAAATTAGTAAACATGCACCTATTTGTCGGGCATACAGTTTTATTCCTCTTCTCTAGCCTCCTTGCTATGACCTGTTCACACATATATATGTGCATGCATGCATTTCCAAACAATTTTCAATACAGTTCAATATTTGGTTCAGTTTGACCTAAATTTACCTTTGTTTCATATGTTGGTTTAAATAAATAATCACACAACACAACAATCAATCAATTGGTGAATTAACGTTTCAAATTCGTAATTTTGATACATATACAGAAAATCATGTTTTTGATGCCAATTCACAACAATAAACCATACTAGTTTTGGTTCTCACACTAGTCAATTGGAAATATACAAATATCCCACTTTCGAAACTCGAACATAAATACTGATGATGCACGTGCCATCATCAGTATCATCTCCGGGCGACTATAGTGTGATTCTATATCTATCCAGTATATTAAAACTTTGAATATACGTTTGCAAGGCATATATGCAAATTCTTTATATACTGGATTGTCCAAAATCAATACAAATAAATATTCAAATACGTTGAATAAGGTTTAAATTTTCAAAACAATATTTGTTGCTAATTTTAATTTTAAAAACACTACTCTTCACACTCGTTCTAGGATACTACTGATCCCTTCTATAACGAGTCATTTTCATTGGATATTACTTATCCAAACTTTGATGAATTCTTTTGTTTGGTTCTAATATGCCTTGTTCTCGAGCTCTGTAAACCAAAGCTCTGATACCAAATGTGACGACCCAAACTTCCCTGGTCTCCGAAGAGAAGAGAAAGAACAAATTGTCTGAGAATAAGACAAATCGAAACACAAACAGAAGAACATTTCATTGCTTAATACAACAATTTACATCAGAGTATAGGAATATACAGAGTATAATCAAATAATATACATTTGATAAATATCAGAGATTATAATACATTCCATAGCAGCGGAAAATAATACAAACACAATTGAAAGAGATACACGGATACATAGACTTCCGAATATCATTCCAGCTATAAACCAGGATCCTGTGAATATAAATCTGCAAAACCAAAACTACTAGCTGCCCATGTGGAAAATAGGGGCACCCAGAGTTTAGGTTAAAACAATAAACTCCAGGTCAGTCATGTGACTGGTGTGAGAACTAAACCAGTTATTAATCTTTATTTTAAAGTTAGGTAAATCAAGGGTTCACGCCGTATAACACGGAACGGGTTTTCTCCCAAGAATACCAGTGCATAAAACAAACAGCGCAATGCTAAATAAAGAACAATGAAGCTATTATAAGACTCAGGTCCCATCACACAATGCAACACAAGCCGGGGGATAGGGTTTTACCTTATAATAGCCAAATAATGCTTGATACGCGAAATTTAATCTTTTATTATTACTATAAGTGAAGAAATCAACTTCAAATATAAATGTATCAATCATAGACGACATAGTGCCCATCCCACTATGTCGCCATACTAGGCTCTACAAATAAAACCGAAATGTCACGTATTGGAAATTGGATTTCCATCATGAGTCGAGGCCAGGGATGGCTCCTCACCGATTCGAGACACTCTAGCACATGTCTCAGGATCCCCCGCAGTGAACCCTTGGATCTTCAAGGTCGGTCCTCCCTTACGTTTGAGGATTAGTTATTCCTGAACACACGTTTCTCGGTGCTATCAGACCCATTCATCTGCTATGTAGAGACTGATATATCCAAGACGCCTCGCATTCCAACAACCACATAGGTAAAAATAATATAAATGTCAGGGCTTGTAAAACGCTGACAACACCCATAGTTAGACAAAAATGTCATGCACTCCCTATAGTCACGATCCCGTTTTTGACTCATACCGAGGTGTGAGGCTCGCGAATTAACGCTATACACAAAGCTACGCTGTATTAGATCCATGCTTTGATCATCAACCACAATACTATGCTTTTCAACAAAAGCCTTGATCATTGCACCTCAGCATGCCAAACAGGCAATTCATGCCATGCTACTGATATCTATCGATATATAACCTCTGAGCTCGTATGTCTCAGAGAAGGGAGTTAAGCAAGAGAATAAATTCTCCGCCGCCAAACAGATATATATTTAACAGAAATCAATCAACACAGAATAAAATCCAATGTTAGACACACAATCCATTTACAAGTTCGTTTTGGGTCTGAACGAAACCAGAGGCACCTTATTCCTCGTCCCGTATGTCCAATACAGGAGTGAGGCCCTCGCATATCCATCGATCTCCAAGTACGTCTGGACGATCACCACTTATTACCTCGTCTTGGGTGTACAACCCAATCAAGACATCAGTAATCATCCAAACAATGTGAAGACATCCGGTCTTCAACCACCATCTTCACCATCGACTTATCGTTGAATCAGTTATTCAGAATGGGTATAAGCCTGACCTTTCCAAATAACTCGCGTATATAATAAACAAGTGCTATAAAAACACAACATACGCCTCATTCCAATTCTGAATATTCTTTTATTTAAATATTCACATCTTTCAGGATTTGTTCCCATTAATTTTATCAAAGATAAATTCTTTTAAATTTATTCTTTAATCTTCCTTTGGATATCAATTCAAACCATATTAAGATTTTCCAAACTAGTCGGGATTAACGCACCTTAACGAAGTAACCATTTATTTAATTTCCCAATCCCAACCTATTCATCCCATGGAGCAAAACTGGTATTACCCCATAACTAACACCACTTTGTTATCGGTAAATTTAATTACCATTTCCCGTTCAAATCTAATTAAAGATTTAACTATCGCCTGGAGTAAAATTGGTGATACTGTGTTCTTGATCATCACCCAAATTTGATAATTTAAATTATCAATTCCCATTTTCAATCTAATTAAAGATTCATTAGAACTCCACTTAGTTTTAATCTTTCCAAAAATCAATATTAATGATTATTTAACTTTGGAAAATCAAACATGCCGCATCGACAATCTACACCGTACTGTTGATTTCTACCGATATATAACCTCTGAGCTCGTACATCTCAGAGAATGGTGTTAAGAAAGAGAATAAATTCTCCGCCACCAAACATATGTATATTTAGCAGAGATCAACGATACTGTTCGAAATACAGTGACAGACATGTAATCCTGCCTTTAACTGGGTTAAAGAACTTATGTCATTTAAAACACAGTTCACGATAAACCCAAATCACATTCCATTAATTATGGAATCTTCACGGAAAACAAATCAATGTATAATCTATATCAATTTCCGTATCCGAATAATAATATAAATGGAATAACGGCAAAGCCTTTTAAATTCCATATGTATTAACAGTCTTCCTCCACAGAAGTTCACTTCGATTATCATCAAATTGAATTCCATTCAATTCCAATTTAATATATTAAATTGGAAGACTTTACGTTGGAAAATCTCCTTTAAATCTTAATTAAAATA
The DNA here is from genome assembly GCA_030737875.1 of Allium sativum. Lineage (NCBI taxonomy): Eukaryota > Viridiplantae > Streptophyta > Magnoliopsida > Asparagales > Amaryllidaceae > Allium > Allium sativum. The sequence goes on along the minus strand of CM060915.1, from coordinate 40,603,787 downwards.
TTTATAAATTCCAAATCACATTTCACTGTAAATCAAGTTAAAGAACGAATGTCGTCAAAAACACAGTTCACAATAAACCCAATTCACGTTTCATTTTCAGTTCCAATTAAATGTTAATTAATTGGTAATTCTTCTTTAAATCTTGTTTTAAAGATTTATTCTATTCAAACAGGGTTCAAGAACAGTGTTATTTAAGACACCATTCACGTCAAACCCATAATCACATTCCATTGTTAATCGGGTTAAAGAACAAGTGTTATTTAAAACACCGTTCACGATAAACACAAAATTCAATTCCAATTCAATTCCAATTAAATATTAATCAATAGGTATACTTCATTAAATCTAAATAAAAAGATTTAATCTTTTCTCAACCGGGTTTAAGAACAGTGTTAATGAAGACACCATTCACGACAAACCGGAAAATCCATTTGATATTAAATACAAGGCTCTGAATAGAAAATATATCGGCTTATATTCAATATCAAATTCTGAAATCAACAAATATCGTATTGGAATAACGATATATATATCTTCCAAATTCATCCACAATATTCGTATAATCACGGAATCCAATATCGAAATATTCCGAAGATAATTTCGATTCAAATCCATTCCAATTCATATATTGGAAATTCTGGTTATTTTTAAAACCATTTCAAATCCAATTTATTTATTTAAAAATATTGGATTTTTAATTCTAGTTCATAATTAGTTCATTTGGATAATAATATATTTTTATCTTTTCACATATGGAATTTTTTATCCCAATTATTTCCAAATCATTTATTATGATTTTACACAAATTATCAATATTTGTAATAATTTTATCAAGGCCCGTACAGTCGATTTCCATAAACGGTCATCGAACTACACTTACAACGATCTTTTCCAAATTTTATTTGGACATAATTCCAAATCTAACCATTAGATTTCAAATATCTTATAATCGTTGGAAAGCTCTTTTCGATACCAACCCATGAGTTCCGGTTTTAACAAAATCCGACGGTCGGATCTCCCGTAATGTCCGTTCAAAGTCAATGGTTGAAATTTACGAACTACCGTGGCGCGGCGCGTTCTATTCAGGCCATTATATATATAAATATATAATATATATTATATATATTTCGTCGATTTCCATATAAAATGTATTTTATAAATCATTTTAAATTCGTTTTCAAAACGTTCTCAACTTCATATTCAACTTCAAATCAAAATTGAGTATTCCATATCATCGATATATAAATGATAGTATTTTCAAAACATTAGATTTTGAAATAACTTCCTTTTCGATATTCATTATAAAAATGAATAAAATCGATATAAATTTCGTTCTCGTCAAAATGGCGTTAATTTAATCAACACGGCTTCATATATTTAAATATTTTCGTGTCCATCCCAAATCGGACATCAAAATCATATTTTCATTCTTTTCTGAATATTATTTTAAATTATTCATTCTTTTAAAATATTCGTTATTTTAAAATATTCATTCTTCCTAAACTGGAATCAGACAGAGTCAATTACCATATAATGTTGAGTATATGGATTTCATACAACACATGTATATAACAACCATGATAAACAATCAACCATCATCCAGAGTGCATTCTACACTGCGTAAGCATTAAATATAAATATTTAACGCTTAAAACAGTCTGTCAACCAATCGATTGACATACAACTAAACAGTTGGGATTAGTGTACGTCCTATATCATCCCAATACCCGTGTGGGGTTTCAATCAACAAATAATGAATTTTATTTGTGCAGCTGGGCGATGTGTAAAATTTATCGTCCCAATCCATGTCAGTCAAATGTGTGTACATAAACAAATCGTCTGATTTGTTTATGAATATTTATTTTATTCATATACACGTTAAAAATTATATTTTTAACTATAAAATATTTTATTCCATTCCACATCACACAATCAATTTTCACAATACAATCAAACAAACAAACAAGTCTTCCATGGTCTGTGTACGACGGGTGTCGGGTGCTGCTAAGCACCGTCTGCATCCTAGTATATATCTTAACTAGCAAATAAATTAAAGTGAGAAGTTCTAACATTTGGTTTCCACTCCGCCGTGCTTTATTGTCGCTCAGATTCGCTGTTCTGATTCCAACGCAATCTGTTTTCATGAAATTTATATAAAAAATCATATTTTAATTTCAATGCAATGTATATAAAAATCATATTTTTATTTCAATGCGATGTATATAAAAATCATATTTTCATTTTGTTACTTCATATATAAAAATCACATTTTTATACTTTCAAATAAAAATAAAAATCACATTTTTTTTTCATATAATAAAAATCGTAACTTTCATATAAATAAAAATTAAATTTTTATCTTATCACTGTCTATAAAAATCACATGCGTTTTTTACAGGTCCCTGTTATAGTTTCAAAATAGAAAAAAAACCCGGTCATAAACTTATTGTAAATTAGGTCCCTATTTTCTGAAAATTCATCAAAAAAATATAAAAAGAATATAAAAAAATGATGTAAATTCGTATTTAAATAAAACATGTAAACGCTAAAAAATTCAGAACAAAAAATCATCAAACAAGGTGTCAAAAAAAAAAAAAAAACGAAATTTCCAGTTAAATGCATAATAGTATGCACATATATCATTTTTCTGCATACATCCAAGCTTATTTTTCACTACATTCATCTTCATTGATTTTTCTTCATGCAAATACGTGCATACATGTATGCAAATATTTCAAATACTTGCACACATTTGTACAGGTTTATTTTCAGATTTTAATCCGAACACAGCTTACGGAAAAGTTGCATACATATATGCAATTATCAGTAATAATTGCATAAATGTATGAAACTATTTTTTTTTATTTTCGTACAATCCTGACATTATTTCCAGATTTTTGAATTTTTTTTAATGAACGAAAGCACATTTTTAAAATAAAAATAAAAAAAGGCGGAAGTAATAAAATAGGGAGCGGGTTTAAAATTTTCAATTTTTTTTTTATAAATTAGGTCCCTACTTTTAGCCAGTGTGTTATCCTATAAAAATGTTGCACACATGTGTGCATGTTTTCTGAGAAATTTGCACATTTTGATGCAAATAAAAATGAATTGAAATATTAACTTAAATCTATGCGCTGGAAGAACTGCAATAATTGCACATATGCATGCAATAAAATCAAAAACGTGCATAATATTATGCATTTAACTGTAGTTTTTTCTGTTTTTTTGCTGTTTTCTTCTTTCTGACATTATTTTTTTTGTTTTTTAACTGAATTTTTTGAATAATGCATAATGTATTTTATTACTAATTTACGATTTTTTTTATTTTTTTAATTATTATTTTATAACTTTTGAAAACAGGGACCTAATTTATATTAAGTTTATGACCGGATGTGAGCCTAATTAAGATTCAAAATAGGGATGTGAGCCTAATATTCACTTTTTTTTAATATAAAATCGTATTTCTATTATGCTGTTATAAATATAAAATCGTATTTCTATGAATCTATACACATATAAAAATCTAATTTTTATATCTCTACTTCAATTATAAAAATCATATCTTTTCAAATATAAAAATCAAACCTTTGTTTTAGTAAAAATCTAATCTTTTCATCGCTACATACACAAAAAATCCAGACTTTTCTACAAAAAAAATCTAATTTTTATAATAAAAATTATATTTTTATACCACAACAATATAAATAAAAATCATATATTTTTATATCGTTATCATATAAATAACAAACCTATTTTCAAACCAATGTTTTTTTATATTTAAATTAACTAAACTAAAATAAACAAAATAAATAAAATAATTAAAATACTCATAGTGATTTACAGAGGGGGGGAGTCTGGTGTGCGCGTCGGAGTCAGGGAGGTCATGGGGTTCGACGGTTAGGCGAGGTGGAAGTGGGGCTCGTGGTGGAGGGCTAAGCGCGGCGGATTCAAGCGGTTAGGGGGAGCGCGGTTCTTCACGTCGAGGGGGGAGGGTGGAGGTTCGATAGAAGGGGGTTTGGTCGGAGGAGGGCCGCGACGCCAAGGGGGAGGCATGATGGCCAAGGCGGCGGTGGATGGGTCTTCGTTTGTCGCGTGTCTCCCTTTTTTTTGTTTCAGATCTGGTAATGAACGGGGAAGATAAAAGAAGGGGGCTTATGTATAATTTTATATTCAATTTATTTAATTTAATTTCCGTAAAGTTGACTTTTCGTTTGAACCCCAATCGAGACCCAATGACTATCGCCTCTAACTAATTACCCCCATTCTGAACACAATGGGATATGTGCGGTAAGCCAATTCGACCGTTTCGATCAGTTTCCATCAAAATCAAAATATAAATCTATATATTGAATTTGAATGCACATTTTAATTTACCGGGGTCACATACTAACTCTAAAAATTCCCGAAAAATTATTTCTAGCTTCATATTGATGATACGGTCCTAACAAAACTAATTTCGTCAAATTTGGAGACCGTTTGAAAAATGGCCATTTTCTGGTCGATCCAAATTGACTAAAACTGTCAAAACACGTTTTCTTGTTCCACGCTCACATATTGATTCCAAAATTTATGAATTTTGGAATCCAGCAATAACTTAACATCATGGATCCAACAAAAGTGGTTTCGTCGAAAACGGAGATCGTTTGCAAAATGGCTATTTTTAAGGGCAATATTTTCCATACCGACTATTCTGAATTTTCAACTGGGTATAATTTTTTATTCCCGCTATGAAATTTTGATTTTTTTGATTCGTTGTAAAGATATCTTCAAATAGATTCTAATATTTTTGGTTTCACCAAAATCCGGTTTATTTTTAATCCTGTACATTCATTTGAAATTTGAAATCGAATTTTCAAACTACCGCGCCATTTTCAACTCCTTTTATAATTAAAATAAATATTTATGTTCTAATGACGATTCAAATAAATATATATGTTCTAATTCTATTCAAAATAAATTTCTCATTGTTATTATTTAAAATAAATCATTTTAAATATTCAAAATTCATTAAAATTATCAAAATAAAATTTTAAATTGGTTCTGATTTTCCGGGTTGTTATATAATTTTTATAATATAAACATCGTGTTATAATGTGATTTTTATATGAAAGATCGTTGCATAAAATTTTGATTTTTATAATGAAGTAGCAATGATAAAAATATGATTTTTATATATATTATGGCGTTATAAAAATATGATTTTTATATATATAGTAGCGATATAAAAATGTGATTTTTAATGTAAACTGCGTGAAACAAACTGCATTGGAAGCACGGTGAAGAACCAACGCACTGGAAATAAATCCAAACCGTTCAGAAATAAAGAATGGAGGAGTGGATCCCAAAGGTGAGAACGTCTCACTTTAATTTATTTTCTAGTTAGAAATATATACTAGGATGCAGACGGTGCTTAGCAGCACCCGACACCCGTCGTCCACAAACCATGGACAACTTGTTTGATTTGATTGTGTTGTGAAAATTGATTGTGATGTGGAATCGAATGAATAAAATATTCATAAGTTGAAATAAATATTTTATAGTTAAAAATATAATTTTTAACGTATATATGAATAAAATAAATATTCATAAACAAATCGGATGATTTGTTTATGTACACAAATTTAACGGATAATGATTGGGACGATATATTTTACACATCGCCCAACTGCACAAATAATATTCAGTATTTATTGGTTGAAACCCCACACGGGTATTAGGATGATATTTGACATACACTAATCCCAATCGTTTAGTTGTATGTCAATCGATTGGTTGACAGACTGTTTTAAGCGTTAAATATTTATATTTGATGCTTATGCAGTGTAGAATACACTTTGGATGATGGTTGATTGTTTATCATTGCTGTTATGTACATGTGTTGTATGAAATCCATATAAATAACATTATATGGTAACTGACTGTATCTGATTCCAGTTCAGAAAGAATAAATTTTTTAAAATAACAAATATTTTAAAATAATGAATATTTTAAAAATAATATTCAGTAAAAGATCAAAATCTAATTTTGATGTCCGATTTGGGATGGACACGAATATATTTAAATATATAAAGCCGTGTTGATTAGATGTGTGCCATTTTGACGCGAACGATATTTATATCGATTTTATTCATTTTTTAAAATGAATATCGAAAAGGAATTGATTTCAAAATCTAATGTTTTGAAAATATTGTCAATTATATATTAGTGATATAGAATATTCAGTTTTGATTGAAAATTGAATATGAAGTTGAAATCATTTTCAAAACGAATTTAAAACGATTCATAAAATACGTTTTGAATGAAAATCGACGAAATATATATAATATATATATATTATACATATATAATGGCCTGAAAAGAACGCGCCGCGACAGTTCGCGAATTTCGACCATTGACTTCGAATGGGCATTAAGGGAGATCCGATCATCGAATTCTCCTAAAACCAGAACCGTTGGGTTCGTATCGTAAAGAGCTTTCCGATGAATATAAGGGATTTGAAATCTAACGGTTGGATTTGGAATTATGTCCAAATCAAATTTGGAAAAGGTTGTTGTAAGTGCAGTTCGATGATTCGTTTATGGAAATCGATTGTACGGGCCTTGATAAAATTATTAAAAATGTCCATAATTTGTGTAAAATCATAATAAATGATTTGTAAAGAATTGGAATGAAAAATTCCATATTTGAAATGATAAAAATATATTTTTATCGAAATGAACTAGTTATGAAATATAATTATAATCCAATATTTTTAAATAAATAAATTGGATTTGAAATGGTTTTAAAAATAACCAGAATTTCCAATATATGAATTAGAATGGATTTGAATCGAAATTATCTTCGGAATATTTCGATATTGGATTCTATGATTATACAGACATTGTGGAGGAATTTGGAAGATATATATATATATATTTATATATATATCGTTATTCCAATATGATATTTGTTGATTTCAGAATTTGATATTGAATGTAAGCCGATATATTTTCTATTTAGAGCCTTGTATTTAATATCAAATGGATTTTCCGGTTTGTCATGAACAGTGTCTTCAATAACACTGTTCTTAAACCCAGTTGAGAAAAGATTATATATTTTATTAAGATTTAATGAAGTTTACTAATTAATTAATATTTAATTGGAATTGAATTGGATTTTTGGGTTTATCGTGAACGGTGTTTTGAATAATACTTGTTCTTTAACCCGATTAACAATGGAATGTTATTTTGGGTTTTTCGTGAATGGTGTCTTAAATAACACTGTTCTTGAACCCCGTTTGAATAGAATAAATCTTTTAATTAAGATTTGAAGAAGAATCACCAATTAATTAATATCTAATTGGAATTGAAATGGAATGTGGATTGGGTTTATTGTGAACTGTGTTTTTAACGACAATCATTCTTTACCCCGATTTACATTGTAATGTGATTTGGAATATATAAACCTTTTATTAAGATTTAATGGGATTTTCCAATGTAAAGTTATCTAATTAATTAATATTTAATTGGAATGGAATGGAATTCGATTTGGTAATAATTGAAATGAACTTCTGTGGAGGAAGATTGTTAATATTTATGGAATTTAAAACGCTTTGCCGTTATTCCATTTATATTATTAGTCGGATACGGAAATTGATATCGATTATATATTGATTTGTTTTTCCGTGAAGATTCCATAATTAATGGAATGTGATTTGGGTTTATCATGAACTGTGTTTTAAATGACATTGGTACTTTAACGCTGTTAAAAGCAGGATTACATGTCAGTCATTGTATTTCGAACTGTATGGTTGATCTCTGCTAAATATATATCTGTTTAGTGGTGTAGAATTAATTCTCTTGCTTAACACCCTTCTCTGAGATGCACGAGCTCAGAGGTTATATATCGGAAGAAATCAATAGTACGGTGTAGATTGTCGATGCGGCATGTTTGTGTTTCCAAAGTTAAATAATCATTAATATTGATTTTTGGGAAGATTAAAACTAAGTGGAGTTTTATATGAATATTTAATTAGATTGAAATGTGGATTGCTAATTTAAATTATCTAGTTTGGGAAATGATTGAGAATGAACACAGTGGTTGAAGACCGGAGGTCTTCACATCATTTGGATGATTACTGATGTCTTGATTGGGCTGTACACCCAAGACAAGGTAATAAGTGGTGATCATCCAGACGTACTTGGAGATCGACCGGATATGCGAGGACCTCTCTTCTGTATTGGACATATGGGACGAGGAATAAGGTGCCTCCGGTTTTGTTCAGACCCGGTACGAACTTGCAAATGGATGTGTGTCTGACGTTGGATTTTATTTTGTGTTGATTGATTTTTATTAAATACATATCTGTTTGGTGGTGGAGAATTCATTCTCTTGCTTAACGACCTTCTCTGAGACGTACGAGCTCAGAGGTTACATATCGATAGATATCAGTCGCATGGCATGAATTGCCTGTGTGGCATGCTGCGATGCAAACGATCAAGTCTTCTGTTGAAAACCAGAGTCTTGTGGTTGATGATCAAAGCACGACTTTAATATAGCATTGCTTTGTGTATAGCGTTAATTCGTGAGCCTCACACATCGGTATGAGTTAAAAACGGGATAAGGGAACCCAAGGAGGACATGACGTTTCTTTCTAGCTATGGGTGATGTCGGGGTTTTGCAAGCCCAGACATTTATATAATTTTTACCTTTGTGTTTGTTGGAATGCGAGGCGCCTCGGATATATCGGTCTCTACGGAGTCGATGGATATAGGTCCTATAGGACCAGGAAACATGTGTTCAGGAATTGCCAATCCACTAACGTAAGTGTGGACCGGCCTTGGAGGATCCAAGGGTCTTCTGCGGGAGATCCTGAGGCATTTGCTAGAGTGTCTCGGAGCCGACGTGGAGTACATCCCTTGTCTCGACACATGACGGAAATCCAATTTCCAATACGTGACATTTCGGTTTTGATTGTAGAGCCTAGTATTGGCGACATGATAGATGGTACCCATGTCGCCTATGGTTGATACATTTATATTTGAAGTTGTTTTATACCATTTACACTATAATAGTATCAAAATGATTTGTTTTAAATGTACCAAGCATCTTTGGCTATTATAAGGTAAAACTCTATCCTCCGGCTTGCGTTGCGTTGTGTGATGGGACCTGAGTCTTATAATAGCTTCATTTTTTCAAAAAGCATTGCGCTGTTTATATCTGTTTATGCACTGGTATTCCTGGGAGGAAACCCGTTCCGTGTTATACGGCGTGGTCCCTTGATATACCAAATTTTAAAGTAAAATTTTAAAAAGCTGTTTTAGTTCTCACACTAGTCACATGACTGACCTAGAGTTTATTGTTTTAACCTAAACTCTGGGTGCCCCTATTTTGCACACGAGCAGCTAGTAGTTTTGGTTTTGCAGATTTATATTCACAAGATCCTGGTTTATAGCTGGAACGATATTCGGAAAGCTTTGTATCCGTTTATCTCTTTCAGTTGTGTTTTATATTATTTTCCACTGCATTGAAATTTGTAAATCTCTTATATTAATCAAATGTATAATATTTGTTCATACTCTGTATATTCTAGTACTTTGATGTAAATTGTTGTAATAAGCAATGAAATGTTCTTCTGTTTGTATTCTGATTTGTCGTGTTCTCATTACAATCTGGGCTTTCCTTTACAGGGAAGTTTGGGTCGTTATAGTTTGGTATCAGAGCTTTGGTTTACAGAATTCAAGAACAAGATATATTAGAACCGAACGAAAGAATTCATCAGAGATTGGATTAGCAATATCCAATGAGAATTAGTCGTTAGAGATAGGATTAGTAGTATCCTAGAACGGGTGTGAAGAGTAGTGATTTTAAAATAAAAATGAAAACAAATATTGTTTTGAAAATTTAAACCTTATTCAACGTATTTGAATGTTTATTTGTATTGAATTTGGAAAATCCAATATATAAAGATTTTGCATATACGCCTTGCAAACGTATATTCAAAGTTTTAATATACTGGGTAGATATAGAATCACATTCTAGTCGCCCGGACATGATTCTGGTGATGCCCAGGCATCACCAGTATTTAGGTTCGAGTTTCGAAAATGGGATTTCTATATATTTCCAATTGACTGGTGTGAGAAACAAAACTAGATAGGGTTAATTGTTGTGAATTGGAATCAAAAACATGAATTTCTTTATATGTATCAAAATTATGACTTTGAAACGATAATCAACCAATTGATTGCTGATTGTGTTGTTAGATGATTGGTTTGATTTATTAAATTTTGAACCATTAGCCAAATTGTATCAAAATATTGAACTGAAATGAAAATTGATTGCAAATGAATGCATATACATTGAACAGGTCATAACAAGGAGGCTAAAGAAGAGGAATAAAATTGTATGCCCGACAAACAGGTACATGTTTACTAATTTCTTGGGTGATGATGATTTTATGAGCCGATTGGCTAGCCGCTTGGATTTTTCTTTTTCTTTTTCTTTTTAAGATGAGAGGGCCTGTGTGGCAGTTTGGGGATTTTCCCGGTGCTCCCCGTACAAAGGAGGTTATGGCGAAATTTTTCGAAAATTTAGGGTGTTAGCCAAATTTTTGAAAAAAATTAGAAATTCTTAGAAACTGAAAAGTTGAAGAATGAACGCCAAACCGAAAGTTGAGTTGATTAGTAAAACAACTTTCAGCTCCATTCCTTTTCGAGGACGAAAAGATTTTAAGTGGGGGAGATTGTAACAACCCAGAAAATCGGAACCAATTTAAAATTTTTATTTTGGTAATTTTAAATGAATTTTAGATATTTAAAATAATTTATTTTAAATAATTACGACTAGAAATTTATTTTGAATTGAATTAGAATGAAAATATTTATATAAATCGAAGTTAGAATATAAATATTTATTTTAATTATAAAATGAATTGAAAATGGCGCGGTAGTTTGAAAATTCGATTTCAAACTTCAAATGAATGTACAAGATTCAAAATAAACCAGATTTTAGTGAAACCAAAAACATTAGAATCTATTTGAAAATATCTTTCCAACGAATCTGAAAAATCAAAATTTCATAGCGAGAATAAAAAGTTATGCCCAGTTGAAAATTCAGAATAGTCGCTATGGAAATATAGCCTTTAAAAATAGCGATTTTGCAAACGACCTCCGTTTTCGACGAAACCACATTTATTGGATTTGGAATGTCATGTTATTGCTTGATTCCAATTTTCACATTTTTTGGAATCAATATGTGAGCGTGGCGGATTTAAACGTGTTTGGTAATTTCAGTTTGAATTTAAGCAACTAGAAATGACTGTTTTTCAAACGGTCTCCAAATTCGACGAAATTAGTTTGTTAGGACCGTATTGTCAAATCATAGCCAGATTTTTTTCTAGAATTTTCTGAGTACGAATGTGGCCCCAATAAATTGAAATATACATTTAAATTAAATATATATTGTAATTTAAATGAAAACTGATCGAAACAACCGAACTGGCATACGATACATATCCCATTGTGTTCGGAATGGGGGTAATTAGCTAGGGGAGGCGTTCGTTGGGTTTGAATCCAAGTTCGGATGCGAAAGACACTTTTTTTTGTAAAATTAATTTAAATTAATATATAATTATTAATTTAAAACACCCCCTCTCCTTTTTCTCTCTCCCCGACACTTCCGAGTGAATAAAAAAAAACCTAACCCCCCCGGTCGTGCACCCAAATCTGTCCCTCACTCCACGTCATGACGCCCCTCCCCACCTCCCACGGCATGCCACCACCCCACCTCGGCCCAGACGCCTCTCGATCGAACCCCCTCCCCTCCCTCCCGGCCCAAGACTTCTCCCCCATCGCGCGAGACCACGCACAACCCCAGGCTGTCGTTCCGCCGGGCCCCCTCCTCAGTCGTAGATGGCCATCCCCCTTCCCCTCCGACCAATGCAAACCCCACTCTTTCAAATTGAACTGTTAGTGTGTCTTTTTCTTTGTTTATTTATTCTATTTCTTTATGGTAATTAAAAATGGGGTTTTTAACAACGAAAAGCTGCGATTTTTAAACTAGAAAGATCCGATTTTTAAACTTGAAAAATGATGTTGTTTATATAAAAAGAGATGATGTTGTTTATATAAAAAGAGATGATGTTGTTTAAACAAATAGATTAGATTTTAAAAAATAGAAAGACATAATTTTTATAATATAAATATCGTGTTAAAATGTGATTTTTATATGAAAGATCCTTCCATAAAAATTTGATTTTTATAATGAAGTAGCGAAGATAAAAATATGATTTTTATATATATTATGGCGTTATAAAAATATGATTTTTTATATATATAGTAGCGATATAAAAATGTGATTTTTAATGTAAACTGCGTGAAACATACTGCGTTGGAAGTATAGTGAAGAACGCAACGCAGTGGAAATAAATCCAAACCGTTCAGAAATAAAGAATGGAGTAATGGATCCCAAAGGTGAGAACTTCTCACTTTAATTTATTTTCTAGTTAGAAATATATACTAGGATGCAGACGGTGCTTAGCAGCACCCGACACCCGTCCTCCACAAACCATGGACGACTTGTTTGATTTGATTGTGTTGTGAAAATTGATTGTGATGTGGAATGGAATGAATAAAATATTTATAAGTTGAAATAAATATTTTATAGTTAAAAATATAATTTTTAACGTATATATGAATAAAATAAATATTCATAAACAAATCAGATGATTTGTTTATGTACACAAATTTGACGGATATTGATTGGGACGATATATTTTACACATCGCCCAACTGCACAAATAGTATTCAGTATTTGTTGGTTGAAACCCCACATGGGTATTGGGATGATATTTGACGTACACTAATCCCAATCGTTTAGTTGTATGTCAATCGATTGGTAGACAGACTGTTATAAGCGTTAAATATTTATATTTGATGCTTATGCAGTGTAGAATGCACTCTGGATGATGGTTGATTGTTTATCATTGCTGTTATATACATGTGTTGTATGAAATCCATATAAATAACATTATATGATAACTGACTGTGTCTGATTCCAGTTCAGAAAGAATAAATATTTTAAAATAACAAATATTTTAAAATAATGAATATTCTAAAAATAATATTCAGTAAAAGATCAAAATCTACTTTTGATGTCCGATTTGGGATGGACATGAATATATTTAAATATATAAAGCCGTGTTGATTAGATGTGCGCCATTTTGACACGGACAATATTTAAATCTATTTTATTCATTTTTAAAATGAATATTGAAATGGAATTGATTTCAAAATCTAATGTTTTGAAAATATTGTCATTTATATATTAATGATATGGAATATTCAATTTGATTCAAAATTGAATATGAAGTTGAAATCGTTTTCAAAACGATTTATAAAATATGTTTTGAATGGAAATCGACGAAATATATATTATATATGTATAATGGCCTGAATATAACGTGCTGCGCCGCGGCAGTTCGTGAATTTTGACCATTGACTTCGAACGTACATTACGGGAGATCTGTCCGTCGGATTCTCCTAAAACAGGAACCGTTGGGTTCGTATCGAAAAGAGCTTTCCGACAATATAAGGGATTTGAAATCTAACGGTTTGATTTGGAATTATGTCCAAATCAAATTTGGAAAAGGTCGATGTAAGTGCAGTTCGATGACCGTTTATGGAAATCGACTGCACGGGCCTTGATAAAATTATTAAAAATGTCCATAATTTGTGTAAAATCATAATAAATGGTTTGGAAAGAATTGGTATGAAAAATTCCATATTTGAAAAGATAAAAATATATTTTTATCGAAATGAACTAGTTATGAACTATAATTATAATCCAATATTTAAAAAAAAAAACTGGATTTGAAATGGTTTTAAAAATAACCAGAATTTCCAATATATGAATTGGATTTCGTGATTATACGTACATTTTGATATTGGATTTCGTGATTATATGTACATTGTGGAGGAATTTGGAAGATATATATATCGTTATTCCAATGCGATATTTGTTGATTTCAGAATTTGATATTGAATATAAGCCGATATATTTTCTATTCAGAGCCTTGTATTTAATATCGAATGGATTTTTGGGTTTGTCGTGAACGGTTTCTTCACTAACACTGTTCTTAAACCCATTTGAGAAAAGATTAAACCTTTTATTAAGATTTAATGAAGTTTACCAATTAATTAATATTTAATTGGAATTGAATTAAATTGGATTTTTGGGTTTATCATGAACGGTGTTTTAAATAACACTTGTTGTTTAACCCGATTAACAATGGACTGTTATTTTGGGTTTGTCGTGAATAGTGTCTTAAATAACACTGTTCTTGACGCCCGTTTGAATAGAATAAATATTTTAATTAAGATTTGAAGAAGAATCACCAATTAATTAATATCTAATTGGAATTGAAATGGAATTTGGATTGGCTTTATTATGAACTGTGTTTTTAACGACATTCATTCTTTAACCCGATTTACAGTGTAATGTGATTTGGAATATATAAAACTTTTATTAAGATTTAATGGGATTTTCCAATGTAAAGTTTTCTAATTAATTAATATTTAATTGGAATGGAATTCGATTTGGTAATAATCGAATTGAACTTCTGTGGAGGAAGACTGTTAATATGTATGGAATTTAAAACGCTTTGCCGTTATTCCATTTATATTATTAGTCGGATATGGAAATTGATATTGATTATATATTGATTTATTTTTCCGTGAAGATTCCGTAATTAATGGAATGTGATTTGAGTTTATCGTGGACTGTGTTTTAAATGACATTGGTTCTTTAACCCAGATAAAGGCAGGATTACATGTCTGTCATTGCATTTCGAATTGTATGGTTGATCTCTGCAAAATATATATCTGTTTGGTGGCGGAGAATTTATTCTCTTGCTTAACACCCTTCTCTGAGACGTACGAGCTCAGAGGTTATATATCGACAAAAATCAATTGTACGGTGTAGATTGTCGATGCAACATGTTTGTGTTTCCAAAGTTAAATAATCATTAATATTGATTTTTGGGAAGATATAAACTAAGTGGAGTTTTAAATGAATCTTTAATTAGATTGAAATATGGATTGACAATTTAAATTATCAAATTTGGGAAATGACTGAGAATGAAGTATCACCAGTTTTGCTCCTAGCGATAGTTAAATCTTTAATTAGATTTGAACGTGAAATGGTAAATTAAATTTTCTGATAACACTGTGGTGTTAGTTATGGAGTAATACCAGTTTTGCTCCATGGGATGAATAGGTTGGGATTGAGAATTAAATAAATGATTACTTCGGTAAGGTGCTCTAATCTCGACTAGTTTGGAAAACCGTAACATGGTTTAAATTGACATCCAAAGGAAGATTAAAGAATAAATTTAAAGAATTAATCTTTGATAAAATTAATGGGAACCTTTACCAAAGTATATGAATATTTTAATAAAAGAATATTCAGAATTGGAATGAGGCATATGTTGTGTTTTTATAGCACTTGTTTGTTATATACGGGAGTTATTCAGAAAGGCCGGGTTTATACCTATTCTGAATAACTTATTCGACGATAATCGACGATGAAGACGGTGGTTGAAGAACGGAGGTCTTCACATCGTTTGGATGATTACTGATGTCTTGATTGGGCTTTACACCCAAGACAAGGTAATAAGTGGTGATCGTCCAGACGTACTTGGAGATCGACCGGATATGCGAGGACCTCTCTCCTGTATTGGACATACGGGATGAGGAATAAGGTGCCTCCGGTTTCATTCAGACCCAAAATGAACTTGTAAATGGATGTGTGTCTGACATTGAGTTTTATTCTATGTTGATTGATTTATATGAAATATATATCCGTTTGGCGGCGGAGAATTTATTCTCTTGTTTAACGCCCTTCTCTGAGACGTACGAGATCAGAGGTTATATATCGATAGATATCGGTCGCATGGCATGAATTGCCTATGTGGCATGCTGAGGTGCAAATGATCAAGGCTTCTGTTGAAAAGCAGAGTCTTGTGGTTGATGATCAAAGCCCGGCTTTAATATAGCATTGCTTTGTGTATAGCGTTAATTCGCGAGCCTCACACCTCGGTATGAGTTAAAAACGGGATAAGGGAACCCAAGGAGGACATGACATTTCTTTCTAGCT
The DNA here is from genome assembly GCA_030737875.1 of Allium sativum. Classification (NCBI taxonomy): domain Eukaryota; kingdom Viridiplantae; phylum Streptophyta; class Magnoliopsida; order Asparagales; family Amaryllidaceae; genus Allium; species Allium sativum. Next base: position 40,587,656 of record CM060915.1, on the reverse strand, counting down.
GTGGGTGGTGACAGGGTTTTGCAAGCCCTGACATTTATATTATTTTTACCTTTGTGGTTGTTGGAATGTGAGGCGCCTCGGATATATCGGTCTTTACGGAGCCGATGGATATAGGTCCTATAGGACTAGGAAATGTGTGTTCAGGAATTGCCAATCCACCAACGTAAGTGTGGACCGGCCTAGGAGGATCCAAGGGTCTTCCACGAGAGATCCTAAGGCATTTGCTAAAAGTGTCTCGAAGCCAGCGAGGAGTACATCCCTTGCCTCGACTCATGACGGAAATCCAATTTCCAATACGTGACATTTTGGCTTTGATTGTAGAGCCTAGTATTGGTGACATGATAGATGGTACCCATGCCACCTATGATTGATACATTTATATTTGAAGTTGTTTTATACACTTTACACTGTAATAGTATCAAAATGATTTGTTTTAAATGTACCAAGCATGTTTGGCTATTATAAGGTAAAGCTCTATCCTCCGGCTTGCGTTGCATTGTGTGATGGGACCTGAGTCTTATAATAGCTTGATTTTTCCAATAAGCATTGCGCTATTTATAACTGTTTATGGACTGGTATTCCTGGGAGGAAACCCGTTCTGTGTTATATGGCGTGGTCCCTTGATATACCAAATTTTAAAGTAAAGTTTTAAATAACTGTTTTAGTTCTCACACCATTCACAAGACTGACCTGGAGTTTGGGTGCCCCTATTTTCCACATGGGCAGTTAGTAATTTTGGTTTTGCAGATTTATATTCACAGGATCCTGGTTTACACCTGGAATGATATTCAGAAAGCTCTATATCCGTTTATCTCTTTCAGTTGTGTTTTGTATTATTTTCCGCTGCATTGAAATTTGTAAATCTATGATATTAATCAAATGTAAAATATTTGTTCATACTCTGTATATTCTAGTACTCTGATGTAAATTGTGGTAACAAGCAATGAAATGTTGTTCTGTTTGTATTCTGATTGTCATGTTCTCATTACAATCTGGGCTTTTCTTTACGGGGAAGTTTGGGTTGTTATAATGTCAATCGCGATGGCACTAGTAATAATAATAAAGAATGAAAAGGGGGAAATCGCGAATGCCCTAAGGTTTGAACCAACAGGAGATGCTTGCTGGGAGGATAGGTATTAGGTTAGTGGGGGTAATCGAAAAGGGGTGCGACGCTTAGATTTAGGGCGTGGATTAGAATATCATGATTTAGAGTTCAAATTAGGGTTCTAGAGCACGATGTTTGAGGGTGCAACGCTCACTGGAACTGCAAGACTTATAACAACGATACATAGGGCTTCGATTTTCTAAATCTTGGTAGGATTGCTTCTGTAGAAGTTGTCGTTTGGAGTATTAGGTCACTACGATGTCTGCAGGGGAGATCTTCAGTTCAGGTGTGATATTTGAATGGTGGACTGGGTGAAAATTGGGGAGTACGAAAGTGGTAACATCTGACAATTGAGGGGTGCCATCTGTGATTTTGTGGATATTGATGGTTGTGATGAAGACTGGGTATAGTTGTACGCAATTTGTTTTTCCTGATTGAGATGAACTGGTCTGGACGATTAGAGCAGTAGGAGTTGATGCGTTATGTGGCATTGAAGTTGCTGCAGGATGTTAGCATGAGGGTAAAGCTGTTAGGAGGTGGTTGTTATGGCTTGGACAAAGCATTACAGTGATGCTTTTTGGATTGGTAGTTTATGTTTGGGAAGGATGGTGCGAAGGAACTGATGTTGAATTGGGTAGAAGTTGAAGGTTCGATAGTTTAATATAGGGCTGTTCGTTTGCCAGTTTTGAGGAGTGCAGTGGTATATAGGGATGCTGGAGTGATGACATTAAGGTGTTCGAGAAATTGTCATAGTGGCAGAGTGGAAATTTCAGAAGCTGATTGCTATGGAGTGGATTGGGAATTGTTGTGTGTTTCGCAATTAGTCGAGGAAACAAGGTATACGTTTTATTGAATTTTCAAATTACACAGAATAAATATCTATTTATTTCTGTAGTTAATAGATAAATAATAGCTTAATCGATTAATTTAAATTAATAATCGTTTAATCATTAAATTAAATTTGGTAAATGATAGGCAAAATAAATTCATTCAAGTTGATTCATAGCTACGACGTTACGGAATTAAACGGGTTATTCAGCAAAGGAAAATCAAGGTGAGTAAACTCACTCCTTTGTTCGATTATAATTTATTATAATCAAATTTTTTATTTAATATAAATATGTATATGATGTTTGTTGGTTGATTGGTTTTTTTTTAAGAATTATAACATTTAATATAAAGGAACGAAATGTCCCCAAAAACTGCCAACATGCCTGGCAGGTAACCAACAAGGAAAATGTAGTCGTTGAAGGACTATATGTATGTGTAGAGAGAACGGTAGATGAGTTCCGGATAAACCACCACCCATCTTACTTCACAATCGAGTTCCGGCAAGGCCACCACCCGAAAGTGAAGTAAACCTTCTCCCACACCGTACAATAATCGCTTCAGAGAAAAAATACAACAAAAACAGAACATGTGAGAGAAAGAAATGTCCATACAGAACTGAAGCACTACAGAAAACCCGTCCCGACGACCGACGAGATAGAAAACCCGCAAGGTAGTGCCTAATCCAGCTCAGAGCTCTTTGTTTGTTGATTGGTTGCATTGCTATTTATTTATAAATTGTGGTTATTATATATATATACATATATATATATATACATATATATATATATATTAGTTATTTAGGCTTTGTGGTTGTGGCTATATATATATATATATATATGATTTTCCCACAGTACCATTAGCGGATGCCCGCGGTATCATTAGCGGATGACCCTAGCAACCCACGATATATGAGTGGATGACCTTTTATATAGCGATATCCTGCCTTGAAGCAGGATTGGTATTATTTATGTTGACCAACATCTGTGGATGCAGGGAAAACAGGGTTGGAGGGATCCAAATGGATTCCTCAAATTTATTTATTTTTGTTTCACATATTTATATGTGTGTGATGTGTTGAATTAGATTGATGGTTTGTGTATTTGAATGATTAAGTATTAATGGCCCTAGATATCGATATTTAAAAATATTATACAAAGGAAATTTTAGATTTAAAAAAAATCGAAATAGAAATGGAATGTCAAATAGGTTAGGAAATATTTACTAGTTTAAATAATAAAAACAAGTAATTGAATTTATAAACGATATTTATAAATGGAAAGAAATATTATAATTTGATAATATTAAATTTTAATTTCAAGTCTAAATTTAAAAAGGAAACGATGAAATTTATTATCAATGTTCGGAATGTAGAATAAATTGAAATAAACCCAGCAGATTTATTATTAAAATTCAACTATGTCGAATTTATAATTCCAAATTATTTCCAGATGGGAAAATATAACTATATTTAGTAGAAATTATGTTTTTGAACTATGAATCCTAAGAAGCTAATATACTTAAATATTTAAATATGAAAATAGATGTGATGCTTATATTTATAAATTATAATAATATAATAAAATAGGGATCAAGTTCCAAATGGTGTTCGAATTGGAAGTTTGTTTAAAAGATATAATATAAGGGAAATAATTTAGAAACAGTGTTTATAAATGTGATGAAGTAAATTTCATCAGACAATTTGGAAATTGATTTTTCCAAAATAAGTATGGCTTACAAAACAATATTTTAATGGAATAGAAGGTGATATTTTATTCAAGTTTTTATATTATAAGCTTTTATTTATCTCAAGATAAGAATGTTGTCGGTCAAGGTCTGAGAGGTAATTAAAATACCCCAACTTGAACGACTTCACTATTATCAAGAGATGATATTAGTTTGTAAGGGTATGGGATGTTGAAATAATTAATTATTTGCATAAAAGAAATATATAATTGGAATTCGATGTTATCGATATTTTATAAATAATCTAATTCTATGTGAATCGGACTCGAATATAGGAATTTGAGTTTTGAATTAATAACTGAGCTATGGATATAGAATAAAATAATGGACGAGTTTGGGAAATCGGGATTGTTAAGTTAGATTTGGATAACGGATTTATTTTTGAATATTGAAATGAAATTGAAATTTATTTTATAGATGAAGTTTGTACGTTTATATTTAAATTATAATTAAAACAAACTCGCGGCAGCGCTGTAGTTCGTAAATTGACGATTCGAACATCAATTGAGTTTATAGAACTCAATATAAATCAGAATTCGATGAAACAAGAAATGCTCGGACCTATTAAATGATAATTTTCTAATGGAAGAGAAATTTTTTTATTTCATTGTATAGATTTTGAGTTATGTCAAAATCAAATTTTCAAAAAAACAGCGCCATAATCGTTTTTAAGCCATAACGGTTTATTTAATGAATTAAAAGGACTTTAAGTGAATAAAATTCAATTTTCCATTAGAAAAATCCATAATTGAGTTATAAATTAAATATAGACTCAAGTCAAGTAAATAAATTGATTTTTGGATTAAAAATCAGATTTTTAATTATCGAAGGAAGTTAACTAATTTTAAAGGAAATTAGTTAATAGAGTTTGGCCCGAATTTAACTTTGTTTAAGTGATTTGAATTTGTTAATTGAATTGAAAATCCGAGTATAAACGTGAATTAGAATTGGGAAGCGTGCAAGGTTTTTGAGTTTCATTTGTATATAAGTGAATATAAATATATTTGAAAGAGATATTTTCAAATTAAAGATAAAGGAAACCAAGAAGCTAATTAGAAATTTGATTAGCGAATGGAAGCAAGTTATGTAAAAATGGACGAATTGATTAAAATGAATCGAAAATGGCCGTGTATATTTTAAACAAGTATGGAATGAAGATAAGAAGATTTTAATTTGAGTGTCCGACAAAAGCTACATGTTTCAATTCCATATGAAGTTTTCTGAGCCTTTTGGGCAAGCCGCTTGGCTTTTTGATTTTCTTTTTGAATGGAAAGGGCCTAGAGAGGCGAGTTGGGGTTTGAGCTATTGACCGATACAAGGGAGGTGCTGGTGAATTTTTCAGAAAATTTAAGGAGTTAGAATATTTTTAAGAAATTTTGATAATATAAATCAATATCTTGATATATATAAAATTCAATAAGGGAATTGAAAAATAGTTAATGAATATTAATTAAAAGGGGCCAGTGATTATTTGATTGTTTGATGGACATTTGTTTTTCTTTGATAGTCAAATCACCGGCTATCAAAGATTTTGGACCATCTTTGTCAATACGGAGAGACCAATTGGATTTAATATCCGAAAACCATAGGCGTTGCGAATTAGATTATGCTAAAGATAATTGAAGACGGAGTGAAATACAAAGGCTGTTCTGTTTGTCCAGACCCAAGGCAACTTGTATAGACGAATGTCCGACAGAGTATTCCTAACAGATCACATAAGATGATCTTTTCGAGATATCACGTCTGGTGGAGGAGAAATTCGTTTCTCTTAGCTATTATACCAGTATTATTTTTGGGAAGATCAACTAGTGATTTGATGGGTTTGACGATGTGACATTCAAAGTGTATGGTGGCCAGATGTTCTAAAAAGATATACGTAGCCTCAAGCCTCACGACCAGTAAATGACAAAAATCGGGGAGGCAGCATGGCTAGTTGGGTCATACCCAAGTAGTGTATATTTGTCACCAATCTAGAGAAAATTCATTATTTATTCTTCTTTCGATTCTGTATCTTATGGATTACGATTGGATGGCCAACAACCGTGGGTGACAATATATTCGCTACACTCAAGCTAAATGAGTGGGTGGTCAAGTGTGGGCGGTTTGCAAGATGTTCTTGTTGAACCCCAGTGTATCCCTTCTAGAGTACACTGATCGGGAGGTGGTCCCATACCTTGTCATAGTTGGAATCCAATCTCCAATAAGCGCCCTGCGGTTTTTGATTTTGTACTATGTATGTGGAGCGTGAGATGCAAGCGTTCTGCTATTTGGTTATTTATTTGATTAGACATCACTATAATATCACCGAATTTTTGATATCAAAATGTTTTGGTTATAGTAAGGTAAAAACCGTCCATGTTTATGTGTGGGCTGGTCTTACTATTATCTTTTTCTTTCAAAAGGATTTTCAAAGTTAAACAATATGGTTGGAGTTTACTCACACCAGTCCCATGACTAACACAGAGTTTATTTTGTTTATTTTTACCTAAATTCTGGGGTGCCCAAATTTATACGGACGTCAAGTGTTTCAGGATTTTATAGATACACTTGGAGGAGCTTGAAGTAGTAGGCTTCACCGTTAGTTATTTAGAGTTATTTCCGCTGTATCAAATGTTATGTTGTACAATGATAATGGTATGTATATATGATACAAAATTTTGGTATTTCAAAGTTTATGTTGTATAATATATTTTATTTGTTCCGCTGTGAGATTCCGTGTTGTTCTGTTCATCTTCTATCTGTTTCTATTTCTTTAACCCTAACGACTCGTATTTCTGTGCAATTTGGGTTGGACATGTGTTGTTTTAGTCAACTTAGATAGTACGGATTTGCGGGTCATTACAATTTTATTCGTTCCGCTGCGAGATTCGTGTTTACTCTGATTCTGTTGTATTATGATCTTCTTCTTCTTCTACTCTAATTTTCTTTCTTTCTATTTCTTACCCTCTAACTTCTTTCTATAAATGATCTGGTATTTCCGATGCTTGATTAGTCAGCATGGGTTTTGTATTGATTTTCGGGGTCAAAAATCCCTGTTCGTTACAGGTTGGGTTTGGGATAGCTCTGATTGACATTCAGGGACTAGCTTTCCTTTCACTCAGCATGTAGTTTGCTTTTGCAGTGGGCACACGTCAGGGAACATTCTAAGACATGAATTATCCGATTTTATCTTGTACCTCAGATGAGTCTCCTCTTGTTTATGACCTTATTCATGATGTTGCATCTTGGTTTGTTGGGCAGCAATGGGTTGACTATTTTTTATTTTTATATATTGTACTTTAGGATGTTTATTGTGTATGTCGCCTTCACCATATTGGAGTGTTTTTGTACATAAGCCACTGGGGAAAGGAGATTCTTCTTCATTTTTTGGTATGTGTAAACTATTTCCATGTTTGGATGAGAAAAAGAATATAAAATTAAAATCTAAACTTGATAATTAATTGTTTTATAATATGAAATACGAAATCTGAAATTTTAAACTAAACCCCTATATTTAATAGTTGTAGATAAATTATGTTAAAGAAATCAATGCTTGAAGTTAAATTGGTTTGATACACTAAAATATGATTTTAAATGTAAATGACCATGATGTGAATAATGTAAGCATTTGGTAGTTAAAGAAACTGGGGTCGGATGTTTCCATACCTCTATCAATATTGGGAACCACTATAACAACTGTGCACGTAGTGGGGAATATAGGATGAAGTAGGATGGTTGGCGAATGCTGCCGGAATGAAGTAAGAGAATGATGATGGATTGCTTTGACTGTCGGGTTATAGTTAAGATGACTAAAACAGAAGTTGTACCATAACCAACAGGGTTAGCAACTTTGATCGGGCACACTTCTTCGATAACGTATCTTTAACTTTCTGATTAATATGGGTGCACCTATTGATTATGGGAGTGTTGTTTCTAGGTTAGTGGTAGTTGTAGCTATGCATTAACACCAGTATGGGAGTGCAATTAGTATAATCCTACCTTGGTTATCGCCATATGTGCCTTGTCATATTTTCTAGATTAAGTCTCCTGCGATTTAGATTTGTGTTATACCTATGGAGTGCTCTCTGATAGTCTACCAGTTTATGATGGAGTTTACAGTATTATATAGACTACAATGTTTATAAATGTTGTAAGGATAAAAATGTAACCCCTATTATGCTATTTTGAATATTATATTTATCTTAGACACTATTAATAGCGTATTATATTATATAATATCTAGTGTAGCAACCCGGATTTTCTGAACCAATTTAAATTTTTTATTTTAGCTATTTATATGGATTTTGAATATTTAAAATGATTTATTTTAAATAATAATGATTTAAAATTTGTTTAAATCGAAGTTAGAACGTATAAGTTTATTTTAATTATATAATGAGTTTTAAATGGTGTGGTAGTTTGAAAATTCGATTTTTAATTTCAAGTGAATATACAGAATTCAATATAAGTCATAACTGGACGAAACAAGAAATGTTGGAATCTATTTAACTATATCTTTCTAAGGAATGTAAGAAGCTGAGATTTCACTTTATGAATTGAAAGTTATACCCAATTTAAAATTTGAAAGAGTCGCTATGGAATTTATATATATTTTAATATAATATATAGCCCTTAAAAATAGTCATTTTGCAAACGACCTCTATTTTCGACGAAACCACTTTTGTTGGATCCGGAATGTCAAATTATTGTTAGATTCCAATTTCCATTATTTTTTGAATTAATATGTGAGTGTGGTGAATTTAAACATGTTTGGTGATTTTAGTTTGAATTTAATCAACTGGAGAATGGCCATTTTTCAAACGATCTCCAAATTCAATGAAATTAGTTTTGTTCGGACCGTATCAACAAAGCATAGCTAGATTTATTTTTCTGTAATTTTTGGAGTCAGTATGTGGCCATGGTAAATTAAAATGTACGTTTAAATACAATATATATTGATTTATATTTTAATTTTGAGAAAAACTGATCGAAACAGTTGAATTGGCTTACCGAACATACCCCATTGTGTCTGAAATGGGGGTATTTAGCTGGGGGCGACAATTGTTGGGTTCAATTTGTAGTTCAAATGAAAAATCAACTTTTTGGAAAATTAAAATAATTAAATATATAATTATATTTAGTGGTCAACCCTAATTCTCCTTCCCCAAACCAACCCGTCGTTCATTCAAGAAAAAGGAACCGCCGCCCCAACCCTAGCCGCCACCGTCGCTGACGCTTCCGGCCCCCCAGGCGACGGCGCACGCCCCCCTCCGACCACCCTCTCTCCCCTCTCCTTCATCCTCCTCTCTTCTCTCTCCATTTGTAACCCAACGCCCAAAACCTCCACAAACCGTCGCCCTGGCCCACCACCCGCCGCCCTATGGACAGAACTCCACAATGCCAAAATCGAAATGCACGATTTTGTCTTCGATTTGAGTCTGTGGAAGCCGTATTTTGGATTGCAGAGTTGTTCAGAAAACGTGTCCAAAGTCTACTGTCCGATTTATGTCTTTTCGCGATTTCCGGTGAAATGGACCATTTTCGGAAGAAAGCCCACTAGGCGAAAATTGTCCAGAATAGCGCGTTTAAGCTAGAAAAAAAAGACGGTGTGAAGATTGGAGCTCGTTTTCAAATTCTGGGATCAGAACAACAATTCAGAACATAAAAAAAGCATGGCGGAGTGGATCCCAATGTGAGAACTCCTCACTCAAATTATTTTACAGTTAAATATATTCTAGGTTGCAGATGGGGCTTAGTAGTTCCTGACACAATTTTATTGTACAAACCATGGATGTTTGTTTGAATTGAATTGCGGTGAAATTGACTGTATTATGGCAAAATTAGTTGTATTGCGATTTTGTTGATTGGGTTGATTGTTATGTATAGCGCGAGCCAATATCAGGAGAGGGGTAATGCTAGACATTACTCCAGTTCTAATATCACGCCGTTATAATGCCGAAATTTTCGAAAATAAACTATATAAAATATTAATGTGTTGAATAAAATGTTTGAACAATAAAAATACCATTTTCATTGAATGTATGAACTATATAAAATAGTCAAGTATTGAAATAAATATTTTATCGTTAAAAATATAATTTTTAACGTATATGTGGACGACATAAAATTCTCCTGAAATGAAAATAAATATTCATTTACAAATTAGACGATCAGTTTATGTACACCCATTTAACTGACATTGAATGGAACGATAAATTTTACACATCGCCCAACTGTACAAATAGTATTCAGTATTTGTTGGTTGAAACCCCACACGGGTATTGGGATGATATTTGACGTACACTAATCCCAATTGTTTAGTTGTATGTCAATCGATTGGTTGACAGACTGTTGTAAGCATTAATTATTTATAGTTAATGCTTATGCTGTTGTGTAATGCACTCTTGATGATGGATGATTGATTATCATTGTTGTTGCATACATATGTTGTATGAAATCCATATAAATAACATTATATGGTAAAGGACTGAGACCGATTCCAATTCAGGAATAACGAATATTTTAAAATAATTAATATTTAGAAATAATATTCAGTAAAGAATAAAAATGTGAATTTGATGTACGATTTTAGATGAGCACGAAAATATTGAAATGTGTGAAGCCGTATTGATTAGATATGCAATATTTTGACATGAGCGATATTAATATCGATTTTATTCATTTTCATAATGAATATCGAAAAGGAAATGATTTGAAAATATGATTTGAAAATATTATCATTTATATATTAATGATATGGAATATTAAATTTTGATTTAAAACTGAAATAGAAGTGGGAATCGTTTTAAAATGAATTTATAAAATACCTTTTGAATGGATATATATATATATATATATATATATATATATATTATATAAATGGTTTAAATAGAACGCGCCACGCCGCGACCGTTCACGAATTTCGACCATTGACTTCGAATTGACATTACGGGAGATCCGACCGTCGGATTCTCCTAAAACCAAAACCTTTGGGTTCGTATCGAAAAGATCTTTCCAACTAATATAAGAGATTTGAAATCTAATGGCTGAGTTTGGAGTTATGTCCAAATAAAATTTGGAAAAGGTCGTTATGGATGCAGTTCGGTGGTCATTATTGGAAACCAACTATACAGGCTTGATAAAATTATAAAAAATATTAATAATTTGTGTAAAATCATAATTAATGATTTGGAAAACTTATGGATGAAAAATTCCAGTGTTGGAAAGATAAAAATATATTTTTATCATAATGAACTAGCTAATAACTAGAATGATAATCCAATGTTTTTAAATAAATAAATTGGATTTAAGAATGGTTTTAATCTAATCAGAATTTTCCAATATATGAATTGGAATGGATTTGAATAGAAATCATCTTCGGGATATTTCGATATTGGATTCCGTGACTATACAGATATTGTGGAGGAATTTGGAAGATAGATATCTATCGTTATTACCCATACGATATTGTTGGTTTCAGAATTTGATATTGAATATAAGCTGATATAATTTCTATTTAGATCCTTATATTTAATATCAAATTGGATTTTGGGTTTGTTGTGAATGGTGTCTTTGGTAACACTGTTCTTAAACCCCGCCGTGAAAAAAATAAATCTTTTAATTAAGATTATTGGAGTTTCCAAATATATTTAGTAATTGGAATAAAATGGAATGTGATTTTGGGTTTATTGTGAACTGTGTTTTAAATAACATTCGTTCTTTAACCCAAATTAACAGTAAAATGTGATTTGGAATTTATAAATCTTTTGATTAAGTTTGACAAAATTTTCGAGAGTAAAGTTTTCCAATTTAATAAAATAATTTGGAATTGAATGAAATTCAACTTAGTGATAATCGAAGTGAGCTTCTGTGGAGGAAGACTGTTACTATATATGGAATTTAAAAGGCTTTGCCGTTATTCCATTTATATTATTAGTCGGATATGGAAATTGATATTGATTATATATTGATCTGTTTCCCGTGAAAATTCCATAGTTAATGGAATGTGATTTTGAGTTTATTGACATTAGTTCTTTAACCCAGTTAAAGACAGGATTACATGTCGAACATTGTATTTCGAACTGTATTGTTGATCTCTGCTAAATATATATCTGTTTGGTGATGGAGAATTTATTCTCTTGCTTAACACCCTTCTCTGGGACGTATGAGCTTAGAGGATATATATCGGCAGAAATCAATGGTACGGTGTAGATTGTCAATGTGGCATGTGTGATTTCCCAAAGTTAAATAATCATTAAATACTGATTGTTGGAAGATTAAAGCTAAGTGGAGTTTTAATGAATCTTTAATTAGATTGAAAAGTGAATGTGGTAATTTAAATTATCAAATTTGTGAAATGATCGAGAATGGAGTATCACCGGTTTTGCTCCAAGCGATTGTTAAATCTTTAATTAGAATTGAACATGAAATGGTAATTAAATTTTATCGATAACATCATGGTGTTAGACATGGAGTACTACCAGTTTTTCTCTATGGGATAGATAGGTTGGGAATGGGAAATAAAATAAAGGATTACTTCGGTAAGGTTCGCAAATCCCGACTAGTTTGGAAAAACTTAATTTGGTTTAAATTGTGAAAAAATATTTGAATAAAAGAACATTCTGGATTGGAATGAGGCATATGTTGTGTTTTTATAGCACTTGTTTATAAGATACACGAGTTATTCGGAAAGACCGGGCTTATCCCATTCTGAATAATTGATACGACGATAAGTCAATGATGAAGACGGTGATTGAAGACCAGAGATCTTCACATCATTTGGGTGATTGCTAATGTGATTGGGCTGTACATCCAAGGTAATAAGCGGTGATCATCCAGACGTACTTGGAGATCTACGTGATATGCGAGGACCTCTCTCCTGTATTGGACATATGGGACGAGGAATAAGGTGCCTCCAGTTTTATTCAGACCCATAACGGACTTGCAAATGGATGGTATTTCTAACATTGTATTCCTTTATACTGTATTCATTGATCTCTGCTAAATATATATCTGTTTGGTAGCAGAGAATTTATTCTCTTGCTTAACACCCTTCTCTAAGGTGTATGAGCTTAGAGGTTATATATTGGTGGAAATCAGTGGTACGGTATGGAGTGACAGTGTGGCATGCTGAGTGGCATGTGATCAAGGCATTTGTTGAAAAGCAAGGCCTTGTGGTTGATGATCAAAGCACGACTTGCTTTGTATATAGCGTTAATTCGCGAGCCTCACACCCCGATATGAACCAGAAATTGGAGAGGACCCTAGGGAGTACTTGCGTTTCGATTTGCTAGGAGTGGTCTTATGGTATGGAGCCCAGAAATGTTTCTTATGTTGATGATGGAAAACGAGGTACCTCGGATTTGAGTACCCGTTGGCTCTTGGTATGGTCGACGTACTGACTAGATTTATGCCCCAAAGGGTGGAGAAACGTATTGTTCAGGAATTACTAATCCACTAACGTAAGTGTGGACTGGTCCTGGCGCTCCAGGTGCAGTTGCGGCTGAGGCTCGGGCTAGAGAATCTCAAATTCGGTAAGGACGATCCATTGCCTTGGTTCATGATGGAAATCCAATTTCCAATACGACATCGTGCGGTTTTAATTGTAGAACTAGTACGGCGACATGATATATGGTATCCATGCCGTCTATGATTGATACATTTATATTTGAAGTTGTTTTTAACACTATGCACTTATCATAGTATCAAATGATTTGTTTTAAAACGTACCAAGCATGTTTGGCTATTATAAGGAAAAACTCTGTCCTCCGGCTTGCGTTGCATTGTGTGATGGGACCTTAGTCTTATAATAGCTTCATTTTTCGAAAAGTATTGCGTTGTTTATAAATTTTTTATGCACTGGTATTCTTCGGAGAAAACCCGTTCCGTGTTATATGGCGTGATGCCTTGATTTTCTTTATTTTTAAAGTAAAGTTTTAAATAACTGTTTTAGTTCTCACACCAGTCCCATGACTGACTCAGAGTTTATTGTTTTAACCTAAACTCTAGGTGCCCCTATTTTCCACACGGGCAACTTGTAGTTTTGGTTTTTGCAGATATTTATTTTCATAGGATCCTAGATTTACAGCTGGAACTATATTCTGAAAGCTCTGTATCTATGTATTTCTTTCAGTTGTGTTATGTATTATTTTTCTGCTGTGATGTAATGTATTTTAATCTCTGATATTTTTCAATGTGTAATATTTATTCATACTCTATTATATTCTTGTACTTTGATGTAATTGTTGTAATAACAATGAAGTATTATGTCGTTTGCATTCCGATTAGTCTTGTTCTTAAAGCAGTCCGCCTTCTTGTTCGGTTTAGGCCGGCCGGGAAGTTTGTATCGCTACATCTAGTTAAACAGATTCTTAGAGAACGAGAGTCCCAAACATCCCTTTGTTACTTGTGCATGTTATTTGAATAGTTTACTCGAATTGATTTAATTTCATGAGAATGTTAGTCTTGAATCAAATGTTCTGTTTTACTTTATGCTCGGGTCAGTCCACTACGCCATCGATGGCCTACTGCAATGAAATTACATGGTATTGCTAGCTATAATGTAATGATAACTATGCTAATTTTTCTATATTACAACACTCGCTACAAGGTGTTAGCATAGATATCAATATAATGTTGCAGTAGCTATAGATATACTAAAATTAAAAGATTAATGAAATTATCAATTCGCATGAATACGATCCAATGATCTACATTACCAATCCGCGTCAATCTGATTTTCCTTCACTGCCTCAACACCTTTTCCCCTTAATTTTCATTATCCCACTGGAAAATAATTCACGCTATTTGCCTTTTTTTCTTTTCCACTTGAGAAAAAACATAGCCAGCTTCCTTTTTAATGGCCGATCGAAAACTTGGTTTTTTCCCTCTTCAACAAATCCTGATTTCAGCTTCTTTAATTGGAGAAGATCCTCTGATTGCTTCGAATTACAACTACTCCTCTCGTCGTTGATTTGATATTGATAGATCACGATCGAAAATCGTGAACTTGTAAGTAATATCTAATTGATTTCCTTGAATTTGCTTTGTTGATTTCCGTGTTCTGGTTTTATGTCATTATGCCTGTGATGATTGGTTTATTTAGGGATAATGAAACCCTAAAACTCTCTGATTTCCCGCTTGGATTTGGTCTTCAATATTGTGGGATTTTGCTCTGATTTAATTCTATTTCATAATTGAATAATTCGACTTCCCTAAAATAATATTTTTCTAAAAATATATCATGCGTGTTGAATCATTCAACCATGCCTGAAATAAAAAATTGGATTCTTTGACTCTCTGGACATAAATACTTGCAGAAAATAAAGTCTTGCCTTTTCCCCCTTTATTGCCATGATAAGAGCATATACTATTCTTGAACCCTTTTTCCTATTGCTCGACCAAATGCTTTGCACTCCTATTGCCTTATTCATGTTACTTCTCTACGCCGATAATAGCAGAAGAAATTACTTCCTTAATTAATAATACACTTGCACTCTTCATTGTTGTATGCTTGTGCACCCTACATGCTATATGCGGTATTGTGATGCCATGATATATGTGCTTCATTGATTGATACTACAACAACAATTAAAACTGCTTGTTTGTGGCCTTGGCATATGTTTGAAACTGTGTGTGTACTTTGTTGGTCTGAATTGTTTGTTTGTTTGTTAATGTGTTCCATTGACTTGAATTATTGATCAGCTCATCATGAAATCTTGATTTTGCACTTGTTGTTGGTTAATATATATATATATATATACACACACCCATTTCCACACACACACACATATACATATAATTGAATGGATCCTTTTACACACATACTTCGCGTACGTACATACATACACACACACACACATATATATATATATATATTCATATGTGTATATGTGTGTGAATGTGTGTATGTGTATACTGTAATTTGATCCTTCATGATGCTTGTGCACACACTCAACCTGTCTACATATTAAACTGTAAAATACAGATACTTATATTCGATCTAGTTTAATGCATTCGAGATTGATATATTCAAGTATCAGGCTTGCTTGCTATACTTGATTGTATACAATCTCATATAGTATTGTGCCATACTTGAATATCATCAGACCAAGTCTAGAAAGATGATGAGAAATACACCAAAAATATGAGGCAAAATAAAATTTAAAAATAAATTTGTATTTTCTCATATTTTATTTTATTTTACTTTTGTTCTAGTTTATTTTGTGTGTGTTTCTATTATTGAAAGGTGTGCTGATGATTGTTCCAAAAATCGAAGAGGATGTAAGTGTGTTACAGAAGTGCTAGTGTCTGCATAAATTGACACATATATACAATTGCTACTTGATTGTATACAAACATTTGTAATTGCTACTCGGCTCGCCTTCAGATCAACACTCGACTCACATCGGCTCGACACTGGCTCGCCTTCGACTCGACATATATTTATTAGTGTCTGTAGAAATTGAAACTGCATATGTAATGAGTGAACTGAGTGATGTAGTGAGGAATATCTGTATATGTGAGTAATCAGTGTTGTAGTAAATCATTGAGTTGTAAATAGTTGGAGTCAGAAATTTGCACTATTTCAATTATTGAAATAAAATATTTTATTTAATAAAACACTTTTTGAGTTCAAATTCTATGCAGTAGTATTCTATTAAATAAATATTTAACCCTGTTAGAGATGAAATATCTATAGCAACATTTTTGGAATGTAAAAGTATAGTCTGATTCTATGGGAAGTTTATTCTAGCTACTTAGAAGTTGGAGTTGTTTCGAATGTTTGCAAAGCTTAAGCAAAATGGTGGGACCGTTCTTGAGTACGTTGCTGAGTTTGAAGCTTTGTCGAAGTATAGAATGTCTTTCATTGATACCGCTGAGAAGAAAAATGAAAAATTCATCATGGGATTATATGATTACTTAAGTGACAGGATCATAAACCACATTGATGAAACTTTTGAGTCCATCGTCGGAAGAGCTATGAGGTCAGAAAGCCTCCATCCTAAGTCAAAAAATGAAGCTACTGATGTTGTCCTAAAGAAGGAGCCAAAACCGCAAGGAGGCAAGAAGAAAAGGTTTCTTAATAAGAGAAAACCATTTCAACCTAAGGATGGGTAGAAGAAGAAATGTAAAAGTACAGTCGTTGGATGGTAAAAGTGTTACTATAGATAATGTGGGACCCACTTTTAAGTAAAATTAGTATATTTGGCAACACCAGAAAAATGTTGTCATTGGATTGTAAAGATGTTGCCTTTGACTCTAGGGTAACACGACAAAATGCATCACTACGAAAATGTTTCCTTTGACCGTTTTTTGCCTACAACAACATTTTTTTGCACTTACTGCATCATATCTTGGATGATGCAGTAAGACATCTATGGCATAGTGGTCCGAGTACCATAATATTGAGATTTCACATTTTGGTGTTGGAGACTCGTTGAAGTCCTTATCTTTACCTATTTATTTTGTTATTCCTTATGTATTAAGAATCCACTGTATTTATATTTCCATCATATTTAATTATGTAACTCTGATATTATGTGGAAATTTTGAGATTTTGTGTTCCAGTAGCTTCATGAACAACAATTGCATTTATTTACTCCATTGCGAGATATTATACCTTTTTGTATTTGGGATCTATTTATGATTCTGTGATGATTTTATATTTGGCCCCGTAGAAATGAAATCGTTTATTTTGGATGATGTGAGTTAGTTTTATTATCACCTTAAATGGTTGGAAATAATAGGTAATTATAGGTTAACTTAACTAAATAATTTTTTTGTAATATATAATAAACTTGGCTATAAATCCAATAAATCATTCAAACTGGACAAAACATGTTAATATATAAGATCACTTTTTTTGAGATAACGATGAAAAGTATATAATACCTCCTTATTTTATTAACATTAAAAGTAAATCTATTGAGATTCTTACTGAACCGTTTTTTTAAAATGTTATATTAACAAGTAAACTAGACGTTACTAGAGTCTGTATATGAATCAAAAATTTATTTTATTTACTTGCTTCAATAAATTATTGCATTTGACTTCATAATCTTTGTATTTTTGGACAAAAAGTAAAAATATCGTCTTTTGCATCAACTATATTCCAAACTCAAGTGGGCTAAACTAAGGATACATATTCTTGTAGCTTGAGTCATTGGATTACATTGGCAAAAATTTAATAGCTATAACTATTGTGATATTCTTCTAATCCAAAAAGTATGAAATAATTTAAATTCATTCAAAAATTAAATTTTTAATCTTCTAAAAATACAAAAAATAATTTATTATTAATTTTTTTTCTTAATGATTTACTGGGCTTTGTGGCTATCACTTTGTGAGAATTTCATCGAGCATATCAGTGGATGGAACAAAAAAAAATGTTAATCGTCCGATCAAATTAGTGAAAGTTTGTAAATCTACCTATTCCCAACCTAAGCGCATTTTTTTTATTCTCATCGATGCATCGGTTCATTTTAGTTTCTACCCTCTTTGCACTTCTCAAATCCATAATTTCATAAATCCAAACAACGCCCTCCTTTAAGCAAAAAAAAAAAAAAGCTCGCCTTCTAACCATCTACTCAAAAATCTTTCCAAACTCTATTGGTCAAATCTTGTCTCAACAATGAAGATGAAGCAATAAGGATTTATAAGGATACCATGAGTTTTCAAAACTTTGGATGGTAACTAGTAATTTATTTATTTTTATACTTACAATTTAGATCGTATCTTTGAAGTAACACGTTTAATTTACATCCTTGTCAAAGAAAAATTTGAGAAAATTGTTTACTCTATGTGTGTTGTTTCCCATATTACATTACAATAAGAACAATGTAAGATGGAAGACTTGTGATAGCCGTCGATGGAGATTTCGATAGCTATCGACGAGCGTTTCTTTCCATGGTATTTTGATAAATAAATCAAATTATCATCATAAACTGTTGAAATGTAATCAATTGGCAGCCATCGCTCGCCGTCCGAAAGTCATGGTGTATCCAAACTTGAGACTTGCTCATTCCACAGTTCCTCCACTTCGCCAAAACAAAAATGAAGTGCATTCTCCTCCTCCACTTTGTTATTGGCCGTGCTCCACACCTCACAGAGCATCTTTGTATCCTCCAATACATACTCTCTTCATCTCTAACCTCTAACCACCTCTAATAAGTTAATTTACTTAAACCCTAATTACTTTTAATTTTGTTAGTTATGGTTAATTTGTTAATCTACTTGTTTATATTATATCAATGACTATTTAGTATAGTTTATTGAATGTTTTTTTAGGCTAGACCGATCAGTTTTTAAAGTGATCCATTACACTTTTTATTATATCAAAATAATAAATACAAAGACTTCCAGCATGGAAGGGGCCAACCACACAAGTTACAATTACATAAAAATTGCAAAACCAAGACATTACCAAATGCCATATTGAAACTTTCACAAGAGACTAACAAAAGCATAACACTAAGTTAACCACTGAGCCAACAAGAGACTCAACAAAACATTAACCTACCCTTTAATCATTGTTAAGAGGAAGACCTTTCTTCTTCCTATTTCTTGTGGCAAGGGCATGAAATTCCTTATTGCCTGATGTAAAAAGCCAACTTAGGAGAGGTAGCTTCAGTTTCATTTGATGTAACTATGGGAAGAGCCTTATATGTAGCTGGAGGCATGATGTGCACATAAGGATTAACTAGCTTTTCTTTTACTTTGTTCGAAGCAGACTAGCTATAGCAGTAGTGCTACTTGAAGTAGGCAACTTGGCAATAGAGTTCATGAAAGATTTGTTCAGGAAGCTAGCTTTAAAAGTGCTAATATGTGAAGTGTTGTTTTCATGTGCTGGTTGTGGTGTTACATGAGCATTCTCATCCAAATCAATTTGACTAGAGGCCATGACAACCTCGAAACATCTAACATTATTCAGCAGTAACTTCATGAAATCATATTCGTGTACCATAGATTCAGTAGAATTCTTTTTAGGAATAGGAGGACCCATAATAATACTACTAGTATAATGTTTGCCTTGAACAGTTTTTGCTTCTTTGCATTTTATTGACATAACATTATTAGGAAGGTTGCCTCACTCAAAATATAAACCAAATTGCTTACCATTGTTGTTTATCTCACCACCTTCACATTTCATTCTCTCAATCAGAATATCATTGCTGTTATGAATATTTTCAAGAATATCTAACATGTTGATATGCCAATGACTAAGTCTCCCTCATTCCCAGAATTCAAATTACAAGTGTTCTCTACATAAGTACCATCATATTCACGTTCACTATCAGAAATAATGTTACTGGATTCACTCATTTCATCACTAAAATTAACCCTACTGGCATCCTTACACGAAACTGGAAAAACAGTGTTCACAACATAGACTATTCTTTTCTCAACACCAAGGTTCCTAACTTTGTATTTCTTCTTGATTACTTTCTTCCAGAGGCTTTCTTATCATGAACATAACCCGTCTGAACTAAAGTTTTCCCACCCTTTTCAACGGAAACAACTTTTCTACCTATACGAACAGCCTTTCATCACTCCTAACCACAACATATTTTTTTATAATAGGCCTGACTCACTTAGTGCATTTATCAAACCCATGACAAAAAACTTTCCAATGTAAACATGAATAAGGTTTCCACAGATAAAAAACTTTTACTATATGCTGAGAACCATCAACCATTTGGACAGGAAAAACTTCAGGAAGGTCGTTCATAGGGGATATCTCAACCATACATTTATCATACGCTAGCCTTTCTAAAATTTCAGTGGAAGATTCAATACAAAGAAATTTACCAACTCTTGAAACGAGCCAGCTTATTCCCAATTTCAACCAGGTGTAAAGGGGAATGGTATGTAACTTAATCCACATAGGTATATTACGAATATTAAAGCCTAAATTACCTAAAGACGCATCCCATTGTTGTACTATGAATAGATTGTTACGAATTATCACAGTGTCTGAATCCAACATATTTTTCTATCTTCAAAACAAGAAAGAAAAAAATAAAAATAAGTTACCATTTGATTTGATCTTGATCAAGCCACACGACTTCCACACTCGTTTGAGTTGATTCACTACTACCATGTACGACAATGGCTTATCAAGAAGATATCCAACCAAATAATCTCTCCATTCTCAACACTTGCTTATATAATTGCATTTGTGTATGATTCAAGGAACAAAAGGGAAGTGCTACCAAAATTTCGTTGAAATGCATAAAATAAAATGATTTATGAGGTGAAATCACTATTATGTTTGTCATTGATAGGATAAGTGTGCGGTAAAGTAGAAAAAAACATTGTAAAACATAATATTTTATTTATAATGTCAAGCTTAAAATTTATACTTGATGATTAATAATAGAAGTATGGTTGAAGGAACATTAAAATGTATAAATGAACTGAAACTAAATTTAAGAAGAATAATGTAATATAATTAATATTCAAACATTAAACTATATGATTGAATTGAAAAATTAAATATCATTAGTTTTTTAATTTATATCATATGTTTTAAATTAAGAGAAATGATAAATTAGTTTACTAACCAAAGCTAGATATATCAACAATGATGGGGAATGAAAGGCTAACTATGTGAACAAATTTATAATGGCATACACATTATTGTATTCACTTTGAGTAATAGCTGAAATGACTTGGAAATCCATTATCCATATAGTAGGAGCAAATTGTAGAATTATTTAATAACAAGTATGGTTACAATTCATTAGTTTCAGTATGGTTTTATGCCAAATTATTTGGTACGCGATCTTCATAGAGAACTTGTATCACCTAATCATGCACAGTCAAAGGAGGTGGTGAGAAATAAAATTATTATGATGAACCTTATAAAAGATATGGTTAAAGATGTAGAGCGTTGTATGTTCTCTTCTAGTCAATTTGTTGATGACGATGTTAATGTCGAAGAAGAACTAAATATTGGAGCAAAAGAAATATATGGATTTTTTGGTGTTGCTAAGGAGTCCCTTTTCGAGAAGTGTATAAGTAAAACACAATTATCATTAACTATAAAATACATTGCAATGAAATCAAAATATAACCTACCAAAGCTAGATTTAAAAATGTGATATAAGCTGCCAAACAACATATGTGTAACACACTAATATTTTACATTAGTTAAATTAGTGGTTTACTCAGGTTTCAAAAATGAAATTTGTCCACGAAAATTGCACCATTGCATTTGTCATGGAATTTTGGTTAACATTCTTGTTTGGATGTAACAACCCGGATTTTCGAGTAACCGGGAAGTACTGATTCAATGTGTGTTGTGACTTTTAATAAAACATGTTGGTGATATGAGTTGTGAGACCAACTCGTATACTACTTAAAAAAGAATCTTAAGCCTATTATAATAGGTAGTTATGTAAAATTTAAAATTTAAGTATTGGTTATT
This sequence comes from Allium sativum, assembly GCA_030737875.1. Taxonomy (NCBI): domain Eukaryota; kingdom Viridiplantae; phylum Streptophyta; class Magnoliopsida; order Asparagales; family Amaryllidaceae; genus Allium; species Allium sativum. Next base: position 40,565,568 of record CM060915.1, on the reverse strand, counting down.
GTGTATTAAAGCAAGTATAGGGTGTGTTATGTTTTACAAAACCAATCACAATTTGATTTGGGTGTGTTGAGTGATTTAAAGTGTGATAGTGGTGTCTTTATTGTATTAATATTGGTTAAGTATGTTTAATTGATGCACTTAAGTTAATTTGGGTTATGATGAGGTTTAGTCCATTTTCCTTCCTTTTAAATCAATCTGGAGGAAACTGCAGTATGTTCTTTTCTGGAGGTCCTCCTCCTTCCTTCATTTGAGAAACCACAGAAAGAATTCATGGCTTCTCTTCCTCCTCAAAACTCAAATCCTACTTATTCTAAAATTCATAACAAATCAAATAAGTTTCCAAAAATACTCAAATTTTGATACGAAGTTGCTGAGATGTTTTAGCACCTCTACTCTAGATCTCGTGGTATCTTGATTAGTGTTGATGGGTCAAACGTCTTCTTTTATCAAGTGTTTTCTGGTCAGATCTGGGCAGAAAATGAAGATCAGTAGGAAATTCATAACTTACTAGAGAAAACTCATAAAAAATATGAGATTAGGATATGCAGATCTTAACTCACATATCAACCTTCAGTTAAAATTTCATAGGAAAATAATTAAATTTGCTATGCCAAATCCATGCTGCACCCAGGTAAAAAAATGTAGATTATTTGAGAAGAATATTTGTGTGTTGATGCAAGCAAATTTGGGATGTTAAGGTGAGTTGTTACATGCACACTTTCTAGTTTAAATATTTTTATGAATTAGAATCAGAGTATTCTCAATCCTTCTAGTTCTATTCATGCTCTTTTGATGATATTGGTAGATTTATATGCGTTTGTATGTTCTTATTTTTGTGGTTGCTAGAAATAAATTATTCAGATTATAACTTAAACAAATTTGGCCATATCTCCAACATTTCTTATCTAAAATCAATAATTCTTGATGTTTCAGAAAGCCTTGATTATCTTCTCCATGTTCTGCATTTTGATTTTTGTAATATTTTGTGGTTTATATGGTCAAAGATATGTCTTTTTATCGTTGTCCCGAAATTAAAACGATAACAACTTAGATCTGAGAATTTTTTCAGTCATATCATTCTCATTACCTGTCGGAATTCAATAATCCAAGATGTTCTAGAATGCTTAGGTTGTTATCTACAACTTTCATGTTTTGATTTCTATGTAATTCTGAAGTATAGGCGCAAAAAAAAATTCCATGTCTTTGTCGCAGGCCTGTATTGAAAGACAAAGTTAATTGATCTGAACCTAAAATTATTTTGGACATAACTTTTGAGTCGTAAGTCAGAATTAAGTGATTATTTTTATGCCTTTAAGCTATTGCAATCATCTTCAACTTTCATGTTTGTGTTTCCTCAAATTACATTTTAAAAAAGGGCAAACTAGCTAAATAAGCTTTAGTTCTGAGTTCACTTGCAAAGATTGTGTTGTTACTATTGAATTGCTTTCTGAATGACTTTTGTAACGACCTGGTGAGAAATTCGACACTAGAATTCCGACATATTTAATCCTGTATTACTTGCCAAAACCCAATTATCGTAAACACTTGGTAGTTGAGAAAGAAGTTAGAAGGTGAGAAAAGGAAAAAAAATATCAAAATAGAAGAAGAATACCAACAACATATAATCTCACATCGCAGCGGAATAAATATAATATAGAAATAAATCTTTATAAAGAACTTGTATAATTCATCAGAGTACAACACACAATCAGGACAGTTTTATAACAACCTGTCCACATATATAACACACAACGGAATAAACACTTAATACGTTTGAATCCCTCCATCGTGTCTTCTGAGGGACTACAATAAGACTGCTAAGAGAGGAAGCTGCTATCATTGTGGACAATTGGGCCGTTATAGTAGGCAGTGCCCTCAGAAGCAAGTAGTAGTTCATTTGGAGCGTAGATACATGCATTAGAGGTGACTCAGGCTAGTGTTGGTCAGAAAAGGGGCTGGAAATCATAATCGAAGGTTTGATATCTCTTTATGACATTCCGGTTAGGATCTTATTTGATTCCGGCGCTTCACATTCATATATTTCTTTTTTCATTAGTCGATTGTTTACGCCTTAGTATCTCTCTTGTTTCTAAACAAGTAGTAGTTTCAAACCCTATAAAAGGCTGGGCTGATTTATCCATGATGTGTACGGGTTTGAGACTTTTTAATCTAGGCGTCGAGTTTGATTGTGATGCCTATGTGCTATGGTTTTCTAGGTATGGTATTATTCTAGGGATGGATTGGTTGGCCACGTATGATGCCATTCTTGACTGCAAGAGGAGGGTAGTGAGGTTGATGTCTTGTCATCGTAGGACCCTCGAGATATTTTGCGACTCGCGAGGGTTAGTCATGTGGAGCTTCTTAAAGTTTCTAGATAATCATATCTTTGATCTTAGCTTGGTACGGGGGGTGAGGGATTTTCCAAACATGTTTGAGGAGGTGAGAGGACTACCTCCAAGACGAGAGATCGACTTTCGGATTTATCTGACAGAGAATCCTAAGCCCCCGGAGGGAAAGGAAAGAACTAAGAAAGCAAGTGGGTGAGCTGTTAGAGAAATGATTTATTAGGTGGAGTATATCTGAGTGAGGAGCACTAGTCATATTTGTTACTAAAGGAGGTGGCTCTTTTTGTCTACATGCGGATCACCGAGAATTAGACAAGCTCACGAAGGAGAATCGATACCAACTCCCCCAAATAGACGATTTATTTGATCAGTCGATGGGTGCATCCATTTTCTCTCTATTAGATTTGGTGACTGGGTTTCATCAGCATCGAGTGGAAAATGATAGTGTGGATAAGATAGCTTTTAGGACTCCCGACGGATTCTTCGAGTGGCTAGTTATGCCTTTTGGCCTAATCAATGCACTAGCATATTTTGTGGATTTTAGAAGATGAGTGTTTAGGGAGTTCCTAAATAAGTTTGTTGTAGTGTTCGTTAATGACATCTTGATGTTCTCGAGAGACGAGGATGAGAATGATTTGCACTTGGGAGAGGTCCTTTGTACTCTTTGTGCTCTCCAGTTAAATTCAAAATTCTTGAAGTGCCACTTTAGGCTCAAGGAAGTGAGGTTCTTGGGGCACATAGTCTCCAGTAATGGCATAGCGGTGGATCCTGCTAAATTAGTTGATGTGCAAGATTGGAAGGTACCAAGGAATGTGACTGAGTTGAGGAGCTTTCTAGGCTTAGCAAGGTTTTATCGGAAATTTATTATGGATTTTGCCTGGATTTCTACACTGTTTACCCTCCTTACTAAGAAGAATTTGGTATTCTCATGGGACGTGGATTGCGAAGATTCCTTTATGAGATTGAAATAAGCTCTTACAACGGCTCCAGTGTTGAATCTCCCAGATGGATCAAAGATATTTATGGTATATACCAATGCTTGTGGTATAGGATTAGGCGCAATCCTAATGTCGGAGGGTAGGGTTGTTTGTTATAGGAGCAGACAGCTTAGGGTACACAAAAGAATTATCCTACCCATGATTTAGAACTAGTAGCGATTGTTTTTGCCCTTAAGTCTAGGAGGCATTATTTGTTGGGCAAGAGGTTTGAGTTATATACAGATCACAAGTCTCTCAAGCATTTATTATCTCAAAAGGATCTTAACTTGAGGCAATAATGCTGGATGACGTTTTTAGCATCCTATGATTTTGTGATCTCTTAAACTCCAGGGAAAAGAAACGTAGTGGCGGATGCTCTGAGTTGGCATAGGGTAACGTTGAGCCCATTGTTCGTAGCGTGGAAAAGTTAAGATTTTATCTCGTCATTTGATTTCAGACCATCTACGGAGTGTACACCAGGATTGTTAGCATTGCTTGAGGTGCAACCTGCTCTACTAAAACATACTGGATCCAAACAGCGCAATGATATATAGCTAGCCAACATTTTGGACTGCTTAGATGGAGGCAAGACTTCTAAGCACCTTTCGAGGTACTCGGTTGATGAGAGAGAATGTCTACGCCGTGATCACAGGCTATGTGTACCCCACACAGGAGATGTGACGTGTGCGGTATTATCAAAGGCTTATCACTCTCGGATAACCATCCATCCAGGAGGGGAAAATACGTATGGGGATATGAAAAGTGTCTTCTATTGGAAAGGGATGAAGAGAGACGTGCCAGTCATTGTAGCAAGATGCATATTATGTTATAGGGTCAAGGCCGAGAAAAGGAAACCATGGGGATTATCTCAGCACTTAGATGTGCCATAGTGGAAGTAGGAGAGGCAATACCAGTATTTAGGTAATCGTAGATTGATTAACAAAGAGCGTTCATTTCATCCCAGTCAAGAGTAAGTGGACCGTCTACGGGATTGGCTTCAATATATTTGAGGGAGATAGTTCGGGTTCATAGAGTTCTCTCGAGCATTGTTAGTGGCAGAGACCCTATCTCCACCAGCAAGTTTTGGAAAAGCCTACAGGAGGCATTAGGGACACAACCGAGGCTTAGTACAGCATACCACCCTCAAACAAATGGATGAACCGAGAGGCTTATTGGATTCTTCATGATTTGTTGCGGTTATGCATTTTGGAATTCGGAGGGAGCTGGGAGGAGCACCTTCCCCTAGTTGATTTTTCCTAGAACAACAGTTATCAGGAGAATATTAACAACGCATCTTTCAATGCTTTATACAGACGACCCTGCCGATCACCATCTTGTTGGTGGGAGACTATAGATAGTCTTCTTTTTGGACATCAAAGAGTCCTCACGAAAGATTGAATTAATTTGGAAAAGGATGAAGGCATCTCAAGATAGACAAAAATATTTTGCAGACATGAGGAGGACAGATCTTGAGTTTAGCATTGGGGATATTGTAATGACCCGCATTTTCCAGTGGTATAATAATTAATTTATTTAATTATTTATATAGTGATTAGAGAATTAAATGGTCGTTAATTAAATAATAGTGAATATTTAATTAAAATAATAATTAAATAATATATTTAATTTTGAAATAATCAGAATGGGCTGAAATGGCGATATGGTATGAATTGGGAAATTCAAAATATATAATTCAGCTTAGAATTGAATTACGATAATGAATATATTTAATTAATGATGGTTGAACGTATAAATTATATATTAAATATAATCGAGCTTGAAATGGCGCAGCAGTTCGCTATTTGGCGATTCGAACTTCAACTGAATATACAGAAGCCATTTTAAATCGGATTATGTGAAACAAGAAACGTTAGGAGCTGGTGGAGTATATCTTTCTAGTGGAAGAGAAAAATCGGGATTTCATCGTGTAGATTTTGATTTACGTCCAAATCAAATTTCAGAAAAGTCGCTGTGGAATTCCTTTATAATTTATAAAGGAATTATTTATATTTTAAAAAGAAATTTCAATATAAATCGAATATCGGGTTGACTCGGATTTGAAATATCAAGTTAGAAATTCATATAGGAATATTCTAGAGCTGTATGGTATTCCACTGTGAATATATACGATAATATTTATTTATAAATATTTAATTTAATTATATTTAAATATATTTATATATTTAAATGGGTTATTTAGGACTTTAAAAATAGCCACTTTTGCAAATGAAGTCGGAATTCGATGAAACTAATTTTGTTGGATCCGCAATGTCAAATAGTTGTTAGATTTCCAGTTTCGTGATTTTTAGAGTCACTATGTGGCCATACGGATTTTTAGAGTGAATAACAGTCAGTATTTTGACGGTTAAAAATACGCTGTGTGAGCAAACGGAGTTGGAATTCGACGAAACCAGTTTCGTTGGGACCGTAATGTCGAACTCTAGCTAGATGTCCAGTTTCGTGATTTTTGGATACTGTATGAAGTCATAGGAATTTTTAGAAGAAGGATAAATTAGAAAATGACTGGAATAAAATATTATAAACTAATAAAAAATCTAAGCATCCTATAAATAGGACTTTACACTTCCCAACCCTAGTTATTTTTCTTTGAAGTCAAACACGGTTCCGCCGTCGTGTTCTTGAGGAGAACGTGAAAATCGATTGCAAAAAAAATCATATAAATCCAAAGAAAAATCAACAAATTCCATAGCTTATATATTTGAGTTTTGTTCAACCTCTTCTCAATCCTGTATGCTTCGGTTTGAAATCGAATTTGTTTTCCGTTGCTGCGTTTTAGGGCAGAAAAACTAGGGTTCCCATTTTTATGAAATTGAGGCGATTAAAATGGAGTTTTAGTGTTGGATTCTTGTTCATATCGTGGAGTAGATTTGATTTTGATTTTTTGGTGAGAGTTGGAGTTAAAAAGTGTCGTGAGTTTTACAGCGGGCGTGGGTTTGGCCTGGGAACCGCAAGGAGTAAGGGGAGCTCGAGTGTGATATAGTGGTGCTCACGAGGTGGAGATGATGATGAGGAGTAGATCTGTGTTTTTCGTTTGAAGTTAATGTAGAGAAGAGGGGTGTGGCGATGGAAATGGCTGTTCTGCGGTTTTGAATATGAGCGAGAGGAAGGGGATGAGAGCCACTGTTATGGGTGGGAGTTATACAGTTTGTATATGGAATTGAAGAAAAGAAGTTTGGTTAAATATATTTGGGATTTAATGAAAAAGAAGAAGGAGCGGTTGGGGGGGGGGGGGTGGGGTAATTTCAGAAATGGCTGAGGAATGTCTGAAGCGTGAAGTCGGGGAAGAAGGGGCACGCTACAGTATGCGGGTTTGGGTTTTGTTGGTGGGATGTTGGGCTCAAGGTAAATGGTTAAGGCCCATGAGGAAATATATGTTTAGTTTAAATTCAAATTAAATAGTGTAAACTTCGAAATGTTATAATCGGTCATAGGTAATCGAAATTCAGCGAAACAAGATCCCTTAGGATCGTATGGACAAGAACCACCCAACGGAGCTGACGGGGAGTGGACAAGGGCTCGTTTGAATTTATGGCGAAATAAATTGTTTGATACAAATCAAACAACAGTTTATTGTTCTTTATCGATGAACTGCCAAAGTGAGTAAATCTCACTAACTCTGAGCAGGTTATAATTTCATGTTATATTTTTAGAACTGTTAAACATTGGCTGATTGACTGTGTGTTGACTATTTGATCGAACTGCTAGTCAGTTAGTTGAATTTCTATATTGATTCTGTTTAACAGAATATATCATATGGAACTGAAAGTGATGTTGATTTAATTGTGTAACATCTGTGGATGCAGGGAAATAGGTTGGAGGAATCCGACTAGATTCCTCAACAGCTATTTTATTATTTTCATATATTGTGATATATGACGTGGTTTATAATCTGTTGTTGATTATATGTGTGTGGACGATATGTGACATCATGACTTGATACGTTAAACACCATAACATACCGGAATGTGAAAAAGGGGAATTTTCAAATGGTATTTGAAAATGAAAATTTTATAAAGTCAAAAGGGTTTTATAAATGAAATATTTATAAATAAAAGGAAATATTTATAAATGAAATATTTATAAATAGAAATCTTTATAGGTGAAATTATATAGAAAGGGGAAATCTTTATAAACGAAATATTTATAAAGAAAAGGGAATATTTATAAAATCATAAGATTTTATAAATAAGATATTTATTGGTTAAATAAATAGGAGATGTTAAACGAGATACTTATTTGTTAAGTAAATAAGTTATAAAAGAGATATTGACTTAGGAAACAGAATAAGTTATTAAAAGGGTTTTTATTTGTTAAATGAATAGAATAAGATAAAAGGAATATTGGTTTAGAAAACAAATAAGATATTATATAGGAAAAATTTGCAACACATTTGCAAATAGAGTTGAAAAGGAAATATTTGCAAACCATTTGCAAATAGAATTTAAAAGGGTAATATTTGTAAACCATTTACAAATAAAGATTTAAAAAGGAAATATGGGTAAAGGCATTTAGGAAACAAATAGTTTATAAAGGAAATATTTATCTTTGGATAAATAGATATATATACAAGTCTGAACTTATATATGAAGAAGTAAACAGATAAAAGGAGTAGATTGATTTATAAATGATATTTATAAATTAAGTTAAATATTTATAAATTGGATAAATAAAATATATAAGTAAGGACTTATATAAAGAAGTAAGAATCGATTTCAACGTCGATGTTTGAAACTGAATAAGGACAAAGAGTTAATCAGTTAGGGTTAACCAGTTAGAGTAAAACCATTTAGGTTAATCAGTTAGGTTAAACCGTAGATTTAAACCAGTTAGAGTTAATCAGTTAGAGTTAAATCAGTAAGAGTTAATCAATAGAGTTAAATCGAACTAGAGTTATTTAATAGAGTTAAATAGAACTAGAGTTATTCAAATGGAGTTAATCGAATTTAGATAATTCGAATAGAGTTGAAATGAGTTAATCGAATCAGAGATATTCGAAGTGAGTAAATCGAATCAGAAACATTCGAAGTGAGATAATCAAATCAGAGATACTCGAAGTGAGATAATCGAACCAGAGATATTCGAAGTGAGTAAATCGAATCAGAAATATTCGAAGTGAGATAATCGAATCAGAGATATTCGAAGTGAGATAATCGAATCAGAAATATTCGAAGTGAGTTGATTGAATCTAGTTATTCAAAAGGAGTTAAATCAAATAAGATTTATTCGAAGAAAGAGATTATCGAATATAAGTATTCGAAAGTAAGCAAATCGAATATAAGTTATTCGAATAAGAGTTAATCCAGTAAGAGTTATTAGGTTGGAGTTATTCAAGTAAGAGTTATAGATTAGAGTTAACCGAATAGGAGTAAATAAATTAGTTGTCGTTATATTATTCGAGTTAGGAAATAAAAGTCATATTAAAGATAATATATTTCGGATGCAGGAGATTATAACACCATTGTTATAATCACGTAAACTTGTAAAAGAAGGGGGTTCGTAAATAGAATCCCGAGGGTTCGTAAGGAAGTGTTAAAGAGTTAAAAAGGTGAATTTTATCTATTTCGAGATTTAAAAGGTAGTTCAGTTAAGGTCTGAGAGGTAGCTATACCCCAACTTGATTGACTGCGTTTTTAATTAAGACATGGTTACGGTTCGAGTGTGAAGTGGTTAAGTGGATTTAGTAATTTTGTATAGTGGGTTGAGTCGTCATCGCAATATAGTTTTAAACATCTGTTTATATCCCAATTAAGAGTTTTTGAAATGTTTACAAAACGAGAATCAGAAATTTTTCTGATAATTGAAAATAAGAATTTAGAATATATGGAAACAGGAGATAAGTAAATTTATGAAATAAAGAGATAAATGTTGAATGATGATTGATCGATATAATTTCCTCCTGGAAATAATATCGTTGTTTGCACACCTGTTTTTCTTTGATGGTTAAATCACAGACTATCGAAGTTTTGACCATTTTAACGTTGTTAATATGGAGAGACCGGTTGGATTATTATCCAAAGAACCACTCTGTATTGGCATAAGCGTTGCAAATCATATATGCCAAAGATAATTGAAGACAGAGTAAAGTGCAAGGGCTGTTGTATAAATCTTAGATAACAGTGCCTAAGATGGATATACTGAATAGTACCTTCGGTTCATCCTATTCCTGGATGACTTGTATGGATGAATGTCTGACAGAGTATTTCCAGAAAGGTCACGTACATTGATTTCTTCAACCATACTAAGAGTGGAAGCGGAGAAGGAAACTTCTTTTAGCTGACACGTAATGTATGGTTGTAGACGTCAATTAGTGATTTTCCATGGATCTGACAATGTGGCATTCGAAGTGAATCTGATGTGATGATAAAGCGTAACCTCAAGCCTCATCAACCGGTAAATGACAGAAATCGGGCAGGTAGCATAGCTATGTAGGTCGCACCTATTAGGGTGTATAATCACCTGATCTAGAGTTTCATTTACTTCTAAAAATCTTTTATTGATGCTGTTCCATTCGGGAAACGGTTGCTTATCCCAACCGTCGGTGATATACATTCGATACACTCAAGCGAAATGAGTGGTCGGTCATGTGTGGCCGGGTTGCAAGACGTTCTTGTTGAATCCAGTGTATTCCTCTCTAGAGGTAAACTAGCGAAAGGTGGTTCCATACCTTGTCATAATTGGAAATCCATTACCCAATATGTGCTTGCGGTTTTGATTATATACTATATATGTAGAACGTGAGATGGAAGCGTTTCTGCTAGATGATTATTATATTGTGGTTGATAGACATTATTATAATATCAAAAGGTTTTTGATATAAAGTTATTTTGGATTCTCATAAGGGAAAAACCCGTTCCGTTATATGGCGTGGTCTTATGAGATATCGTTTACTTGTTCGAACTGTTTTAAACTGTTTTACTCATACCAGTCCCATGACTGACCCGGAGTTTATTTTGTTTTGTTTCCCTAAACTCTTGGGTGCCCAATTTTGTACGGGCAGTCAAGTAGTCGGGATTCACAAATACTTGAAGAGCTAGAGCAGGAGGCTTCAGGATCATATAGCTATAGTTTATTTCCGCTGTGTTGTAAGTGCTGTACTCTGATAATGTTATTGTATACATATACTGATTTTATTTCAAGGATATGTTATCTTTTATATGTTATTCGTTACGCTGTGAGGTTCGTGTTACTCTGATGTTGTGTTCTTCTTCTTCTTCTATTCTAAGTTTCTATCTTATCTATCCTCACCCTCTATTTTCTTTCTATTAGTTTTCTGATTTTCCAGTGTAATTGGCGTTGGACTTGTGTTATTTGGTCAGCTCAAATTGAACCGGAATTTCGGGTCACTGCATTTGGTATCAGAGCTTAAGGTTAAGTGAATTACCTTGGCTCTGTGGCGTAACTCAGTAGAGATGGGGTTAGTAACACCATAGATTGAGTTGAGTGTATATATACGATTGAACATATTTGTTATTTGATATAAAAATTTGTTTTATATTGTGGAGATTCATTGGTTGAGTTGTTTATGAGTTCCGGTCGATCAGTTTGATATAATGTATCGGTAGGAGTTTCTAAACACTCGAATACGATGAATCGACACGATATGTTTTGAAAAGAGGGTAAATGAAATAATTTTACCCAATGTATATTTGTTATTATAATCGAGTAAGATTATAATGGAGATGGTTATATATATAACCAAATAAAATTCATATAAGTGTAATGAATTGAATTAAATATGAAATTAGAATCAGGATGGGAATTAAAATTCCTAGAATTTGAAAAGGTGTTTGTAAATGGAATTGAATTGAGTATAAGTGAATTTTAAGATCCTGGGAGATTTTAAATTGTTTACAAACATTTGAATGATATTTTGAAGTGATTTCAAAATGGAAATGGTTTAAGAAATAGTTTTGAAAAGTGATATAGAATTGAACTTACTTTGATCGCTGGGAAATAAATTCCGATGGTGCAGCATCGGTGTTCATTTTCGAGTTCTAAGTGAGGGATTACTACCAAAGATTTTGTTTTTGAATAGTTTTGAGAAAAACAAGTTGGTTTGAAATTCCAAAAAAGGAAGTTTGATTTTTGAGAAAAGCAAAGCTGTTTAAAACTCCCAAGAAAAGATTGTTTGAAATAAAACCAAATGAAATAAAAATTGTGGAATTAAATTAAATCCAGTTAAGTGGTAATTGAAATTCAAATGAAATAAAATGATATTGAGACAAATTGGATTTGTGAGATTTGGATTTGAAATGTCATTGGATAATGTAGTATGAATTTGGAATTGAACCGGAATATCGAGACAAATGGAATTTGAGTTCAACATGAAATTCGACTTAGTTATAAGTGAATGGTTGTGTTAAAGATAGATTGGTTTGAGATCAAGTTGGAAATGTATTGGTATGTGCAGAATTGGTAAAACATGGATATACTGATATGCCGACAAAAAGGTACCAGTTTATATTATATATGGGTTTGAGATTTTGATGAGCCGATTTGGCAAGCCGCTTGGCTGTTTGATTTTCTTTTGGGTTGAAGAAGGCCCAGAGAGGCGAGTTGGAGTTTGACCTATTGACCAGTAACAAGGAGGTGCTCGTGAATTTTTTCGAAAAGTTAAGGTGTTAGAAAATTTTCATGATCTTTGAAAATTTTCGTTGATAAGAATTAATTAATATTTTAATTGAAATTGAAATGGTTTAGTTGAAACTGAAGTTAAGAAGTGAACAAAAAGGTTCTAACCAGTCGATAGGGTTTGTTTTCTACCTTAGCAATTTTGAGGACGAAATTATTTTAAGTGGGGAAGAATGTAATGACCCGCATTTTCCAGCGGTATAATAATTAATTTATTTAATTATTTATATAGTGATTAGAGAGTTAAATGGCCGTAATTAAATAATAGTGAATATTTAATTAAAATAATAATTAAATAATATATTTAATTCTGAAATAATCAGAATGGGCTGAAATGGCGATATGGTATGAATTGGGAAATTCAAAATATATAATTCAGCTTAGAATTGAATTACGATAATGAATATATTTAATTAACGATGGTTGAATGTATAAATTATATATTAAATATAATCGTGCTCGAAATGGCGTGGTAGTTCGCTATTTGGCGATTCGAACTTCAACTGAATATACAGAAGCCATTTTAAATCGGATTCTGTGAAACAAGAAACGTTAGGAGATGGTGGAGTATATCTTTCTAATGGAAGAGAAAATTTCGGATTTCGTCGTGTAGATTTTGATTTACGTCCAAATCAAATTTCAGAAAAGTCGCTGTGGAATTCCTTTATAATTTATAAAGGAATTATTTATATTTTAAAAAGAAATTTCAATATAAATCGAATATCGGGTTGACCCAGATTTGACATATCAAGTTAGAAATTCATATAGGAATATTCTAGAGCTGTATGGTATTCCACTATGAATATATACGATAATATTTATTTATAAATATTTAATTTACTTATATTTAAATATATTTATATATTTAAATGGGTTATTTAGGACTTTAAAAATAACCACTTTTGCAAACGAAGTCGGAATTCGACGAAATTAATTTTGTTGGATCTGCAATGTCAAATAGTTGTTAGATTTCCAGTTTCGTGATTTTTAGAGACACTGTGTGGCCGTACGGATTTTTAGAGTGAATAACAGTCAGTATTTTGACGGTTAAAAATACGCTGTGTGAGCAAACGGAGTCGGAATTCGACGAAACCAGTTTCGTTAGGACCATAATGTTGAACTCTAGCTACATGTCCAGTTTCGTGATTTTTGGATACTGTATGAAGTCATAGGAATTTTTAGAAGATGGATAAATTAGAAATCGATTGGAATAAAATATTATAAACTAATAAAAAAATTATCTAAGCATCCTATAAATAGGACTTAAAACTTCCCAACCCTAGTTATTTTTCTTTGAAGTCAAACACAGTTCCGCCGTCGTGTTATTGAGGAGAACGTGAAAATCGATTGCAAAAGAAATCATATAAATCCAAAGAAAAATCAATAAATTCCATAGCTTATATATTTGAGTTTTGTTCAACCTCTTCTCAATCCTGTATGCTTCGATTTGAAATCGAAATTATTTTCCGTCGTTGCGTTTTAGGGCAGAAAAACTAGGGTTCCCATTTTTATGAAATTGAGGCGATTAAATTGGAGTTTTAGTGTTGGATTCTTGTTCATATCATGGAATCGATTTGATTTTGATTTTTTGGTGAGAGTTGGAGTTAAAAAGTGTCATGGGTTTTACAGCGGGCGTGGGTTTGGCCTGGGAACCGCAAGGAGTAACGGGAGCTCGAGTGTGATATGGTGGTGCCCGCGAGGTGGAGATGATGATGTGGAGTAGATCTGTGTTTTCCGTCTTGAAGTTAATGTAGAGAAGAGGGGTGTGGCGATAGAAATAGCGGTTCTGTGGTTTTGAATATGAGCAAGAGGAAGGGGATGAGAGCCACTGTTATAGGTGGGAGTTATACAGTTTGTATATGGAATTGAAGAGAAGAAGTTTGGTTAAATATATTTGGGATTTAATGAAAAAGAAGAAGGAGCGGTTGGGGGGGGGGGGTAATTTCAGAAATGGCTGAGGAATGTCTGAAGCGTGAAGTCGGGGAAGAAGGGGCATGCTACAGTAAGCGGTTTTTGGTTTTGTTGGTGGGACGTTGGGCTCAAGGTAAATGGTTAAGGCCCATGAGGAAATATATGTTTAGTTTAAATTCAATTTAAATAGTCTAAACTTCAAAATGTTATAACTCGGTCATATATAATCGAAATTCAGCGAAACAAGATCCCTTAGGATTGTATGGACGAGAACTACCCAATGGAGCTGACGGGGAATGGACAGGGGCTCGTTTGAATTTATGGCAAAATAAATTGTTTGATTCAAATCAAACAACAGTTTATCGTTCTTTAACGATGAACTGCCAAAGTGAGTAAATCTCACTAACTCTAAACAGCTTATAATTTCATGTTGTATTTTTAGAACTGTTAAACATTGGCTGATTGACTATGTGTTGACTATTTGATCGAACTGCTAGTCAGTTAGTTGAATTTCTATATTGATTCTGTTTAACAGAATATATCACATGGAACTGAAAGTGATGTTGATTTAATTGTGTAACATCTGTGGATGCAGAGAAACAGGTTGGAGGAATCCGACTGGATTCCTCAACAACTATTTTATTATTTTCATATATTGTGATATATGACATGGTTTATAATATGTTGTTGATTATATGTGTATGGACGATATGTGACATCATGACTTGATATGTTAAACACCATAACATACCAGAATGTGAAAAAGGGGAATTTTCAAATGGTATTTAAAATGAAATATTTATAAAGTCAAAAGGGTTTTATAAATGAAATATTTATAAAGAAAAGGAAATATTTATAAATGAAATATTTATAAATAGAAATCTTTATAGGTGAAATTATATAGAAAGGGGAAATCTTTATAAATGAAATATTTATAAACAAAAGGGAATATTTATAAAATCATAAGATTTTATAAATAAGATATTTATTGGTTAAATAAATAGGAGATGTTAAACGAGATACTTAATTGTTAAGTAAATAAGTTATAGAAGAGATATTGACTTAGGAAACAGAATAAGTTATTAAAAGGGTTTTTATTTGTTAAATGAATAGAATAAGATAAAAGGAATATTGGTTTAGAAAACAAATAAGATATTATATAGGAAATATTTGCAACACATTTGCAAATAGAGTTCAAAAGGAAATATTTGCTAACCATTTGCAAATAGAATTTAAAAGGGTAATATTTGTAAACCATTTACAAATAAAGATTTAAAAAGGAAATATGGGTAAAGGCATTTAGGAAACAAATAGTTTATAAAGGAAATATTTATCTTTGGATAAATAGATATATATACAAGTCTGAACTTATATATGAAGAAGTAAACAGATAAAAGGAGCAGATTGATTTATAAATGATATTTAAAAATTAAGTTAAATATTTATCAATTGGATAAATAGAATATATAAGTCAGGACTTATATAAAGAAGTAAGAATCGATTTCAACATCGATGTTTGAAACTGAATAAGGACAAAGAGTTAATCAGTTAGGGTTAACCAGTTAGAGTAAAACCATTAGGGTTAATCAGTTAGGTTAAACCGTAGAGTTAAACCAGTTATAGTTAATTAGTTAGAGTTAAATCAGTTAGAGTTAATCGATAGAGTTAAATCGAACTAGAGTTGTTGAATAGAGTTAAATCGAACTAGAGTTATTCAAATGGAGTTAATCGAATTTATTTTATTCAAATAGAGTTGAAATGAGTTAATCGAATCAGAGATATTCGAAGTGAGTAAATGGAATCAAAAATATTCGAAGTGAGATAATCGAATCAGAGATATTCGAAGTGACATAATCGAATCAGAGATATTCGAAGTGAGTAAATCGAATCAGAAATATTCGAAGTGAGATAATTGTATCACAGATATTCGAAGTGAGATAATCGAATCAAAAATATTCGAATTGAGTTGATAGAATCTAGTTATTCGACAGGAGTTAAATCGAATAAGATTTATTCGAAGAAAGAGATTATCGAATATAAGTATTCGAAAGTAAGAAAATCGAATATAAGTATTCGAAAGTAAGAAAATCGAATGTAAGTTATTCGAATAAGAGTTAATCCAGTAAGAGTTATTAGATTGGAGTTATTCAAGTAAGAGTTATAGATTAGAGTTAACCGAATAGGAGTAAATAAATTAGTTGTCGTTATATTATTCAAGTTAGAAAATAAAAGTCATATTAAAGATATTATATTTCAGATGCAGGAGATTATAACACCATTGTTATAATCACGTAAACTTGTAAAAGAAGGGGGTTCGTAAATAGAATCCCAAGGGTTCGTAAGGAAGTGTTAAAGAGTTAAAAAGGTGAATCTAATCTATTTCGAGATTTAAAAGGTAGTTCAGTTAAGGTCTGAGAGGTAGCTATACCCCAACTTGATTGACTGCGTTTTTAATTAAGAAATGGTTACGGTTCGAGTGTGAAGTGGATAAGTGGATTTAGTAATTTAGTATAGTGGGTTGAGTCGTCATCGCAATATAGTTTTAAACATCTGTTTGAATCCCAATTAATAGTTTTGGAAATGTTTACAAAACGAGAATCAGAAATGTTTTCTGATAATAGAAAATAAGAATTTAGAATATATGGAAACAGGAGATAAGTAAATTTATGAAATAAAGAGATAAATGTTGAATGATGATTGATCGATATAATTTCCTCTGGAAATAATATCGTTGTTTGCACACCTGTTTTTCTTTGATGGTTAAATCACAGACTATCGAAGTTTTGACCATTTTAACGTTGTTAATATGGAGAGACCGGTTGGATTATTATCCAAAGAACCACTCTGTATTGGCATAAGCGTTGCGAATCATATATGCCAAAGATAATTGAAGACAGAGTAAAGTGCAAGGGATGTTGTATAAATCTTAGATAACAGTGCCTAAGATGGATATACTGAATAGTACCTTCGGTTCATCCTGTTCCTGGATGACTTGTATGGATGAATGTCTGACAGAGTATTTCCAGAAAGGTCACGTACATTGATTTCTTCAACCGTACCAAGAGTGGAAGCGGAGAAGGAAACTTCTTTTAGCTGACACGTAATGTATGGTTGTAGACGTCAATTAGTGATTTTCGATGGATCTGACAATGTGGCATTCGAAGTGAATCTGATGTGATGATAAAGCGTAACCTAAGGCCTCATCAACCGGTAAATGACCGAAATCAGGCAGGTAGCATGGCTATGTAGGTCGCACCTATTAGGGTGTATAATCACCTGATCTAGAGTTTCATTTACTTCTAAAAATCTTTTGTTGATGCTGTCCCATTCGGGAAATGGTTGCTGATCCCAACCGTCGGTGATATACATTCGATACACTCAAGCGAAATGAGTGGTCGGTCATTTGTGGCCGGGTTGCAAGATGTTCTTGTTGAATCCAGTGTATTCCTCTCTAGAGGTACACTAGCGAAAGGTGGTTCCATTCCTTGTCATAATTGGAAATCCATTACCCAATACGTGCTTGCGGTTTTGATTATATGCTATATATGTAGAACGTGAGATGGAAGCGTTTCTGCTAGATGATTATTATATTGTGATTGATAGACATTATTAAAATATCAAAAGGTTTTTGATATAAAGATATTTTGGATTCTCATAATGGAAAAACCCGTTCTGTTATACAACGTGGTCTTATCAGATATCGTTTACTTGTTCGAACTGTTTTGAACTGTTTTACTCATACCAGTCCCATGACTGACCCGGAGTTTATTTTGTTTTGTTTTCCCTAAACTCTTGGGTGCCCAATTTTGTACGGGCAGTCAAGTAGTCGGGATTTACAGATACTTGAAGAGCTGGAGCAGGAGACTTCAGGATTTTATAGCTATAGTTTATTTCCGCTGTGTTGTAAGTGTTGTACTCTGATAATGTTATTGTATACATATATTGATTTTATTTCAAGGATATGTTATCAATTATATGTTATTCGTTCCGTTGTGAGGTTCGTGTTACTCTGATGTTGTGTTCTTCTTCTTCTCCTATTCTATGTTTCTATCTTATCTATCCTCACCCTCTGTTTTCTTTCTATTAGTTTTCTGATTTTCCAGTGTAATTGGTGTTGGACTTGTGTTATTTGGTCAGCTCAAATTGAACCGGAATTTCGGGTCACTATAGATATAGTTTTTATTAAGGTATCTCCCTTTAGGAATGTGGTGCACTTTAGTTCAGCAGGGAAATTAGCACATAGATTTATTGGACCCTTTTCTATTGTAGAGAGGATAGACAGATGGCCTATAGAGTTCGGCTGCCAGAGAGATTATCAGGAATTCACGATATATTTCATGTTTCACATTTTAGGAAATGCTTGCATGATTCTGCGGTGACAGTAGAGCCAAGTACCTTAGAGGAGGTCGAGATCGAGAAGGAGGCTCCAGTCAAACGAATACAGATGTGGATTTTGGATGCCAAGTTAAAGAAGTTAAGTAATAAGGAGAGCTGACTCGCTAAGGTTCAACAGGGAAAGGATAGAAATGAAGCAACATGGGAACTTGAGGAGAAGATTCACGCTTCTTTTGCATTCCTCTTTCATAGTACGCTCTTAATCCTTTCCTAGTTTGAATTTGAATCTTGTTCCATTTCCTATAATTTGAATTTGTGAGTCTTAGGAAATTCCATGGAAGGTAGGATATGGTTTAAACATGGTATTAGGACATGTTATGTTTCATTGATTCAAATGGATGCAATGGATGCATATACACACACTAGGCACTAATTAACGATCAACAACTAGGACACTACCATAAATGCATATAGATTCCTATGAACTTTTAATTCATTTTTTATATGGATGAAAACTTGGATGATTATCACATGAATGTTGCATTTTGTTGATAATGGTGGTAGCCCACATATAGAATTTTATGTACCATTAGGATTCATTTGCATACATTTTGGAAGCATAACACTGAATAAATTTCATAAAAGTAGTCCGACTGAATCAGTAGATGCCAAATTTCTTGCAATAGTTAGGGACATATAAACTACACTATTGCATATGATAATGAAAAAGCATTAGAAATACTAAGGACATTAGATGTCAATGATTGATTGATGAGTAGAATGTAGCAACCCCAAATTTAATATAGCAAATTAATTAAAAGATTAACAAAATAAATATTAATCAGAAAAGTATTAGGAAATGGGAAATGGGAGTTGCGCTATCGGGCCATTACGAAATTCTAGCTTAGATAGACCTTTGGTATGTTAAAACCAGACTTAAAACGAAGAAAATATAAAAGAAACGAGTTTGAAATTCAAATTTGAAAATAGATCAACGTTTGAATCAACCAAACTTAGATTATTTTAAATATCACGCATAGTTGGTTGATCCAACGCTCAACTAGGTCGACTAAGGGGTCGATCCAGACCCTAAGTGGGTCGAACCAGGGGTCGATCCACCTAGAGCATGGGTCTACCCAACCCCGGCAGCGTGCGCACCTTGTCCGTACGTTGTCGATCGACTTTTGCCAGCACTTGGGTGCGTTCTTCTGGAGAGTTCTGATATCCAATGGCCTAAAATCTTAACCTAAAATCCAACGAAGCTAGACACCCTAGCTCTGTTATAAATAGCCTCCAAAACTTAACCCAAATCTCACTACTCCATTTCTCTGCCTATCTCTCAAATAAGCCTCTTCTCAGATATAATTCTAATGGAATACTGAGCTTGGTTCTGTACATATTTTTATGAGATATTCATAGATAGAGATTGCCTACCGGGGCTTGGTTGGATTTCTTAGAATTTATGAGTATATTTCAATAATTGCAAGATTTAGAACAAACAAGGATTTTTCTTAATGGTATAATAAGTTATAGATACCTTCTGATTTCTATTCACTTTTCTATCAAGAATCTATATAAATCTGATTCTACTTCTATCCCTTTTCTTTAGTTTATTTCAGTAAGATCTCTTACTGCAGTTTTATTCAGTTCATATATACATTTTTCTTTGTCTGCAATTTTATTGTAATTCAGTATCAGCTCTGTATATGTTCTATTTTATCAAAGCCTAAGCCATGCGAGAGCCTAGGCCATTTTCTTTTTTATTTAAACGTTGAGTTTAGACTTTCTTGAGCCCAAACTTTTTATTCTTTCTTTTTTATGCACAAATTTGGGCTTAAAGAATGAATTTGATAATAGTAGCGCAATCGGGAAAAACAAGAAATATGCATAAAAAGGATAAATAGGCCGTAATTATAAAATTTTCAATAAATGATAAGACGAGCTGTAACTTTGGTAAAAATGGGTAGACGCAATTGTCAAAGGTTTGGTTGTACAATTAAATCAAAAAAAAGATATGTTTATAGACAACCAGTAAATTAAAATTTATATGCAACCTATGAAATGATTGAAAAGTTGCATTAAAGAAAGTAGGCTTTTTAATAAACATAAGATTGGAGTTAACTTTAAATTAAATAAATTAATAATCAAGTGTAGTGGAGTTCATTTTGCCAGCGATGACTGATTAGGGAAAATAAGAGGCTCGTAGTATTGGTCCATTCCAGCAGTGATAGTGGACTGATTAGGGAAAATAAAAGACCAATTAAAATAATTAATTTTTAGTGACCTAGGCGTTTGTTGACAATACTATGGGGGTCTATGGTAACAAGGAGGTCAAAAATAATTCTATGGAGGCCTTGGTGCTAGTAAATTTAATTGGGGACTAAGTTTACGGTGACTTATGTCGAAATGCATATTTTTGGTTGGCGATTCATATCAGTATGTATTCTGTTTTATCACACTATACCGAGGTCTCACGAGGAGGCGAAGGCGCACTTATACTATACTAGGTAGTAAGAGGTCCAAACGTGGTGGGTACGGGTGTGTTCTGATGGGGTGGTAAGGGTGCATCACCCCAATTAGGGAAGATAAGACGCTGTAACGCTAGTGATATTCACTATATCATTAGTGCTGATAGTTCATGTCTGATATACTCAAGGACATAGTCGGCATTTGTTATCACGACAGTGGTTTAGGAGCCGATCGATGAGTAGAATTAGGTTATATCCTAATTTATGAATTGTAGCAATTGGTGCAGAAATTGAATGATTTAACAACCGGCTATCTTGTAAAAGTATAGTCTTGTTCTTATTTACTATGTTGACCTTCAATTTATCATCCTGACTAGATTTCATCTTTTATCACTCACGCTTGTAATTATTGAACTCACTAGGCTTTATGTTTGACTAGTTTTGTTTTTCTCTTCTTCCTTCCTTTTCCCCCAGGTTCTCAGCGTGGAGGATATAGTGCTTGAGAGAGATTTGACCCAGCTCAGTCCGATGGAGATTATCATCTGTCTTGTTCTTTGTGCTTACATGTACCTTTCCACGTTTACTTATTTTTTGTACTTAATGATAAGGAGGATACTTTTTATTTTGGTACTCTGATATGTTGTTGTTTGTTAGACAACTATGGTTTTTATGACTTATGATGTAATGGCACTTCTTATTTTGGTTTAAGTAAAAAAAATTGAATTCTGCTGAATCTGTTTATGTTGTCTTCTGAAATTTAGACTCTGTATGTTTTTTACACCTATAGCTCTAAATTTCTTAATGAAATCCTCATATGAGTCTTGTTATGAAATGTGGGGTGTTACGGTCATGCATCTTCATCAGTTAAATTTTTGTTAAAAACTTCAGTAAGTATAGTTTAGATCGATGTTGATTATCTAAAATCGATTCTAAAATTTCACGTGCATAGAAATGAAATTATTTCATATTAGGAAGATGGATTTGAAGTCCTATGATAGACGGATACATGCTGCTAAGTACAAACATGTATATTCTCCATAGCGCCTCTGGTGCGCAAACCCATTGCGCGTTCACAAATTGAGAAATTTCATCATCATCAATTGGCGTGGTATACATGTTTATAAAGACATGATCCGATCCTTTGTAAACATATCAATACAAATATTTTACAGATTTAATACTTTAACAAATTTCTACGCTTATATGACAATCATATTTTAGAAGTAGATATAAATTATAAGAAACTACCTAGTCATTTATATTATTTGAATTTTGATTATGCACTCCATTCTCTTGCCGCCTATAAATATGATATAAATCATTGCCTTTTAAAGTTACAAGTGCAATTGGTTTAGGAAACCGAGTGCCCATCTTTCATATGTGCAGCATTTGGATTGAAATGACCATGTGGATGATGAATCTTATAAGTCATAACTGATGCATGTAAACCTAGTTCTATTTCTACATTCAGAATTTCAGTACTAACTAAAGTGTCATAATCATCTAGATTGTTAACTTTGTCATTTGGATAAAGAATAATTAATATATGTTAGTGGAGTAGTCTTCTTTTTTGGAAATCGATAACGTGAACATGGGAAACAATTTATCAAAAACATGCTTAGTAAATAAATCATGTTTTAGTTGCTTTAATTTTGAATGAAATATCCTAGTGGTCAAATCTGATCTATCTTATTCTTGTTGAAAGGGTTGTAGCTCTTGTGATATTTCTATCCACTTAGGACAACATGTCATAATAATAAATAAATCAGGCTTTCTTTACCTTCTAACAATTTTCATTGCATCTTGGTATCATTGATGCATGTATATTAGACTACCAACATGAGACGAGGGAAGGACTTTTCTCATTCCAATGTTTCCTGCAATCTTAAATATGAACCGTCGGTTTATTGCATCCTATCGTTTATGTATTTGGTTTTAGAAAAATGAGACATGCTACATACTACTAGTTGTCTCCACTCTTGTAAATGCATCTTGTAAACCTTGATATAAATCTAGTCTAATAGTATCTTGATTGTCACGAAGGTACTTCAGTTGCATAGTTTTAATTTTAATATAAGTATCAACAACATATTGTTGAATTAAGCGACCACCATATAGTATAAGAGGCATTTGCATAAGATGCATATGTGGAAAATAATAATAATAATAATTAATTAGTAGAAATGGGAGGCTAAAATGAAGCTAAATATTTAGTATAACCTAATATTTACCAGCAGCAAATAAGAGTACTATGCTTTGGAGCTAATAGTTTTATCTCCCATACTATGGATGTTTAGATCCCACCATTGTTCATCGTATGAAAATAGTAATTGATATTACTGTGGATCATAACATCCTATAGTATCTGGAACTCGTTGTAGTTGGCATGTTCTTGTTTCAACTATGATATCTCTATCATTTACTTCAGAATCATCATTTCCAACAATGATACATGCTACATGTGATGAAGTGGGCAATTCAAAACGGTGTCGATCAATGCTAATTTCTTTTATAAGCATACAATTTTATATGTCAGCTTGTTGGCCCATCTGTCGTAGAACATGCACGTAAGGATTATTTGAATCTAAATTTGTTTTAACTTTTGCACTATGTCATGTCGTAATGCTGCCCTGTGTACGACGATTAATCTCATAATCGGTATCATAGGTGCACAGTTGTAAATATCTAGGTCTGCTCCCATGTATAGGTAAAATGCTTCCAACTCTATGATACATTAAGCCTTAGGCACGATAAGAATACACCCTACTTTATGCATTTGCTAGGTCTTGATCAATAATTGCACCGACAGACGTAAAAGAAAATGCATTGTTACATGATCTAATATTTTTTTGGAAAATTTTACTGACTTCACCTTCGTCCATCAATAAACGTAGAAGTTGCTAACGTGCTGCATAGTACAAGATGTTAATTTTACCACTAGAGCAACACTTTTCATTTATCTCTCAGAAAAATAATTTTTTATCATTTTTATTTTTTTAATTATTTTTTATTTTAATTTTTCATTTTATTTTTTATTTCGTCATTTTCTTTATTCATTTTTATTTTAGTTTCTTCACCTTATCAACGCTCTCCTCTCACCTTTCATGTCTTCTATAACACCCCGTATTTTCTGAGAATATTAAAATAACAAATTAATGAACAATTTATTTGAAAAAGAGGAATGAGAAAAGAATGATGTTTAGCATTGTTCTAAGGTTTGTAAGAAAAAGACTTAGTAGCTCATTTGGTTAGAACATGTGACTTGCATACAAGAGGTACAGAGTTCAATCCCCGCCAGCGCCATATTTTTGTCTTAGGGGAATGGCTAAAAAGTGGCTTAGTGTGAACACAGTTCAAAAAGTGGTTTAGTGTGAAAATGGTTAATTATGAAGAAATTATTAAGCCATGAAGTTTGTATGCATATGAGAGAAATATATATATATATATATATATATATATATAGAGAGAGAGAGAGATAGATATATATAAAAATTAATTAAATAAATATTCAAAAAAAGTTCAAAACAGCGAATCGGGAGGGAGAATAGCTGAACCGCACCGTTTTTGGAGTCGACCCCAGCCCCGCTGGGTCGACTAGAGGTCAATCCAGGGTGTTTGGCTGCCAACCCGTGGCCCGATTCGCCCTAAGGGCTGATATGGCATCTGAGTGGTCCAGATCAGTTCTAGGGTTAATCCTAAGGCCTAAATAACTTCCTACACCTATATATACACCCTAAGACCTAACCCTAATTCATAAATATTATCTATGACACCATTATACTGTCAAATTCACTCTTAAACCCTAGCCCCGCCTCTAAATCAAATCTCAAGTGTTCAACTTCAACTTAAATTAAAGATTAGAGCTTCTACAACAATTCAAGAAGATAAATCAGCAACACCACAACGTTTCTGCACCAATTTCAGTGCATAATTCTATTCTTTAACCATGAAAGGTGAGTAGAGTAATTTTCACAATATAATGGGATTAAAAGTAACATGATGAAGTTGTAAAGAGGATTCATATGTATGTATGTAATTTAAATCTCATCCAAGTCTTCACCTTTTTGATTCATGTCATCATATGCCTATGTTTCTATGTAAAGTTCATACCTTTTATCAGTTTATTCATGTTGAATTTATCATTATGCCTCTATGCCAGTTTACATGCCCCTTTATTTCATGATGTTGTGTTAATTCCAATTTTCTGTGATTTGATTCTCTCTTCTTATCCCTATTCCTTTTATTTTTGGATCTAGGCTACCTTCGAGCCTATGTTAAAAATACGCACGAATGCGAATACGTGGGAAGGATGGGAATATGGGAAATATGGAAAATTGGATATTATTGGATTTTGGATAATTGGATAATATGTGAAATTGGCATATTTGGGTATGAATTACATGGAATTGATGAAATTGCCTATAATTGTAAATTTGTAATTGAGGCTAATTAATATGTAATTATTGACAATTTAGAATAGGCAATATTATAAACATGATTACATGTTTAATGGGATATACATGACATTAAAATTGGGTATGGGTGAAATGCGATTATTAATAAACCTTTGACACGAGGTTAGGCGTAATTATGGTGTAAGACTGCCCGGAACCGCCCGACAAATCCAGCTGCCACAATTGGACGTATAATGTGAGAGGTCAAAGGAATGAATTGTAGGCGCAACGGTTAATGACACGAGGTTAGACCCGGTTTGTGGCGTAAGACTGGCCAGAACCGCCCGGCAAATCCCGCGACCACAAAGCGTTCGGTCTAATGTGGGAGGTCATGCACCGTTCGTCGTAAGGAATGAATTAAGGAATACTAACCATAATAAGACATGGGTATGGTTAGAGGGTTAAGTGGGGTGACATGTAAATTATGACATGTAAATATGGACTTAACCGGTATAAGATAAGACATGTAAATTATGACATGTAAGTATGGACTTAACCATAGCATGTGTAAGACATGGACATTTAAATTAAAATGGTTAAGTGGGAGAAAAACCTAGTGGGGACCAAGCATAGGTGGGAGGCTTGTGTCGGATGGGGGACCCGTTTCAACCAGTAGCCCGTTTGAGTATCTAGTTGGGCCCGGTACTAGGCCGGGGTTGGGGCACGCTTACTGGACTTGAATGTAAGAGGTCAAAACGTGAATAGCGGTGGCAACGCGAGTCCAACGGGTTCATGTGCGTGCATGGGTCCGGGCTAGTAGGTAAGACGTTGTTGCATCGTGTAGGTATGGCCGTGCATTTTATGTTGGTGTCGGGGTTGCCACTTTAGGGAATGATACACCCCACTGTGGGGCCAGCACGGTGACTACGGGGTTTAGGGAGCCGATCGAATGGGTAGGGTAAGAGTAAGCGGTGGTAGGAGCAAGACGGCACCTACTGTAGCAGCTAGGTACAAGTAACTACCAAGTTTGTCATATGGGTACAGTTAGTGGGAAGGGATCAACCTTTAGTAAATAGAGACTAGTAGATGTGCAGTGTAATTAGGTAAGGTGGTGTAACTTAGCAAAAGTGCATTGTAACGAAATACATGTAGGTTGAGTTGGATAGTCCTTTGGGTGCTAGTCTGATGTTGACTTCGGTCTTCGGGGTTAGTACTTGGAGGGTTGTTCGCTTAGACAAGGTGTAGGATTGTCTTAGTACTTAGGAACGGAATCATCTTGTCCATCCTTTTTATCTACCTTATCTATGCTACAGCCATATCATGATACCTATTTATGTCTTGATCATTTACCTTACCTATTATTTGTTAAAATTACAGGACTCGCCAGACTTTATGTCTGACCCGTTTTGTTTCCACCTCTTTTCTTTCCTTCCCCCTGGTTTGGAAGGAGGGAATACTACAGCTTAGTGCCGATTTCATTCAGTTGCTTGAAGAGAGTAGATGTATCGCTTTGGACTCTCTCATCTTTATGGCTTTGCTTATGCTCAGTGGGGATTTATGCATTTATGTTATTTAAGTATTTGCTTCTTTATGTACTTTGAAGTTTTTGGAAAAGACTATTGATCCTGTTGAAACAGTTTTGGAGACTACTTATGTAAGCTTGTTTTGATTATGATACTATGAAATAAGTTTTATCTTCCGCTGTGTTGTTTTATTTATTTATTCTTGTAATTTATCTGTTCTATACAACTACAACGCTTCATGGACATTGATGCATTCCCTTTGTGAGTGACATTAATGGACATGGGGTGTTACATGTGGTATCAGAGCTATGGTTATAAGAACAGATAAAAAGTTTTGAAAAGTGTTTTCAAAAGTATTATTTTCCTAGAAAGTATTTTCAAAACTTGTTTTAAAGAAGCTCTTTTTAAGGAAAGTTTACTTTAAGGAGCATAATCCCCACAAGCCATACATATCTCTTTCGCTTCCCTTGTTTTGAAACTCTTTCTTTTTCTTTCCACCATGTCTGGAGCATCTGAGATTCCAGAGGGTGTTCATGTACCCAGTTGGTTTCGTTAATATCTCGGGGCTAGGGCCGCTGTCGCCGGTCCGGCCGACGTTCCTCCTCCCCCTCCCCCAACTCTAGTCATTCCTCCACGTGGAGATGCTTTCTCCAAGATATGTAAAGACTTTCGGTCGATGGTGGAAAACCTTTTAGTAGGTCTGAAACGCTCGTTGAAGCTACAGATTGGTTGAAAGAAGTGGAGGACCTGTTTGGCATTTTCGATTTGGACGATTGTAAGAAGGTCCAATTGGCTGCTTTGTTGACGAAGGACGAAGCTTCATTTTGGTGGGAGGTTACTAATGGAGAGTGTGTCGTAGAGACTTGGGCAGATTTTAGGGGAAGGTTTGAGTTGAAATTTCTTTCTCAAGTTGAGGAGAGTATGTACATGGAGAGGTTCTTGACATTGAAGCAGAAAAACTTGACCGTGAAGGAGTATGTGACCGAATTTAATAAGTTGGCGAGATTTGGGCTAGAGTTGGTGAATACGCCTCACAAGAAGGCCTTGAGGTTTGCAAAGGGCCTAAATGAACCGCTTCACAGTTTGGCTATGTCCCACATTCCAATAGGGGCTACGTATGAAAAGCTTGTTGATATGGCATACATGCATGAAGAAGAGAAGGGTGTCAGTACTTTTAGGCCACAAGATAAGAAAGAGGATCCAAATAAAGCCCAACAACAAAAGAAGGGTGGTAAAGAAAAGAGGAAGTGTCACAACTGTGGGATACCCGACCATTTGAAGAAAGACTGTAGGAAGAAGAAGAAATTCGCTTGTTATCATTGTGGTGATCCAGGTCATGCTGTCAATGACTGTCCTAAGAAGCAAGGGCAGAGAGCAGGTTCTACTTCGAGAGGGCAAGTTCATGCTCTCATGGCTCCGGGGCAGGAAGAGGGTAGAAAAATTTTTGTCGAAAGTTTGATTTTCTTGTTTGATCATCCTGTCCGTACCTTATTCGATTCTGGCGCATCACATTCATTTATCTCTACATCATTAGTTGAAACACTGCACTT
Source organism: Allium sativum (assembly GCA_030737875.1). Classification (NCBI taxonomy): domain Eukaryota; kingdom Viridiplantae; phylum Streptophyta; class Magnoliopsida; order Asparagales; family Amaryllidaceae; genus Allium; species Allium sativum. The sequence continues at coordinate 40,537,413 of CM060915.1, read as the reverse complement.
AAATACTAGTCTCGTTGTGGATGCCATTATAGTCTCAAATCCTATTGGTGGTCGGCTCATTTATCCATGGTTTGTAGGGATTTGAGATTGTCTATCTTAGGCGTTGGTTTTGAATGTAATGCTTTTGTGCTAGGTTTCATGGGCTATGGGTTGATTCTAGGGATGGATTGGCTAGCCAGATATGGTGCCATCCTAGATTGTGAACGAAGGGTAGTAAAATTGTTGACTCGTAGTGGAAAGACCCTCGATATTTCTTGTGACCCTAGAGGATCGGTGATGCTTAGTTATCTTGAGTCACTTGACGCATTACATTCTGTTCGTATAGTCCGTGAATACGTTGATATCTTCGATGAGGTGAGGGGTCTACCCCCAAAACGTGAGATAGACTTTCGTATTTATCTTGTAGACAATGCAAAACTAGTATCTCTGCTAGTACGCCACATGGCTCCTCGTGAGAGAAGGGAACTCAATAAGAAAGTAGGGGAGTTGCTTGAGAAGGGGTTCATAAGACGTAGTATATCGTAGTGGGGTGCTCCAGTAGTATTTTCCATGAAGGCGGATGGGTCCCTTAGACTTTGTGTGGACTATAGAGAACTTAATAAGCTTACTAAGAAGAATAGGCACCTACTGCCGAGGATTGACGATCTCTTCGATCAGTTAGTTGGCGCTATTATCTTCTTGGCGAGAAATTCGAATTGTTCACAGACCACAAATCGCTAAAATACTTGTTCTCTCAGAAGGACTTGAACTTAAGTCAGCAAAGGTGGATGGAATTCTTAGCGTCCTACGATTTCGAGATAGCATATACCCCTGGCAAGGGTAACGTGGTGGCAGACGCCTTAAGTAGGAAAAGGTTGTCCTTGAGTCCGTTGTTTGTTGAGCGGAGAAGCTTAGAGTTCATCTCTACGTTTGACTTTAGACCTTCCATTGACTTTGTACTCGATTTCCTAGCATCCTTAGAGGTCAGACCTACACTTTTGGGACGGATTGGTGAGGCACAGCGAGATGACCCAAAGTTGGTTGAGTTAGTAGAGAAGCTCATAAGGGGGGAGTCATCGAGCCATCTTAGTAGGTATACCCTTGATGTTAAGGGTTGGTTACGTAGGGACGGTAGACTTTGTGTACCACGAGATGAGAACTCGAGGAAGATCATTCTTGATGATGCACATCGTTCGAAGATGACCATTCATCCCGGCGGGGACAAGATGTACATGGACATGAGACGAGTTTACTTTTAGGCCAGTATGAAGAGGGATGTGGCCGAATTTGTCGCTAGATGCTTGGTGTGCCAACTAGTAAAAGCAGAGCAAAAGAAGCCCGTTGGGTTGCTTCACCCATTGGAGGTCCCACAATGGAAGTGGGAGACTATCTCGATGGACTTTGTTGATGGGTTACCGAGATCGAGGAAGAGTAATACAGGAATTTGGGTCATGGTAGACAGACTTACTAAGAGCGTCCATTTCATTCCCGTGAAGAGTAAGAGGACTGCTCCATGGTTAGCCTCCGTATACATTCGAGAGATAGTTCGTTTTCATGGTGTTCCTTCTAGCATAGTGAGCGATCGCAATCCTATCTTTACTAGCGAGTTTTGGAAGAGCTTGCAAGAGGCGGTAGGGACTCAGTTATGTTTGAGCACTACATATCATCCTCAGACGGACGGCCAGACCGAGAGGGTGAATCGTATTCTAGAGGACCTTTTTAGGTTGTGTGTCTTGGACTTCGGAGGTACATGGGAGGAGCATCTTCCTATGGTGGAGTTCGCGTATAATAATAGTTTTCAGTCTAGCATTGGCATGGCACCTTTTGAGGCTCTTTATGGACGGCCGTGTCGTTCACATACATGTTGGTGGGAATCTACGGATAAGATCTTGCTTGGGCCCGATATGATTAGAGAGACTTCGGAAAAGATCGATTTGATTCGAAGGAGGATGAAGACGGTGCAAGATAAGCAGAAATCTTATGCGGACAAGAGGAGGACAGATCTTGAGTTTGATATTGGGGACATGGTCTTTATCAAGGTGTCTCCATTACGGAATGTTGTTCGCTTTGGGTCCATTGGGAAGTTAACACCAAGGTTCGTAGGGCTGTTTCCTATTAAGGAGAGGATTGGACATATGGCGTATAGAGTGGAGTTGCCCGAGAGACTTAGTGGCGTACACGACGTATTCCATGCATCACATTTGAGGAAGTGCTTGCATGAGACCGCGGAAGTGGTAGAGCCGAGCTTGCTTAGAGAGGTGGAGATAAAGCGTGATGCGACGATTCGACGAGCTCCTACATGCATTCTTGGGTCGGAGATTAAGAAGTTGAGGAATCGAGAGGTCAAGCTAGTCAAAGTGCAATGGGGAGATGATGAGAGCGACGCTACTTGGGAGACGGAAGAGAAGATGTGTTTGAGACATGTTATGTATGGTGGATGCATGTGGATGCAAGTGTTTGCTAGTGGTTGCTCGTGGATGCATATACACACACTTTAGGCACTAGATCAGCTCAGTCACTTTCATATTGCATATTGCATATAAATGGATGTATTTAGTAAAATGAATGTACGTTGCATGTGTGTATCATATGGATGTTGCTTTTAAATGAATGGTTGTGCACACATGGTAGTAATGATATGTATAGGGTTCTTTGCATACATGATGGATACATGGCACTATCATTATTTGCATTAAGGAGGTCGACTGAATCAGAGGACCGCTTGATTTTGCATTAGTATACGGACATATACACACACTATGCATATGTATATGAAAAGCATTAGAAATCTTTTAAGGACCATGGTTGGTAGTGGTTGATGGTTGAGTAGATGGATGATTGGATGGTAGGATACGTTCTACTTGACTTAGAGATTTCGAGGACGAAATCCTTTAAGTAGGGGAGAATGTAACACCCCATATTTTCTGAGAATATTAAAATAACATATAAAAGAATAATTTATTTGAAAAAGAGGAATGAGAAAAGAATGATGTTTAGCATTGTTCTAAGGTTTGTAAGCAAAAGACTTAGTAGCTCATTTGGTTAGAACATGTGACTTGCATATAAGAGGTACAGAGTTCGATCCCTGCCAGCGCCATATTTTTGTTTTAGGGGAATGGCTAAAAAGTGGCTTAGTGTGAATGCAGTTCAAAAAGTGGTTTAGTGTGAAAATGGTTAATTATGAAGAAGTTATTAAGCCATGAAGTTTGTATGCATATGAGAGAAATATATATATATATATAGATATATATAAAAATTAAATAAATAAATATTCAAAAAAAATTCAAAACAGCGAATCGGGAGGGGGAATAGTCGAACCGCACCATTTTTGGAGTCGACCCGAGCCCCGCTAGGTTGACTAGAGGTCAATCCAGGGTGTTTGGTTGCCAACCCGTGGCCCGATTTGCCCTAAGGGATGATATGGCATCTGAGTGGTCCAGATCAGTTCTAGGGTTAATCCTAAGGCCTAAATAACATCCTACACCTATATATACACCCTAAGACCTAACCCTAATTCATAAATATTATCTATGCCACCATTATGCTGTCAAATTCTCTCTTAAACCCTAGTCGCCGCCTCTAAATCAAATCTCAAGTGTTCAACTTCAAGATTAGAGCTTCTACAACAATTCAAGAAGATAAATCAGCAACACCGCAACGTTTCTACACCAATTTCAACGCATAATTCTATTTTTTAACCACGAAAGGTGAGTACAGTGATTTTCACAATATAATGGGATTAATAGTAACATGATGAAGTTGTAAAGAGGATTCATATGTATGTATGTAATTTAAATCTCATCCAAGTCTTCACCTTTTTGATTCATGTCATCATATGCCTATGTTTCTATGTAAAGTTCATACCTTTTATTAGTTTATTCATGTTGAATCTGTCATTATGCCTCTATGCCAGTTTACATGCCCCTTTATTTCATGATGTTGTGTTAATTCCAATTTTCTGTGATTTGATTCTCTCTTCTTATCCCTATTCCTTTTATTTTTGGATCTAGGCTACCTTCGAGCCTATGTTAAAAATACGCGCGAATGCGAATACGTGGGAAGGATGGGAATATGTGAAATATGGAAAACTGGATATTGTTGGATATTTTGGATAATTGGATAATATGTGAAATTGGCATATTTGGGAATGAATTACATGGAATTGATGAAATTACCTATAATTGTAAATTTGTAATTGAGGCTAATTAATATGTAATTAGTGAAAATTTGGAATAGGCAATATTATAAACATGATTACATGTTTAATTGGATATACATGACATGAAAATTGGGTATGGGTGAAATACGGTTATTAATAAACCTTTGACACGAGGTTAGGCGCAATTGTGGCGTAAGACTGCCCGGAACCGCCCGGCAAATCCCGCTGCCACAATTGGACGTCTAATGTGAGAGGTCAAAGGAATGAATTGTAGGCGCAACGGTTAATGACACGAGGTTAGACCCGGTTTTTGGCGTAAGACTACCCGGAACCGCCCGGCAAATCCAGCGGCCACAAAGCGTTCTGTCTAATGTGGGAGGTCATGCACCGTTCGTCATAAGGAATGAATTAAGGAATACTAACCATAATAATACATGGGTATGGTTAGAGGGTTAAGTGGGGTGACATGTAAATTATGACATGTAAATATGGACTTAACCGGTATAAGATAAGACATGTAAATTATGACATGTAAGTATGGACTTAACCATAGCATGTGTAAGACATGGACATTTAAATTAAAATGGTTAAGTGGGAGAAAAACCTAGTAGGGACCAAGCATAGGTGGGAGGCTTGTGTCGGATGGGGGACCCGTTTCAACCAGTAACCCGTTTGAGTATCTAATTAGGCCCGGTACTAGTCCGGGTTTCGGGCACGCTTACTGGACTTGAATGTAAGAGGTCAAAACGTGAATAGCGGTGGCAACGCGAGTCCAACGGGTTCATGTGCGTGCATGGGTCCGGGATGGTAGGTAAGACGTTGTTGCATCGTGTAGGTATGGCCGCGCATTTTATGTTGGTATTGGGGTTGCCACTTTAGGGAGTGATACACCCCACTGTGGGGCTAGCCCGGGTGCCTACGGGATTTAGGGAGCCGATCGAATGGGTAGGGTAAGGGTACCTTAGCGGTGGTAGGAACAAGTCGGCACCTACGATAACAGCTTGGTACAAGTAACTACCAAGTTTGTCATGTGGGTACAGTTAGTGGGAAGGGATCAACCTTTAGTAAATAGAGACTAATAGATGTGCGGTGTAATTAAGTAATGTGGTGTAACGTAGCAAAAGTGCGGTGTAACGAAATACATGTTGGTTGAGTTGGATAGTCCTTTGGGTGCTTGTCTGATGTTGACTTCGGTCTTCGGGGTTAGTACTTGGAGGGTTGTTCGCTTAGCCAAGGTGTAGGATTGTCTTAGTACTTAGGAACGGGATCATCTTGTCCATCCTTTTTATCTACCTTATCTATGCTACAGCCATATCATGATACCTATTTATGTCTTGATCATTTACCTTACCTATTATTTGTTAAAATTACAGGACTCGCCAGACTTTATGTCTGACCTATTTTGTTTCCACTTCTTTTCTTTCCTTTCCCCCCCCTCAGGTTTGCAAGGAGGGAATACTACAGCTTAGTGCCGATTTCTTTCAGTTGCTTGAAGAGAGTAGATGTATTGCTTTGGACTCTCTCATCTTTATGGCTTTGCTTATGCTCAGTGGGGATTTATGCATTTATGTTATTTAAGTATTTGCTTCTTTATGTACTTTGAAGTTTTTGAAAAAGACTATTGATCCTGTTGAAACGGTTTTGGAGACTACTTATGTAAGCTTGTTTTGATTTATGATACTATGAAATAATTTTTATCTTTCGCTGTGTTGTTTTATTTATTTATTCTTGTAATTTATCTGTTCTATACAACAATAACGCTTCATGGACACTGATGCATTCCCTTTGTGAGTGACTTTAATGGACATGGGGTGTTACATCTTCCCACTCCCCTCGTCCTTTCTCGACTAATCCAATCGCTGAACCTGTCATTTCAAACCCTTCCTCGAGCCAACCACCCACCACACCCCCGCCGCTTGAACGTCCTCCAGCCTCCCTTGACCCTAGTCCTTCCGATCCACCTGTTCCAGCCTATCCCTCTTCTTCCATTCAACCCCAAATCAAAGATAATGTAATTCAATAACCATGGACTTCTTTCTTATTCAAGCGTAAGCCTTTAAATGCTGGGAAGTACATTCCTGTTGAGTTGGCCCTACAATTGAAAACGGAACTTTTAAGATGATACATGGTGTTCAGAAGCGGGTATGGTGGTATGCAATGAATCAATGGTTGGATTTTTCTTAGACAAGCCTCTTTCATACTCTGTTGTCGTTGCCAAACTCAATTCGCTCTGGAGATTAAAGCGTTCTGTTAAGGTAAAATCCGATGGAGTACTTTATTAGTTTGATTTTAGTTGTGAAGAAGATAGAAACCGAATACTACAGGCTGACCTTATCATCATGAACTTTAAGTTATTCATCATTAAAAAGTATGATCCCTCCATAAGTAATGTATGTGGTTACGTAAAATTAGTACTAGTATGTGTTAAGTTTTACAATATTCCGATTGTTGCATGGTCTAACTTCGGCATCAACTGGATAAGCAGTATGCTATGGAATATTCTTTGTATGGATGAGATGACTGAAAGTAGATAGAGATTAGCTTATGCTAAGTGTTTAATAGAGGTGAAACCTGACAAAGAGCTTTTGAATGACTTCTTGGTAAAAACAGTTGAAGGAGGTGTTCAACGGATTTATGTGGAGTATCTGTGGAAACCAGACATATGCAGTCTTTGTAAGACATCATTTATTTAAATGTTGATTGTGATAAAGAAGAAAAAACTAGCTAGGAATGTAGAAACAAGAACGGAAATCAGATGAACAACATTCAGTGTAATGTTAGAGAAACAGTTAAATGTAGGAACCCAATGCAAGACAACAGTGTAAAACACAATTGGCATGTAGTAGGCAATAGAAGGAATAAAAATGTAGTTCATGCCATGCATAATGGTAATGGTTTGCCAAGGCAAGACAATTAGATTAGGAAAAACACAAGTTTTGTTTAGGAAATAATAAAAGAAAACAGCTTCATTATTCTTGAAGAAGGAGAGATTGAAAATGATACTGAACGAGTAAAGGATTATAATTAAATTGATGAGGAATTTGCTAATATGGACACTCAAGAAATAACTAATATTGCAGTGCCCTCACTTGAAAGCTTATTGACAAGTAAGAAGCACCACTCTGTTGCCCCTTCACTGATATGGTAGGAATTGGTGAAATAAATGAATAATTAGTAGCAGAAGTGGAAGTGCATAACTTTTTTAGAGAGTTCATAATGCAAGAGTGTCTAAAAGACAGAAGAAGATGTAAAGCAAGGAAAAGCAAAAGTAGATGAAGTTACCAATGAAAAAAATGAAGCAGAGAACATACACAATAAAGACAAGGCAAGTGAAAACATGACTCTATTAAATGAAGACAACCAACCACCAAACGTTTTGACTCATCTTAATTTCTCCTTAAATGGATCTGCATGCATGCAAAACACTACGTCACAAACTCCAATACTTAACCCATCTAATCCTGATATTCATCCTCCCTCGCTCATTGATGTCAACATTTACTCCAACACTAACCCACCTCAAGCTTTAAAAGTACCCCCTCTTGACTCTTCAACCCTGTTCCACTTGACATAACTCCCATTGTCACCTGTCTAACCACTCCTAGTTCTACCCAAAAATAGTACTATCTAAGGAGCACGAAATATAGAGGTGCTCCACCACCTTCATTATAATCAGTGTTGAAAACAGTTTGTGAGTGGAACATTAGAGGATGCCACCACGACACTAAACTTGATCAATGTAAACTTCTGATCTCTGAATACAAGTTAAGTGTCCTTGCTATTGTTGAAACTAAACTCAATCTTGAGTTGACGTTAAGAGCAGTTAAGTACGTTAACCCCTCTTGGCATTATATTCACAACTTAGTTGGAGCTCCTTATGGAAGAATTCTCGTACTTTATAACCCAAACATCATGTCATTGCAACCTCTACACTCCTTTGATCTACATATCCACTGTCACGCCATCAACCAAAATGACCAGTCCTCCTACTACTACATTTTCATCTATGCTGCTAATAGTTACCTTTCCAGAAAAAACCTGTTCAGATCCTTACATTCGCTCAGGAAGTCTTCTCATCCATGGTTCCTACTTGGTGACTTAAACCGCTGTTTTGAAACCACGCAACGTATTGGTGGTAATCCCTTATCCATATTTGAAATTCTCCCTCTTAGAAACACTTTTGAACAAGCTGGTCTCATAAATATTATATGTGCTGGAATGCCTTTCTCTTGGAATAACAAAAAGAAGGATGGTCCTGGAACCTACTCTTTAATCGATCATGCCTTCTGTAGTGAAAAATCATTTAGCTTTTTCCATGCCCTACATTGTTCAATGCCCTCTCCCCTACTCTCAGACCATTCTCCAATCATACTACACCTTTGTGAGCTAGACATGAAAGGAAAATCAATTTTAAATTCTTTTAATAATTTGGTTGATGACCCTGAATTCCTTGACTTCGTTAAGAAAATTTGGGAGAAACCTACCTTTAGTACCCCTCTTATAATCATGCAGGAAAAGCTTAGAAGAACAAAGATCAAGCTAAGAGATTGGGCGAAGCAAAAATATGGAAGTGACAACAAGCAAAGTTCTTATTGGAAAGTAAAACTATGGAAAATTCAAATTACTATGATGAAAGAGTCTGCTAATCCTGTACATCCTCAAATTGAGACCTATACGACGAGATAATATCAAAGTGCTCTTAACAATGAGGATGAGATGATTAGAAGAAAGCACTTATAAGATGGAAGAAAGATGATGATAACAACAATGAATATTTCCATGCTTCACTTAAGAATAAACAATGTAGAGAGAATATAGTTTGGATAGTAGACAAGAATGGAGTTACAATCGTAAAACAAGGTGATGTCGAAAATGCTTTCCTTTTACATTTTACTGAACCATTTGGAAATAGTTATAACTTCACCCCTAACAATGATTTGGTTGACCCCTGCATACTTCCTAAATTATCTGTAATTGATTACCAATTTCTGTGTAATGAAGTATCTAATAATGAAGTTAAAGAAATGATGCACTCTCTCAACAAGAAATCGTCAGGAGGTCCAGATGGCTTCAATGCTTTCTTTTACTCTTCTTGTTGGATGTTCATCGACCAAAATGTATGTAAGGCTTTCAGGCATGTCTTCCTCAAATCTATCATGTTGACTTCTTTCAATGCTACAAATATAGCTCTTATTCCTAAGGTGAAAAATGCCTTTAAATTTCTGACTTTAGACCCATCTCATGTTGTAACACCCTCTACAAATGCATTGCCAAAGTAATCGCTTCTATGCTCAAACAGTTTCTTCCTGCTATAATCTCTTCTAATCAAGCTGCTTACTTACCTGGACGTGATATATCAGATAACATTCTTCTATCGCATGAGCTCTTAAATGGATATTCTCACTCTAATATTAGCTCGAGAGCTATGTTCAAATTCGACATAATGAAAGCATTCGACATGCACTAGTGGGACTCCATTGTGAGAATTTTGGGTTATATGAACTTTCGACATCACTTTGTTGCCTGGATTCTTACTTGTATTTCGATAGCTTACTTCTCTCTTCTCATTAATGGATCCATTGTTGGGTATTTCAAGAGTAAATAGGGTATACGACAAGGAGATCCGATATCTTCTTACATTTTTATTGTTGTGAAGGAGGTTCTAACTCAGATGCCGAATAAAAAAATTAAACGTGGTTTGTTCAAGCTACACCCTATGTGTCATGTACCTTGGATCTCCTCGTTAATGTTTGTGGATGATCTGGTTATTTTATGTGATCTTACGGTGTAGACAATAAATACAATCCTTGAAACATTGAATGAGTTTTATCTAATGATTGGTCTTAGAATAAATCTACAGAAGTCATATATGAAAGCTATGGGGATTTCAGATCTTCAGACTCAAGCAATTCAGGAAAGGATTGGCTTATTTAATAGCTTAGAAACTTAATCATACCTCGGTCTACCTCTCACTACAGCAAATATTACTGTTTCTCAATGCTTACCTCTTTATGATAAATTCATTGCTAGACTAAATCCTTGGACTTCTAGGATGTTAAGCCAAGCAGGGATACTAACCCTTATAAAGTCCGTTATTTTTTCTATGCAGGTATACTGGTCGAGAACTTTCATCCTTCCTTCTAAACTTGTTTCTATAATTCGTTCTTCCTTTATGAGATATTATTGGAAATGAAAAAATGAAGGAAAATATTTATCTCCGATTGCTTTTAAAAAAGTTGTAAGCCCTATAATCAAAGGTTGTCTGGGAATTGTTAACTTCAAACAGTGGAATTGATCTGCTTTCATTAGATATATTAATGACTTCCTCAATCAAATTGACAGTGTATGGGTTAAATGGTCGAAGTTCAATGTGGTGAAAGATAGGAACTTCTAGAATATGAATCAGCCTCAGAAAATAATCTGGACTTGGAGGAGAATTTTGAAGTTAAGATCAGTAATTCTTCCTAGTTTCAAATATTTGAAAACTCTTGACTCCAAAGTTCTTTTGCGGGATGATCCATGGTTAGAGAATGGAGTAATTCTATATAAAGAATTCTCGCATCTTGAAATGCCGACATCTGGAATAAGCCATAATGTTAAAGTAATTGATTATGTAGTTGATGGGAATTATTTTTTCCCTCATTCCTTTGTTAACAGAATCAATCAAATATGGGATAAAGCGAGAAACTTGAAGCTTGGTGGAGAAGGAACTAATGTAACTGTTTGGCGTGATAGTGGAAATAAGTTTCAAATTAAGAGAATGTATGAGAAAATTACTGGTATTAATGCTTTGCCGGTTAGTAGATGGAGCCGAAAAATCTAGACAAATGACAACTGTACGTGTGTATATCTTTTGATGTGGAAAGTTGTTAACATATCCATATTTACTAAAGACAAGCTAAATCAGAGAGGAATTCTATGTGAACATGTTTGCGTGTTCTGTACTGTTGGAAATGAGACAATTGATCATTTATTCTTTTATGCTTAAAAAGTTCATGTACATCGTTTGGAGAGAGAGAAATGCCCGGTTGTTTAATGGTGGAAATGTGAAGACTAATGATCAGATAAGAAGAAGTGTAAAGATGGAAATCAAAGAGGGTATTCGGCAGTTAAGCTTCACTTTCGACCCAGGAATATTGATAAGCCTTTTGTAACTTTGTTTTTTCCTTGTTGTATTTGTCTTCTTGTGATTGAAGAACCGTGTTTCAATGAATTCTTGTGTGTGTTGTATTCTCTTTTATTTCTTTGGTTCTTTAATAAAAGTGGTAGGGGTCCACTCAACCCTGTTAGCCTTGCAAAAAATAATAATAATTTTACATTACGAAACTGACAATTTGTGGAGACATGCAACACTTGTGGAAGAAAATATTGGCTTTGAATAGAATCACGACTATATTTATGATATGTCTTAATGGCTAATCAGTAGATTGATTGTTCCGCGTGCTGAGTGGATGAAGCCCTTGAAGAATTGGTAGCAAAAAAAGGTAAGATTCCTGAAAATAGTAGTAAACAATAATGATTTAATTTCAATTAAAGAAAAAGTGATAGTCAAGTTTAAAATGACGATAGAATAAAGCTAAACAATAAAACAATCAGTTTATATTAAACTGATATAATATACATGCCTGTGTGATTCATTGTAAAAAAAGGTGATACTAATAAAGGCAATAGTTTAGAAATTTAGGACAAATAGATCTGTCCTTCACCACTGAATATCACGTGGATAAAAAATAAATAACGATGGAAAAGTTGTGAATTTGTAGATAGATAATAATACTTATGGACGAAAATCATTAACTAAAAGTGAAGAGTAAAAAAACCATCTTCAATCTTAAATAATTCATTCTTTGAAAATTAGTCTAAACAGAATAGATTGTGTCAAGAAAAACATACTTTGGAAGATAGATTTATTGCAAATATCAGCTTAAAGTTTCTTTGAAACATACTTGAATAATTGTTACCATATTCATAAAATGTATCTGGCAATTTGAAAAAATAATCTTATTTTATCACAAGCATATCTTTTACCTAGAACAATGGCTAATATCCTACTAATTCTTGTAGTACAAGGGAAATTCAAAAACTAGCACTTATTGAGATTATCGTTGGGTAACCCTGCAGACTATCACTTTAACAACCCGGAATTTTGGAACCAATTTAAAATTTATTTTTAATTTATTTTCATGGAAATTAAACATTTTTAATGATTTATTTTGAAAATAAATGATTTAAATTTCATTTAAAACAAAGTTTGAACATATATATTTATACTAATTATAAAACGAGCTTCAAACGACGTGGTAGTTTGAAAATTTAATTTTAAACTTTAAATGATTGTAAAGAGTTCATTATAAATCAGAATTTGATGAAACAAGAAACGTTCGAATTTATTTAACTATATCTTTCTAACGAATGTAAGAAATTGATATTTTACTTTATGAATTGCAAGTTATGTCCAAATTAAAATTCCTAATAGTCGCTATGAAATTTATATATATTTTAATATTATATATAGCCCTTAAAATGACCATTTTGCAAACGATCACCATTTTTGTTGGCTCCAGAATATTAAATTATTGCTAGAATCCAAATTTTGCAATGTTTGGAGCTACTGTGTGGTCGTGCACAATAAATTGTGAATCGATCAGCCATTTGAGCCTAGAACAGAGATTTTTGAGAAAACGGACTCGGAATTCAACGAAACGAGTTTTATTACGACCGTATCATCAAGACATTGCAGTATGTCAATTTTCATCGCCAACGGAGTTTATGTGTGCTCGGGGCCTCGATAATTGTCAATTAGAGACAACGCTAACTAAAGAAATAATAAATAATTAATAAGCCCTACTATGTAAGATATTTTCCCTCTCCCGTAACCCTAATTCTTCTCCCTCTTTGTGAAATTGCAGCCAACCCCCTCTCCACTCTCAACGCATTTTGTAAATAAGACCTTAAACATAAAATAATTTGTATATTCTAATCCAAAAACAATTAGCCAAAACTCAATACAAGAATATTGTAGATCATGGTGATCTCTACCTACCACAAAAATTTCATGGCCTATCGTTGCACGGATTCACCAGAATTCCAGCTCAAATTCAGAAAATTGACTTCGGTTTTGGTGAAATTGTAATCAAATCAACGAGTATTAGATGATGGAACCTGTAACACCCCACCTCCGCTAGGGTGGCTCTTTCAAGCGACTCTGACTTTGGTGGGGCGTTTTTGAAACAAGGTAAACATGCATAATGATATAGCAAGGCAGGACATGACATATATATATATATGTAAATAAACAGGGTAAGTAGATAAAACAGCGGAAGAATTTTAAACTATTTTAAAAACAAGTCTGCTACATCATAATGTCAATTTCCCAAGTAAACAAGTCTAGTACATAAAATAACATCATCTGATACTGAAAAAGAAAACATAAAAGTAGCTATCCCCAAAGTGGAAGAAACCATAGCGAGCCCAAGTCCAAAGCATACATGAGCTATCCAAGAAAGCAGCTAAGATCCAAGCTAGGCTCCTGTATTCCCTCCCTGAGAACCTGGGGGGGGGGGGGGGGGGAACGGAAGAAAAGAGGCGAAAGAAAACAGGTCAGTCAAAAAGACTGAATAAGCCCTGCTACGATCAGTCTATAAACTAATAAAGTTAACATCATGATGGAAACTGAGATGATCATAGATAACAACATACTGGCATGATAAATTTACTACAAGATAGATAGAGGTGTCATCGCATAAACAAAGTTAAGTTTTGCACCACGGTGTACTAGCAAACCAACATAACAGGTGTTGATCCCTCAGCCCAAACTTTGGCCCAATAACATGAGGTGACCTTAATACAAGGTCTAGCCCAACGGTCTAATCGATCGGCTCCCTATAAACCTAACACGTCAAGTGTTGGTGTCCATATGGCCCACATATGGTTGTAGTTAGACTGTGCTGGGTCTACCTTTGGGTGTATCAAGCCCTCGGGTGTCAACCCCAGACACTTAAGCAATAATGCCCAGCCCTAACCTACTGGTACCCGTGCCTCGAGTTTGTCCAACATCGGACTACGTGCACGCCCGTAGTCCGCCGGACCCGCACCGCTGTACCACTCGGCCATCGCCCTTTGGTCGCTTACATCCGTCCAGTAATCGTGCCCCGCCCTAGCCTAGTCTCTAGGGTTGTGATGATACCAAACTGGGATTACTGCCGGAACAGACCCGCTGCTAGGGTTTCCTAAGAGGGTTAAGTGTGATTTAACCCTTCACTAATCATGGATTAAATTGGTTAAGTGTAACTTAACCCCATTCTAATCCCTCGAATCCCCAAGTGGATTTAACTGGCTAAGTGTAACTAACACCTAACCCCCTTTCAATCCCTCTAATCCCCAAATGGATTAAGTATCAGTGGACCCTGACTTAACCCTAATCATGAGGCATTAATTAATTTAATGCACCTTAACCTCTCACATTAGACTTTGTTGCGGTTACTAGTTAAGCCGGGCGGGTCCGGGTAGCTTTACACCACAACTTGGTCTAACCTCGGGTCTTGGCACCCCATGACCAACTTCCCACATTGGGTCCTATTGTTTGTAGCCACTAGTTAAGCCGGTCGGTTCCGGGTAGAATTACGCTACAAACTCAACCCAACCTCGAGTTGGCCACACTTATGTTTTCTAAGTGTCATGTCCACTTCATTTCAAAACATAATCACAAGTCAAACAATTACTTGGGTAGACCTAACTTAATAGGTAAATTCCCAAGGGGTAGACCTAACTTAATAGGTAAATTCCCAATCTTATATTTTCATGTATTTTAAGTTTACCCCAAAACCCCCAACGTCATTCTATTGCTTACATATTCGTAGTAACGCATAAAGGATAGGAAGAGGGAACTTGGCACAACATACATGATAAACTTGCACAACAACCATGCATAACATGTTAGGCTTGCACAACTTAGCATAGTGAACTTGCATATTACCATAAACATGCATAACATGTTAAACTTGCATAACTTAGCATAGTGAACTTGCATATTACCATAATCATGCATAACTTGTCAAACATGCACAACTTGTCATTTTAAACTTGCATAAACATGCACAACTTGTCAAAACATGCACAACTTGTCATTTTAAACTTGCATAAATATGCATAACTTGTTAAACTTGCAAATCATGGCTTAGTAAACTTGCATAAACATGCATAACTTATTAAACATACAAATCATGGCTTAGCAAACTTGCATAAACATGCATAACTCAATAATCATACAAATCATGGCTTAGCAAACTTGCATAAACATGCATAACTTATTAATCTTGCAAATCATGGCTTAGTATACATGCATAACTCAATAGACTTGCAAATCATGGCTTAGTACCCTTGCATAAACATGCACAACTCAATAAACACACATAAACCCCAACTTTCATCACACATTAACTTTAGAGTTTCTAAAATGAAGGTAAGAGGGCTTACAATGCTTATGCGGACTCAAATGAGTATAACAAATGCAAGAAACCCCTTATGCAACTAATTAAACCCCCCAAATGCAAGCAAACTTGATCAAGACTCCTCCTTTATGATGCCAATAGAAAAACAAGCCTTTAATGCAAGCTAAGGAGGATCATACAAGCCTAAATATGCTTGTATGCATGGAAAATCACTTAGGAATTAATTTAGGAATTGTATGAAGAGGGTGGAGGCCATGAGAGTTTTGATTTTGCCATAGTTTAGTTACTAGGATGACTAATGAATGATTTAGGGTAGGTTAGGGTCTTATTTATAGATTAGGCTAGTGATTTGGACCATAGGATTAACCCTAGATTCAATTTGGTCCATCAGATCCCGGAACTCTCTAGAAACAAGCCACAAGACTAACCCTAATCAGAAATGGTGCAACAGGCTAAGCAGCCCGTGCACCCCCTGTCGACAGGGCTGTCGACAGGGCAGTCGACATGCCTAGACCCCTGTCGACAGGCCTGTCGACATGGGGTCCTGGGCGGGAATTTTTCCCGCCTGCCCAGTTTGCCCTAACCCATGTTTTAAATTTAAAATTTAAATCTGTTTTTGCTTAGGAATTTTCTGCAAACTTCAATGGGCCTTAACTGGGTCATACGGACTCCGATTTTCGAAAACTCGGACTCTATTTCGCGTATTTTTCCGAGACGAACGCAATGGCATAGCCCGTTTCCCTTGATTCACATTTTATAATTAAATTCTGCCTCGATTTTCATTATTACAGGTTGATTGAAAATACGGGTTGTTACATTCTCCCCTCCTTAAAGGATTTCGTCCCCGAAATCTTCAAGTTAGGAAGAACATATCCTACCATCCAACATCCATCTACTCAAAACATCATCCACAAGCAATCATTGTCCTTAAAGGATTCTAAATGTGGTATGAACATATGCAAAAGTGTGTGTATATGTACTTATCTAATGCAAAGATCAGGCGGTTACTGATACAGTAAACCTCCTTAATGCATATGTATGTCAGTGAAAATCAGGCGGTTACTGATACAGTAAACCTCCTTAATGCATATGTATGTCAGTGAAATGAATCCATATGTATGCAAATTCCTAACATGGTATCTATATGAGTGCACATAACATTCATCCATATGCAACATCCATGTGGTAGCACAACAAGTTTCAACCATTAATAAGTGCAAGCACTCATGCATATGCAATATGAGGAGTGTGCGAGCCGATCTAGTGCCTAATTGTGTATAATGCATCCACGAGCAACCACTTGCAAACACTTGCAACCACTTGCAACCATCAAGCATAACATGTTTCAAATACATGTTTCATCCAAAGGGTTTCTACCTAAGGTTCTCATGACAAGATAGACACGATGAACTAGATAAACTAGATAAACTAGATAAACTCCTTTTTGGATTACAAGAAATCCATTCAAACTTTGACATATAGTACTAACCGATGAGTCTTAACCCCCTTATGGAGTTTACAACAGAAATAAGGTCGAGAATGGGACCGAGAGGATAAATACAAAAGATAACTTGCAAGCAAGCTTCACAGGAAAACAAGGATCAAGGATGCACTCTTAAAAAGATATGATGCGTGTATCTAGTCTTCCCTCTTCTTAGTCACGTTTCCTTGAGCTTAACTCAACTGTGCTTTGACTATTTTTCACTTCATGATTCCTTGGCTTCCTAACTATTTCCCAAATTCGAGTTGGAACTCATTTCATTATCGCCTCTCGTTTTTCTTTTCCACTTATTCTTCCTCCTGTATCCTTGGCTTAAACACACTATAACCTCATGATTTCATGCAAGCTCTCCAAAATTCACTAGTGAATCCTGGATCTCGTCCACTTACTATAAAGTATTCCATGCAGCAGAACTTTTCTTGAAAATACCAATCCACGTTGCCAATTGCCCTTATAAACGTGATTTTCTATAACTCATGCTTAATCGAAATGAACCATCCGCCTATGAGTGATAGGCCATACCTAGATTCAATTGCCTACCCATGGCTTCCTGTAGGCTATTCCAAAACTGGCCAACTTCTTGAGGGTAAACCGTTGCTAACCATGATGCAATCCTCTCGCTCTTCACCGGACTGAGATGAGCACCCTTCGTGAGTCTACCTATTATGATCCACCTACCCGTATTCCTTTTCTTTGATCTAGGTAGTCTATCCACATAATCTATCGAGATGTTTTCACACTTCCCTTGCGAAACTTCCAATGGAGGTAATGGCCCACTGGGCTTCTATGACTTGGCCTCAACCTGGTGGCACAACATGTATCCTGAAACCAACTCGGCCACCTCCTCGAATGATGCGCATCTTCAAGAACCTTCTTTACCAAGTCTTTCACTCGAGGAACACATAATCTCTTGTCGCGCCTTAGTCATCCTTTATAATATATCTAGCGAGGTGACCTAACATCTCGCCTCGAATCATCTGGTCCATATTCTTGACTAACTGCGGGTCTTCTTCCTGTGAAACCCCCTTCTTGATCCAGAAGAGTAAGTCTAAGCCCCGGGAATGCCAACTAACTAGCCAAACGGAGGAAGCTTCTTACTTCAATTGCCCTCCTCAGAGTTTTCCGGTCTTAACGCGCAACCACTTTAGCGGAACCCACCGCTAAGCCTTGCTTAGGAACTATGTGCCCAAGAAATCCAACTTCTTTCCTCCAAGATGGCACTTGGAGAACTTGACCTTCCACTGGAGATCCTAAGCGTATCCATCTCCTCCTTGAGATGTATAGCATGTTCTTCCTCGTTCTTTTGAGGAGATCAAAATATCGTCTATGACGACCATGACAAACTTGTTCAAGGACTCCCTAAACACCCTACCCATCAAGTTCCCGTAATATGTGTGTGCGTTAGTCAAGCCAAATAGCATGACTAGCCATTCTAAAAATCCATCTAGAGTCCTAAACACAGTCTTGTCAATTCCATCCTCAGCCATCCTAAGCTGATGGAATCCGGTAGCTAGATTAAAAGAAAACAGATGCTCCTACAAGCTGATCAAACAAATCATTGATCCTTGGTAACGGTTATCTATTCCTCTCACGAAAATCAACACATAAACGAAGCAAACCGTCCACATCAGTAGCGAATACTTCTGGAGCACCCTACTCGAAAATGCTTCGTCTCAGGAAGTTCTTCTCAAGCAACTCCTTGACTTGCTTTCTTAACTCTCATCTCGTGAGGTCATGTGCCTAACCGGCCACGAAACTGGCTTGGTATTACCAACCAGATAATGCGGAAATCTATCCCACATCTAGGGATAACCCCTTTACCTTCCCCAAGATATCAGGATATTCTCGGACCACCCTCACCGATTTCAAACTATCGATAGACGAGTTGAGGGATTCAAGATAACATAACATGACGGGACCCCTAGGGTTGCTAGAAATTTCTAAGGGTACTGCTGAGGCGAGTCATGAGCCTCACAACCCTATATACAAAAACCCAGAATGGCTCCAAAACAGGACAACCATTCCATGCCCACAACCAACCCATATCCCCCGAAACCGAGAATATATACATCCCACGAGAATTCTAAACTCAAGATAGAAATTTTCAAATCCACTCAGACCACAGACAGGCGGGCAGAACCCCCAATTGGATTTGAAACACATACGGGATCATCAACCAGGCTAGTACTTAGGTGCAAAATTCCAACTAGATTAGATGAAATAAAACTATGCGATGTGCCAGAGTCAAACAAAGTACGAACAGGGGAAAATCAGAAAATGTAAACCAGATTTTCAACAGAAACACTACCTCTATCATGAGCTGGAAGAACGGTGTTGAGGGGATGAACTCGCCCTCCAGATAGTCCTGCACACTGAGTCTGACCTTGCCCTTGTTTCCTCGGGCAATCTTTGTTGAGATGTCCAGACTCACCACAATGAAAGCATTCGCCCCGCTTTCTCTTCTTCTTCCTACATTCCCTGGCTATATGTCCAACTTTACCACAGAAGTTACACTTCCCATTCGCTCTTGGCTTGTCCTTGCGGTTGTTGTTGTTGTTATTCTTGCCTCGTTTCCCGGAATTTACCCTCTTGCCTTGAGACTCATTCGCCTTGGCCTCTTTCTTGTCATTGTTATCTTCTTCTTGAAGTAGGGCCATATTCGCCAAATTCTCGAAAGTCGCCCCCAAGGGTATATGAGACATGGCCAAACCATGTAATGGCTCGTTTAATCCTAGAGCAAAGTGTAGGGCCTTCTCCTGAGCTGTATTAACCAAGTCTAAATCGACCCGAGCCAGTTGATTAAACTTATCTATGTATTCCCTAATAGTCATGTCCCCTTGCTTCAGTGATAAGAACCTCAGTCCAAACCTCCCTCTAAAGTCATCCCAAGTCTCAATTGGCCTGGTCGCGGTGGTGACTACCCACCAACGTGCAGCTTCTTCCTTTAGCAACCATACTGCCAATAAAACCTTCCAGCGGTCACCTATATCAAAGGAGGCTAAAAGATCTTCGGTCTCTTTCAACCAATTCCTTGCTTCTACAGAAGTCTCTGTTCCATTAAAATTTTTGCCACCCATCATCTTAAAGTTCTTGCAAGTTTCCGCAAAATCCGCTTGTGGAGGCTGAGGGGGAAGAGGAACATCAGCTAGGGGAGGAGGAGGAGGAACAGCGGCCTCGACTGGGAAGACAACATTAGGGACACCCGGGACCGGTGCCGTGACTTCCAAGTACCGACGAAACCAATCAGGTATCGTTACTCCTTCGGGCAAGATGAGATTATCAGACATGCTGGAAACGAAAAGAAAAGAGTTCAAACGAGGAGTCAAAGGATAGTGCTAATGGCTTTTGGGGAACAGCCTTTTAAAACAACTAGACTTTTCTTTGGAAAATACTTTATACTTGATTTTGAAAATAGTTTTTCTTTTCAAAAGTTTTAAAAACCTTTTTATCCCTTCTCGTAAACCATATGCTCTGATACCAAATGTAACACCCCACCTCCGCCAGGGTGGCTCTTTCAAGCGACTCTGACTTTGGTGGGGCGTTTTTGAAACAAGGTAAACATGCATAATGATATAGCAAGGCAGGACATGACATATATATATATATGTAAATAAACAGGGTAAGTAGATAAAACAGCGGAAGAATTTTAAACTATTTTAAAAACAAGTCTGCTACATCATAATGTTAATTTCCCAAGTAAACAAGTCTAGTACATAAAATAACATCATTTGATACTGAAAAAGAAAACATAAAAGTAGCTATCCCCAAAGTGGAAGAAACCATAGCGAGCCCAAGTCCAAAGCATACATGAGCTATCCAAGAAAGCAGCTAAGATCCAAGCTAGGCTCCTGTATTCCCTCCCTGAGAACCAGGGGGGGGGGGGAAACGGAAGAAAAGAGGCGAAAGAAAACAGGTCAGTCCAAAAGACTGAGTAAGCCCTGCTACGATCAGTCTATAAACTAATAAAGTTAACATCATGATGGAAACTGAGATGATCATAGATAACAACATACTGGCATGATAAATTTACTACAAGATAGATAGAGTTGTCATCGCATAAACAAAGTTAAGTTTTGCACCACGGTGTACTAGCAAACCAACATAACAGGTGTTGATCCCTCAGCCCAAACTTTGGCCCAATAACTTGAGGTGACCTTAATACAAGGTCCAGCCCAACGGTCTAATCGATCGGCTCCCTATAAACCTAACACGTCAAGTGTTGGTGTCCATATGGCCCACATATGGTTGTAGTTAGACTGTGCTGGGTCCACCTTTGGGTGTATCAAGCCCTCGGGTGTCAACCCCAGACACTTAAGCAATAATGCCCAGCCCTAACCTACTGGTACCCGTGCTTCGAGTTTGTCCAACATCGGACTACGTGCACGCCCGTAGTCCGCCGGACCCGCACCGCTGTACCACTCGGCCATCGCCCTTTGGTCGCTTACATCCGTCCAGTAATCGTGCCCCGCCCTAGCCTAGTCTCTAGGGTTGTGATGATACCAAACTGGGATTACTGCCGGAACAGACCCGCTGCTAGGGTTTCCTAAGAGGGTTAAGTGTGATTTAACCCTTCACTAATCATGGATTAAATTGGTTAAGTGTAACTTAACCCCATTCTAATCCCTCGAATCTCCAAGTGGATTTAACTGGCTAAGTGTAACTAACACCTAACCCCCTTTCAATCCCTCTAATCCCCAAATGGATTAAGTATCAGTGGACCCTGACTTAACCCTAATCATGAGGCATTAATTAATTTAATGCACCTTAACCTCTCACATTAGACTTTGTTGCGGTTACTAGTTAAGCCGGGTGGGTCCGGGTAGCTTTACACCACAACTTGGTCTAACCTCGGGTCTTGGCACCCCATGACCAACTTCCCACATTGGGTCCTATTGTTTGTAGCCACTAGTTAAGCCGGTCGGTTCCGGGTAGAATTACGCTACAAACTCAACCCAATCTCGAGTTGGCCACACTTATGTTTTCTAAGTGTCATGTCCACTTCATTTCAAAACATAATCACAAGTCAAACAATTACTTGGGTAGACCTAACTTAATAGGTAAATTCCCAAGGGGTAGACCTAACTTAATAGGTAAATTCCCAATCTTATATTTTCATGTATTTTAAGTTTACCCCAAAACCCCCAACGTCATTCTATCGCTTACATATTCGTAGTAACGCATAAAGGATAGGAAGAGGGAACTTGGCACAATATACATGATAAACTTGCACAACAACCATGCATAACATGTTAGGCTTGCACAACTTAGCATAGTGAACTTGCATATTACCATAAACATGCATAACATGTTAAACTTGCATAACTTAGCATAGTGAACTTGCATATTACCATAATCATGCATAACTTGTCAAACATGCACAACTTGTCATTTTAAACTTGCATAAACATGCACAACTTGTCAAAACATGCACAACTTGTCATTTTAAACTTGCATAAATATGCATAACTTGTTAAACTTGCAAATCATGGCTTAGTAAACTTGCATAAACATGCATAACTATTTAAACATACAAATCATGGCTTAGCAAACTTGCATAAACATGCATAACTCAATAATCATACAAATCATGGCTTAGCAAACTTGCATAAACATGCATAACTTATTAATCTTGCAAATCATGGCTTAGTATACATGCATAACTCAATAGACTTGCAAATCATGGCTTAGTACCCTTGCATAAACATGCACAACTCAATAAACACACATAAACCCCAACTTTCATCACACATTAACTTTAGAGTTTCTAAAATGAAGGTAAGAGGGCTTACAATGCTTATGCGGACTCAAATGAGTATAACAAATGCAAGAAACCCCTTATGCAACTAATTAAACCCCCCAAATGCAAGCAAACTTGATCAAGACTCCTCCTTTATGATGCCAATAGAAAAACAAGCCTTTAATGCAAGCTAAGGAGGATCATACAAGCCTAAATATGCTTGTATGCATGGAAAATCACTTAGGAATTAATTTAGGAATTGTATGAAGAGGGTGGAGGCCATGAGAATTTTGATTTTGCCATAGTTTAGTTACTAGGATGAATAATGAATGATTTAGGGTAGGTTAGGGTCTTATTTATAGATTAGGCTAGTGATTTGGACCATAGGATTAACCCTAGATTCAATTTGGTCCATCAGATCCCGGAACTCTCTAGAAACAAGCCACAAGACTAACCCTAATCAGAAATGGTGCACCAGGCTAAGCAGCCCGTGCACCCCCTGTCGACAGGGCTGTCGACAGGGCAGTCGACATGCCTAGACCCCTGTCGACAGGCCTGTCGACATGGGGTCCTGGGCGGGAATTTTTCCCGCCTGCCCAGTTTGCCCTAACCCATGTTTTAAATTTAAAATTTAAATCTGTTTTTGCTTAGGAATTTTCTGCAAACTTCAATGGGCCTTAACTGGGTCATACGGACTCCGATTTTCGAAAACTCGGACTCTATTTCGCGTATTTTTCCGAGACGAACGCAATGGCATAGCCCGTTTCCCTTGATTCACATTTTATAATTAAATTCTGCCTCGATTTTCATTATTACAGGTTGATTGAAAATACGGGTTGTTACAGAACCAAAGAAAAAAAATTGTAGAAGAGAGGTTAGGTTACAACTTTGCTTCAGATTGTTCGGTATGAATCAGACTGTGGTTGTCGGAAAACTTGGTTGATCCGAGGACATAGTGTTTGTGAATCTCGGTTCGGTTTTTGGTGAATTAGAGGAGCTAGGTGGTGATTCAGGCGATGTAACCGGAAGGTGGTCGAAGCGCCATGGCGAGGAGCAGCTAACGATCCTGCTCTGCGACCGTAATGATGGCTAGAGGCGATGAAATCGCCTGGAAAGGCCAATTGGGGCTTGGGCAAAATTAGAGTCGACGGCGATTGGGGAGGAGGTGCGCCATGGACCGACGACATCGACGGTGGGCCTAGGTTGGTGGCCAAAGGCCTCTGGTGGCGGCAGGACGTGCCAGGGGTTGCTGAACGTGAGCGTGAATACAGGGTAATTTGGGTTTAATTTATAAACTAGTTATTTTAATTATGTAATTAATGTTCGGACGTTAATATCTTTTTCCCATGAACTCAGAATCATGCGAAACTTGGTCCATTGCGATCGTGGAGTCGAGAGCTATGCTACAAAACTAATTCGATCAAATTTAGAGCAATTGAATTTTTGGGTTAAATTAAACCCAAGTTTAATTTGACTCAAAAAAATCGTCAATTAAAGACCAACGGAATGGAAATCAAAGTGGGAACTCTCTCAATCAAATATTTTATACAGTTACTTATTTTTATAATTGAATATATATATTGATTGTCAGTGATTGCAGTATTTGGTTGGTAATTGATAGATGTTTACAATTTTAATGTTATCATTTTTAAGTTGTGATTATATATGCAGATATGTTCACATAGACTGTGATGTAAACCCCACACAGGTCTTAGGACGATTATTTTACACATCGCCCAAGTATAAAAATAATAATATTTGTTTGGTGGTTGAAAACCCCACACGGGTCTGGGGATGATAATAATTCACATCTCCCTTGGATTAATTTGTATGTCAACCGATTGATTGACAGACTGACTATGAGCGTTATTTAATTATTTATTGCTTATAGAGTTGTAAATTGCACTCTAGATGTGAACTGAATGTTTAATAGTTTTTTATCACTATTTTTTTAATACATGTGATGTATGGAATCCATATAAATAAAATTATATGGCAATTGATTGAGTCTGATTCTAATTCAGGAATAACGAATATTTTAAAATAATATTCAGTGAAGAATCAAAATGTGATTTTTATGTCTTATTTTGGATGGACACGAAAATATTGAAATATTCATAACTGAAATGAATATGAAGCCGAGTTAATTAGATATACGCCATTTGAACTCGAACGAAATTTTCTATCGATTTTATTCATTTTGTAATGAATATCAAAAAGATTTGATTTCAAAATATGATATTTTGAAAATATTATCATTTTAATATTATAATGATATGGAATATTCAATTTTGATTTAAAATTGAAATGGAAGTCGGAATCATTTTAAAATGAATTTATAAACAATTTATAAAATACATTTTAAATGGAATCCGATGAAATATATAATATATATTTAAATGGTTTGAATAGAACGTGTCGCACTGCGACCGTTCATGAATTTTGACCATTAGCTTTGAATTGACATAATGGGAGATCCGACCGTCGGATTCTCATAAAACTGGAACCATTGGGTTCGTATCGGAAAGATCTTTCCAATGAACATAATAGGTTTAAATTTGAATGGTCAGATTTTAAAATATATCCAAATCAGTTTTGGAAAAGATCGCTATGGATGCAGTTCGTTGGCCGATATTGAAAACAGATTGTAAGGGCCTTAATAAAATTATTAAAAATATGGAAAAATCATGTAAAATCATAATAAATGATTTGGAAAGATTTTTGGATGAAATACTCCAAGTTTGGAAGGATAAAAGATAAGTTTGTCCAAATGAACTAGTTAATAACTAGAATAATAATCCAATGCGTTTTAGAAATTAATAAATTGGACAGTGAATTGTTTTTAACGTAACCAGAAGTTTCCATCATATATATTGGAATGGATTTGAATGGGAATTATCTTCGGATATTCCGATATTGGATTTCGTGATTATACGGATATTGTTGTGGGAATTCGGAAAATATTGATATCGTTATTCCAAAACGATATCTGTTTGTTTCAGAATTTGGTATTTAATGTAAGTCGACATGATTTCCATTTATGATCTTATATTTAATATCAAAGTGGATTTTGGGGTTTGTTGTGGATGGTATCTTAAATGATACTGTTCTTGAGCCCACTTGTGAAAGTAATAAATCTTTTAATTAAGATTTAAGAAAGTTTTCCGGTTTATTTAATTAAATTGGAACTGAACGGAATTCGATTAATAATAATCAAGATGAGCTTCTCTGAAGGAAGGTATTTACTATTTATGGAATTTAAAATACTTTGTCGTTATTCCACTAATAGTATTGGTCGTATAGGGAAATTTATACCGATTATAAATTCATTAAATTTTTGTGAAGATTCCATATTAAGTAGAAGATGATTTTTGGTTTATTGTGAACAATGTTTTTACATGACATGTAACGACCTGGGTAATTCAATGCCCGAATTTCGACAATAACACTTAATCCTGTATTGTTTGCCAAACCCAAGTATCGAAAACACCAGATAGTTAATCGAAAGAAATTAGAGGGTAAGAAAAAGATAAGAAAGAAAGATTATAATAGAAGAAAATGAAGAAGAAGAACTAAACACAATATACTAAGTCTCACATCGCAGCGGGATAAAATATAATGCAGAAATAAATCTTTATTTAAAAACTTGAAATAGTATTTAAAATTATTAGATTATAGTGAACATCCAATACATCTGGACAGTTATGACAGCCTATCCTCATTTATAACACACAGCGGAATAATATATCATACGTCTGAACTCTTCCTGCTTGTCTCCTGAAGTCCATTATCATCTTACCCTGAACCTGTACAACTCGGTTTGACCCATCTTGGTCTGACCCGTGCATTACAAACGCCAGGATCAGTCTGGTGAACCAACGTGAGGAAAACCCACTACATTTTTGGTATCATCCATCTTGATTTTAAAGCTAAAAATCATTTGAAAGAAAAGATAATCGTAAAACCAGCCCACATATAAACACGGACGGTTTTTACCTTATGATAACCTAAACCATTTTTGAAATCATAATTATTCTGATATTATAATAGTGTCTAAATCAAATAAATAATCATCTAGCAGAACGATTGCATCTCACGTTCTACATATATAATATAAAATCAAAAATCGCGGGCGCTTATTGGACATTGGATTTCCAACTATGACAAGGTATGGAACCACCTTCCGATCAGTGTACTCTAGAGGGGATACATTGGAGTTCAACAAGAACATCTTGCAACTCAGCCACACATGACCGACCACCCATTTCTCTTGAGTGAATCGAATATATTGTCACCTTACGGTTGCTAGCAACATAACCGTTCCTGGGAGACACAGAAGTGAAAAGAAGTAACAATTATGAATATTCTCTAGATGGTGACAATAAACCATAATGAGAGCGACCCACTTAGCCATGTTGCCTGCCCGATTTTTGTCATTTCCCGATTGTGAGGCTTAAGGTTTAAAATTACTTCTTTAGAACATCCGGCCACCATTCACTTGGAATGCCGCATTGTCAGATCCGTCAAATCACTAATTGACATCCACAAATATATTCTGGGTGTTAAGCTAAGAAGTGCCCCTTTTTCCACCAACTAGATATATTTGTAAAAGTCAATGTACGTAATTTTTAGGAAATACTCAAGTATACATTCGTCCTTACAAGTTGTCCTGGGACTAGATAAACCGAAGGCAGCCTCCTACCACATCCTAGGAATCACCTTATCGATTGGTAGCGAGTAGCCCTTGCATTGCGTCGATTTCAACCATGACAGGATCCCCATCAAAATATCTCTGGGCGCGACTCCAGAGAATTCGACAAGTAGTCCTTTACTTATGAAGATCCATGGTCTTCACTACTCCATCTTTTAATCAGCATCTTCTGCATTTACATATTAGTTAGTTCTAAATGGTTTTCGAATAAATTCGATCTCGGTCTTTCTGTACCAACAATCGTATTAGGCCAGATTTAATAGTCAGTTATTTAACTATTAATAAAAAAAACCATTCATCCATAAAAGGAAATTGAATTCACTGTTTTAGTATTCTTTATCACTTTAGCCTTTTTTTGATTAACCATTCATTAATTCAAAACTTTTCCATTTTTCCAATATTTGAAATACTCATTTCTCTTCTTATATTTATATATATAAGAATATTCAAAAAGCCCTTTTTAATTTAAAATCCTTTTAAGCACTATTTCTCATCTTGGTCATTAGTCTCTGACCATAAACTAGTAAGAGAATAATTCACTAAGTATCGACCCCAAAGGTTGAAACCAAAATCAAATAAACACTCAAAGACCATTCAACTCACTAATCTCCATTCCGTTTTAATTTCCTTAACTCCATTTCTTCTTCTAACAAATAAAAATTCCAATTATCGATTATCACTTCAAACGAGATATTGATCTCAACTTATAACGACTTCAAATATTTTACTTAAAATATGATTTATTAAAACCATTATTGAATATTCCATAAATATTCTTTATAAGCACCTTTACAGTTTTATTACAATTATCATAGTTTATTTCAATAACTTCATTCCATAAAAACATTCATACATAAATATCCATTTTAGTTTCTATAAATCTTATATAAAATTCTTTAATATTACTCTTCAAGTTAGTTTGACCTAAATCCAATTAGAAATTATTAATTTAAAGCCCTTTCTAATTTTCCTTTCAACGAATTTCTATTTGCAAAGATTTCGCTTTTACCCCTTATTCATTTCACCGTGAATAATATTACTTAATACAAGTTCATTCTTGACTTAATTAGTCATCCTGAATTCATACATGCAATTTCAAGTTTAAATTCTACTTATAACTTCTATTGAGTTATTTCAAAAAATCTCCTTTATATTTTCCCTTGTAATTGGAAAATTCTCATCCATTTCAAATGTTAGTTTTCAACCCACATTTCCACTTTCTTTTCTGAATCCACGCTAAAATTATAACTTCCTCAAATACTACAAAATAATGGTTTTCGCTTCTTTATAAATGTCACTTATAAAATCGATTTCTCATCTTGTTTGTTAAAACAAATATTAACTTTTCAATTCTATTTAATTCGGTTTCTAAATCAACATTTCTATTTGAAAATAAATATTTCCTTTTAAGCTCTTTTTATATTTCAATTTCTATTTTGAAATCCATATATTATTGAAGGCATTCAAAATATCCACAATCAAGGTCTAGCTCTATTTACACGTCCAAACATTTCATAAAATATCACAGGTCATGGGTCATATCAGAATATATGTGAAAAACATAAATTATAAATGTAGAGGGATGTAGTTGGAACCCTCCAACTTGTCTTTCCTACATCCACAGATGTTAGTCAACAATAATAATACCCATCCTACTTCGAGGCAGGATATTACAGCATAGAAGGTTATCCACTATATATATTGTGGGGAGCATATGCAAATCAACCACTAATGGTACTTCGGGCATCCGCTAATGGTAGTGCGGGAAACATACCTAATCAACAATCACCAATATTATTATATAATATTATTATATACTATTATCACTTTATATCAATCAAGTTATCGTCCATCAAGCAATAAATTGAATTTGAACTATTAAAAATAGTTCTCAAATATTTAACTGAGTGAGTTTAACCCACCTTGTTTTCCTCGCCGAATATCTGATTAAATTCTGTCTTGTTTCGGCTACGCATTTACTTGAATTGTCTTGGATAAATTTATTTTTCTCCTATGATAAATTTTAATAATCGGTTAAATAATTATTAATCTAAACTAACTACTAAAATAAGTTATCCTATGTGAATTTATCGATTAAATATTTATTTATTTAAATTAACTACTTAACAAATAAATAGATTTTCTATGTAATTTAAATCTTCGTTAAAATATAAACCTTATTGTTACAGCCATCCATTCGACCAATTGACGGAGCAATTTCCAGATCAGCTCCTAAAATTTCATTCAGCTCTACTACAACATTTCGTCAAACGCCTCATAGAGATCATATTCTTCATTCACTTGACATAACCTTATACTCACTATCTTACTGTCTACTATCTGTCGCAACATCCACCTTGATTTTCAACCATTATTGCAAATCTTCACACTATCACCGTTCATACATCCTCCTCCCAAACACTACCATCCAGTGCATGCCTAAGCATCACATTCCCAAACCACAGACCAAACATTCCAATAACAATTTTCACTGCCTACATTTTCCCAAACCATCACACTGTAAAAGAAAACTCTTAGATGTATCTCCAAATTTTGATCCGAGCTTCCCATGTTTTACTACGGCAAGCCAACATCCCTGTCCCCGAAAAGAAGGAATAGATCGAATCCCCAAACACTCCATTATCAAACCCCTAACCCACTGTCGGCCTTCTGCCCAACTCCATTGACTATCGCACCTTTCCAGTTCATTGTTATTCGAACTCTGATCCTCACATTTGCCATCTGACAGAGTCGAACTCCCCCAAATCAACGCATCTCAGATCGTCGTCAAACTCCATTAACGAGCCAAAAGCACGGATCGATGTTCCCCAAACACCACTTCGAACAACGTTTCTTCCTTGAAAACGCTTCAGGTCAGGTCGAGCTTCAGGGAATTCGTGAATTTCGAATCGCGGTGGAATGGAAATTGCAATTTCCTATTTTAGTATCTAATTTTCAATTTTTTTTATCGAAGAACTTGGAATTTGTTTTCACGGTAGAAAAAAGAAAAATCAAATGAATGAATTTGTTTGGAGGATGGGGAAAGTTACTGAACACAAAGAGTTATTATATATGAGAACGATAGGAGGATAGGAACCATGTCGTTTCTAAAAGTACAGATAGCTTTAGTCGTTGACATTAGGAAAGGTACATTTGCAGCGTACTGAAGGTTTGGGTAGAAGGAAAATCGAATTCGAATGGGACAATTGAAAGGAGAAGATGACTGTAATTTTCAGAGTAGCCTATGTTAGTAGATATAGGTCGTCTCCTATTATATATATTTTTATTTTAATTAATTTTATTTATTATTTAACAGTTGTGACCTAATTAAAATACCCTATGATTACAAACCCCAATTTGAGCGCAACGAATAACATTCCTAGGGTCTTAGCACGATTCTGAACACACAGGAACATGTTTCGTAGTCTAATTTGACCATATAGAGAAGATATTAAATTAAATTGATGATTTGAAATTAAACTCGATTTAATATAAATTGACTCAAAAATAACAATTAAATTATTATTATCATATAAGTATACACGAACAGAATTCATATGAATTCCAGAATAAATTAACTTGAAATCTAAACTCGATATTCTATTCTGCAGTTAAATAAATATTAAATTGATTTAAAATCGATTTATTTTATTAAATAAATTGAAATGACCCAAACTCACTGGTGATGGAAAGCCCGGATTGAGTTGAGAACACGACGCATCAAAACACAAACAATTGAACATTTCATTACTATTGCAAAAATTATCAATAGAGTACAAGAATATTCCAGAGTATGGATAAATATTACACATTGGAAATACAATATCAGAGATTTAATAAATTACAAAGAAGCGGAAAATATAATACAATGCGTAGCGGAAAATACATCACTAGCACAACTGAAAGAGATACACGAATACAAAGCTTTTCGAATATAGCTCTAGTTGTAACTCAGGGTCATGTGAAAAGAAATATCTGCAAATACCAAAACTACTAGTTGCCCATGTGAAAATTATGGGCACCCAGAGTTTAGGTAGAAACAATAAACTCTGAGTCAGTCATGGGACTGGTACGAGAACAAAATCATTTATTAATCTTAAATTTTAAAGTTGGGAAATCATGGGACCACGCCGTATAACACGGAACGGGTTTACTCCACATGAATCTTAGTTTAGAATAAAACAATGCAATGCTTTTTAGAAAAATGAAGCTATTATAAGACTCGGGTCCCATCACATAACACAATGCAAGCCGGAGGATAATATACTTGATACATATAAAACAAAATTATTTTGATATTACTATAAGTGTATAGTGTCGAAACAATTTCAAATATAAATGTATCAATCATAGACGGCATGGGTACCATATATCATGTCGCTATATTAGTTCTACAACTAAAACCGAAAGGTCACGTATTGGAAATTGGATTTCCATCTATAAGTTGAGGCAAGAGATGGTTCCTCACTGATTCGAAACACTCTAGCAAATGTCTTAGGATTCGGACGTTGGCGAACCCTTGGATCTTTAGGGCCAGTCCACACATACTTTAGTGGATTAATTATTCCTGAACACACGTTTCTCAGTCCTATCGGACCTATCTCTGAGCCACTAGGGACTGAATATCTGAGGTAACTCATTCCATCATCCACAAAAGTAAAAATGTCTAGGCTCCAAACCATGACACCACTTAAAGCTAGAAAGAAACGCATGCACTCCCTGCAGTCACGATCCCATTTTTTACTCATACCGGGTGTGAGGCTCGCGAATTAACGCTATACACAAAGCAATGTTATTTAAAAATGTGATTTGATCATGAACCACAAGACTCTGCTTTTTAATAAAAGCCTTGATAATTTGCATCTTAGCATGCCACACTGACAATTCACGCCATGCAACTGATATCTATCAATATATAACCTCTAAGCTCATACATCTTAGAGAAGGGTGTTAAACAAGAGAATAAATTCCCTGCCACCAAACAGATATATATTTAATAGAAATCAATCAACAAAAAATGAAATCCAATGTCGACACACATCCATTTACAAGACCATTCTGGGTCTGAACGAAATCGGAGGCACCTTATTCCTCGTCCTATATGTCCAATACAGGAGAGAGGTCCTCGCATATCCGTCGATCTCTAAGTATATCTAAACGATCACCACTTATTACCTTGTCTTGGGTGTACAACCCAATCAAGACATCAGTAATCATCCAAAAGATGTGAAGAACTCCGGTCTTCAACCACCGTCTTCATCGTCGACTTTTAGTCGTCGTATTAATTATTCAGAATGGGTTAAACTCGTTCTTTCCGTATAGTTCGCGTATTTTATAATAAATAATAAAGTGCTATAAAAACACATCATACGCCTCATTCCGATTTAGAATATTATTTTATCCCAATATTCACATTTTTATGGAAAGGTTCTCATTAATTTTATCAAAGGTAAATTCTTTTAAATTTATTCTTAAATCTTCCTTTGGATATCCATTTCAAAAGAATTTATTTTATCCTTTATCAATTCTAAACCAAATTAAGGTTTATCAACTAGTCAGGGTTAGCGAGCCTTACCGAAGTAATCATTTATTTATTAATCCCAATCCCAATCTATTCATCCCATAGAGAAAAACTGGCAGTACTCCATATTTAACACCCACTGTGTTATCGGTAAAATTAATTACCATTTCACATTCAAATCTAATTAAAGATTTAATCATCGCCTGGAGTAAAAGTGGTGGTACTCCATTCTTGATCATTTCATGACTTCGATAAATTTAATTATCTCTTTCTCATTTTAGTCTAATTAAAGATTCACTAAAACTCTTGTTTGGTTTAAATCTCAAAAGTCCTTATTTAATGATTATTCAACTTTAAGAAATTAATCTTGCCTTTAACTGGGTTAAAGAACCAATGTCATTTAAAACACAGTTCTCGATAAACCCAAAATCATCTTCCATCAAAATGGATTCTACACGGAAATCATAACAGTGTATAATCGATATAAATTCCCATATCAGATTAATAATATAAATGGAATAGCGGCAAGGCCTTTTAAATTCCATATATAGTAGCGGTCTTCATCCATAGAAGTTCATCTCAATTATTACCAAATCGAATTCCATTCAATTCCAATTTACTATATTAAATTGGAAAATTTTACTTTGGAAAAATTTCCATTTAAATCTTAATAAAATATTTATAAATCCAAATTATCTTTTCATTGTTAATTGGGTTAAAGAACAAATGTCGTTAAAAACACAGTTCACAATAAACTGAATTCACATTTCATTTTATTTCAATTGCTAAATATAATTGGAAACTCTAGTAATCTTAATTAAAAGATTTATTCTTTTCATACGGGATTTAAGAAAAGTGTTATTGAAGACACCATTCACGACAAACCCAAAATCCAATCTATTCTATTTAATTCCAATTAAATATTAATTAATTGGAAAACTTCATTAAATCTTAATTAAAAGATTTATTCTTTTCTCAACTGGGTTTAAGAACAGTGTTATTAAAGACACCATTCACGACAAACCCAAAATCCAATTTATTCTATTCAATTCTAGTTAAATATTAATTAATTGGAAAACTTCATTAAATCTTAATTAAAAGATTTATTCTTTTCTGAACTGGGTTTAAGAACAGTGTTATTGAAGACACCATTCACGATAAATCCAAAGTCCAATTTATTTTATTCAATTCCGATTAAATATTAATTAATTGGAAAACTTCATTAAATCTTAATTAAAAGATTTATTCTTTTCTCAATTGGTTTTAAGAACAGTGTTATTGAAGACACCATTCATGACAAACCCAAAATCCAATTTCACTTCAATTCATACATTGGAAAATTCGATTATAATAAAACCATTGCAAACCCAATTTATTATTTCTAAAATAATTAGATTATTATTCTAGTTAATAACTAATTCATTTCGATAAAAATATATTTTTATCTTTTCAAACTTGGAATTTTTTTCAATCAAAATCTTTCCAAATTATTAATTATGATTTTATATAATTTTTCCATATTTTTAATAATTTTATTAAGGCCTTACAGCCGGTTTCCAATAACGGCCACCGAACTGCATCCATAGCGACCTTTTCTGAAATTGATTTGGACATAACTCCAAATCTAATAGTTAGATTTCAAATCTCTTATATTCATTGGAAAGCTCTTTTTGATACGAACCCAACGGTTCCGGTTTTACGAGAATCCGATGGTCGGATCTCCCGTTACATCAATTTGAAGTAAATGGTCGAAATTCGCGAACGGTTGCTGCACGGCGCGTTTTATTCAGGCCATTAAATATATATAATATATATATTTCATCGAATTCCATTTAAATCTTATTATAAAATATTTATAAATTCATTTTAAAACGATTCAAACTTCTTTTTCAATATAAATCAAATTTGTATATTTTATATCTTTATCATATTAAAATGATAATATTTTCAAAATGTTAGATTTTTAAATCACTTCTTTTCGAAATTCATTATAAAATGAATAAAATCGATCGATAAACCCGTTTGGGATAAAATAACGTTTACTACTTAACTCGGTTTCACATTTCAATATTTTTGTCTCCATCTAAAATCGGACATCAAAATCATTATTTTTATTCTTTACTTAAAATTATTTTAAAATATTCGTTATTTTTAAAATATTCTTTATTTTGAAAGATTCTTTATTTTAAAATATTCTTTATTTTTGAATCGGAATGCGAATCAATCAATTATCATATAATTTTAGTTATATGGATTTTATACATCACATGTATTCAACATTAATGATAAATAATCATTAAACAGTCCATTCACATCCAGAGTGAAATTTACAACTATGTGAGCATTAAAATAAATAAATAACGCTCATCACAGACTGTCAATCCATCGATTGACATACAACTAAATATTGGGACTAGTGTATGTCAAATATCATCCCAATACCTGTGTGGGGTTTCCAAGCAACAAAAGTTTATTTAAATAAATCATTGGTTAATAAATTTAACCAATTCTAATTCGGTTTGAATTAATTTT
Source organism: Allium sativum (assembly GCA_030737875.1). Classification (NCBI taxonomy): domain Eukaryota; kingdom Viridiplantae; phylum Streptophyta; class Magnoliopsida; order Asparagales; family Amaryllidaceae; genus Allium; species Allium sativum. The sequence continues at coordinate 40,501,823 of CM060915.1, read as the reverse complement.
CTACTTAGCCAATTTTACTGGTTAAAATTATAAATAGATATTTATAATTTAACTTCAACTACCACCTTAATGTCAACATTATTTTTAATGTGTTAATCATCACAACATCACAAACAAAACATAATACAATCAATTAAATCGTCCATGGTCTGTGGACGAGGGAGGTGAGCTAACAATTTATAATGATTAAAACTGATAAAAACCTACATTGGCAATTCTATATATTTTTATACATAAATAAAATAACATGATAAAGTATAATTTAGTGAGGAGTTCTCACCTTGGGTTTCCACTCCGTCATTTTTTTTCTGAATTTCTGAACTGTTTGGTTTGCCCGAAATTCCAACGCAATCTTTTTCACGCTGTTCATAGTAAACATCACATTTTTAATACGATGTTTATATATTTAAAAATCGCATTTTCAAACCTTGCTATATATATAAAAAATCATATTTTTATATTTCTAAAAATTATTTCATAGCTATGATAAAAATCACATTTTTATCTAACTAAAAATAATATTTTACCTACTAAAAATCATTTTTTTACCTACTAAAAATCATATTTTTATCTACTAAAAATCATATTTTTAATAAATCTTCATATATTTAAAAAACACATTTTTAATACAATACTATACATTTTTTAATTCAATGTCATATATATAAAAATCATATATTTTTCTATAACAATGCTTTTTCATTAAAAATCGCAATGCTATTTTTATTTTTAAAAACAATGTTGTATTATATAAAAATAACATTTAAAAACAATGTTGTATTATATAAAAATACCATTTAAAAACAATGTTGTATTATATGAAAATAACATTTAAAAACAATGTTGTATTATATAAGAATAACATTTAAAAACAATGGTGTATTATATAAAAATAACATTTAAAAACAATGCAGTTTATATAAAAATAACATTTACTGCTTAATTACAAATTTAATTAAACTAATTACCTAATTATTATAATTAATTAACCGATTAAATAAATTATTCATAGTTAAAAACCATTACCATTGTCTTCTATTTTGTTCCATGTTGTAGAGATCTTCGTGACAGTTCCAATGCAACTGACGGTTCGCAAAACGGACCTCGTATGTAAAAGTTATAGGTTTTTGAACATTGGTAGTTTAAATCAAGTAAACAACTAAATTAATTAAAGTTTCATAACGTTACTAAAATCGTTACCTTCACCTTTGAAATCCTGGAACCCACTTATCCCCTTTGTCGATTTCAATCTGCTCATGTCGTCGCCGCCACCTCAGTTGGCCGGAGGCCCATCCACCACCGGCGTTCGAAGCACCGGAGCGCCGCACACCTCCACGCTCCACGTCATCAAGCTCGGTGGACCCACCTGTGCAAGAACCCACCGCGAAAGGTGCTCGTTTCTCGAGGAATTCCGACCACTACAGTGATTTATTGATGATCTTTACCATTGATATTAAATCCCTCGTCGAGCTCTTCGATCTAGTGTTTGGAGTTTCGATTTTTATTAAGGGGAGAGGGAGATCGGATGGCATCATTTCTGGAGCTTTTTGGACATTACAACTTGAAGAACGAAGGCTGGGAAAAGGGTTTGAGAAAATTAGGGTTTTCCAAAAAAAGCTAATATATATTGATATAATTTTTAATTCATAAATTACTTGCTTATCGGTCCGGACTCCAAACGAGGCCCAACAACTATCGCCCCTAGCTAAATACCCCCATTCCGAACACAATGGGATGTGTTTTGTAAGCCAATTCGACTGTTTTAGTCAGTTTTTATCAAAACTAAAATATAAATTAATATAATGTTCAAAATAGATTTCAACGTACATTTTAATTTACCAGGGCCACATACTGACTCCGAAAATTACAGAAAAATTAATCTAGCCATGTTTTGACGATATGGTCATAATAAAACTAATTTCATCGAATTTGGAGATCGTTTGAAAAATGGTTATTTTCCTATCGATTAAATTCCAACTGAAATTACCAAACACATTTTAATTCATTGGACTCACATACTAATTCCAAAAATTATGAAAATTGGAATCTAGGAATAATTTGACATTCTGGATCCAACAAAATCATTAGTGATTCTATTTGAATAATTTGACATACGGTTAATCATACGGTTAATCACTAATGATGAAGTATACCATCACCAGTGTTTATGTGCGAGAACCAAACTAGATAGGATATATTGTTGTGTTTAGGTCGAATCACACTCTAGTTGCCCAGGCATGAATCTAGTAAATTTATTTTTCATTAGTGATTAACCGTATGATTAGATTCAGCGGTAATCCTAATTTTATTTCCTGTTTGTTATTTTAATTTTTGTAATTTCAATTTCTGTTCTTTTTACTGCTTCCTTAGGTCAATTGGATTGACTACAAATTTGATTAGATTCAGATCTGTTTCAATTCAATAATAGTTTAATTGCAGTTTCAATTTCGTTTGCTTTCAAAACCAACCTCGAAGATTTGTCTAACTCGCCCAAGAAATTTTATAAATAATTTAATTTAATTTACCTCCCTGTGATTCGACCTACATACTACACGATCTGTGCGCTTGCAGTATTTATTTTAAAATTCGCGCTTTTCTATTTCATAGGGAAGCGACGATCAAGTTTTTGGCACCGTTACCGGGGAGGCAACAATTAAATTTTATTATTTATTTAATTTATGATTCGTGTTAGTTTTTATTTATTTATTTTCCTTTTGTTTTCTTGTATATATAGAACAAAAATCCTTGATTGGTTGGTTTGATATTAGGCATTGATACCATTCATTTAAATAAGAAAAAAACTTGCTAAATTTTGTTTTCAATTTTTTTTCATTTTTTTTCATTTATTTCTATCCCTTTTTCAATTTTCTTTCCTTTTACATTTTTTTCCTCCTCTATTTTCACATCAATAAAAAAATAACCTTGCCATTTTTCATTGAATTTCTGCCTTTTTCAACTCCTTTCCAATTTCTTCCCCTTTCTTCTTTTACATTGTATATACAATCTGATCTCTGTCCTAAAAAAATAATAATACAATTTTCTTTTACTGTCTTCTCTCTCCATAGACATTTTCACCTCGAACAACCATTAGATCGAAAAAAATCTTCACCATCACCTCTGCTTCAAAAAAAAATTCACCAATTCTAGCTTCATCACCAGAACAAATCCCCTCTTCATTACCCAGTCACCCTCAACCAAACCCATAACCACAAACCCGCACCACAGCTCACCCTCGCTCAGTCAACGACCAAACTTCTCCTTCTGCCGCACAAAATCCCTTTTTTCATACTTCATAATTCCTCCATACAACAATCTCTAATCACCCTGATACCCAAATCTCATCACAACAGTTCATCTTCATACCATAACCATTACTGCTTCAAGTTTCATGCAATCCCCCATCATACACACATACTCAAACACCATCGGACTTCAAACGTTCCCTACATCATCTGCTTTACATCATACCCCGTCCACTTTCACAGTCCATCATCTCCTCCATCATCATACACTTATCTACCATCTATTTCTAACATTACTTTCACCACACACACTCCAGGCAATCCACTCTGCTTCAAAACCAGACCCATACCCCATCTTCCAAGCACCATCCACAAACCAAAACTTAACCACACTTCAGCAGGCTCCCGATCACCCTCAACAAAAAAAAACTGCAACTTCCACCACGCAGTCTCCAGTTTCACAACCCCAAAAATTGAAAACACCAAACTCAAGACCTACCCGAAACCACAGAAGTAAACATCACGATTCACCGAAATCAAAACTCCATATATTTGATTCATGACCCAGTGGAACTCAACATCCATCGCAAATCCATAAAATCAATTCGAGACTCACCTGCGCCCTAACCACCAAATCGTGTTCCACGTTCACGAAATCACCCATAGCCTTTCCAAAACTAAGCAAACATCCACTTCGCAATACTCAATTTGCATTCTTCTGAACCCTATCAGATCGAAATCCCTTTCTTAGAAGCCAAGACCGATTCGATCACTATCATATTCCAATCGAAACTCCCAATTCCCGATAGCCAAGCCCCCTTCGATCAAACCCAATTTGAATTTGGATTAAGCCCAAAAAAAGAAAAAAGCTGACTGGAATTTTGTATAAGATCTGTTTCAAAAAGAGGCGTGATTTGGTCTAATGGAAGGGTGATTTGGTAGGGTTGAGCACGTTATACCTAGTTGTTTCCTAACAAAAAAAAAGGGCGTGAATTTTTATCTGTTTATTTTCGAGTTTGACTTCGTTCAAAAAAAAAAAAAAAAAAGAGATAGTGGCTTCGTGACCCTTTGGTAACACGCGTGTAATAGTGCGCCTGCTTATCTCTTAATTTAGTGATTGGTAGAGTGGCTCATATTGCTTTTGAGCCTAGATTTTTTTATATTTATTTTAAGCTTAGTTCCTTTGATTTTTTTTTCTTTAGCTTAGTTTTACTCTTTTTCTGATTTTAGTTTTAGTTTTGTCCGGTCTTGATTTTGTTGAGTCTTTTGAATTATTGAGTCTAGTTGTTTGTTTTATTTGCTATCTCATTCTCTCTCTCATCAACAAAAAAACAAAAATAAGTTTTTTTATAAACTGACTAATTGCATTTTCTTTGTTATTAATTTTTCCCTTTTTGATTGTTTTTATTTTTGCTTGTTTTATTTTCTTTTTCACAAAAAAAAAAAAAAATCAAAAGGAAGAAAGAGGTCAAGCAATTGCAAACAATGAAGTTTAAATCCCCAGCTTTATTCAACTGCTCTGGACGGACAGCCATACACCACTGTAAAATTTTCTAACTCTATAGGTGCTCTACTGCAAAGAAAAAATATATAGACATTGCTTGTAAAATTTTCTGCAGGGGTAGTGGCTTTCTTGTACAATATTTTAAAATTTTTCAATTATTATTGTCTGATTGTTATGGTTGGCTGATATCTTCATAACTGAAATCGTCATTCTCATTGTTTTCAACAATAAAAATAGACATTGCAAGATAATATAATTGAAAAGTGGTGTTTTGTGAAGTTGATTGTCTCGTATAATTTTATCGCGGATATATAGTAGTTCAATTTATTGAACTACTAGCAAAAGAGGTTGCATACTACCCGTAAAACATTGGTCGTATCCCTTAGTATTCATACTATACGTGAAGGCCATAAGACCCTCTTCCCCCTTCTAATTGAGTCAGTTAATTAATAGAGCACAACCCATTCTTTTATACTATTTTGAACTGAGAATAATTTTTGTCTTGCCGTGACTTCTTTAAAATGTCTGATTCAAAAAAATCATTGCGAGAAATGTGGGATAATAATCGGAGTAGTCGTCCTCCTGAAGAGTATGAGTATGAATTACAACTCATGAAGCAAGATTTTCCAAAATTTTGTGGGCCCAATATTGACAATTTCCAAAATTTTCCAAATAACCAACATTTTCAAAATCATAGAAATGATCAAAATTGCGATTTCAATTCAAACTTCAATAATTTCGATTATGGGCCACATCCTCATCAAAACAGCTTTGTATCCCAATATAGCTTTGATCAACATCAATATGGGGTTGTAAACCAGAATTCTCAAAATTACAGCCCATATCCACATCTTGAGAATAACCAAAATTACACTTTTCCATCGAATTTCAACAATTTTGGTTAAGAACATAATTTTTATAATCAAAATGATTTCCAATATCATTCTCAGTTTTCTGAAAATTCAAACAACTACCACATTGGAAATAATATTGATTGTGAAATTGATGTGGACTATAGTTTTGAGAATCAAGAAATCCAAAACGAGAGCTCTCAAATCAACGATTCTAAAGAATATCATCTTAACATTCTTAGAGAGAGGGTAGAAAAGCAAGATAGACAACTTGATGAAAAAGATAGACAGCTTGATGAACTTCTTTCTTTAATGACATCTTTTAAAGAACGACTTGAGCAACAAAATCAAATTCAAACATGCGATGATTCAGAAAATAATCCATTCTTTACTAATAGTGAAAATTTCCAGATAACAACTTTGGAAATTGAGAATAACGATCTAAATGAAGTTGTCCAAAATTCAACAAATGATTTGGACTTCGATTCTTTTCAAAAAAAGGATTTAAGCTCAGATTTTGATCTCTCTCTTTCAGGATGCGAGAAACTTGAAATTCTTGAATTTGAACAAAATGAAAATGTTGAATTTTTTGAAAACTCAGAATCGATAAAGGAATTTAATGAACATGAATTTTTTGGATTGTATGAGGATGAGTTGCAAAATGAGGATGAAATAGAATCAAGCCACCAATCCAAGTTCGAAAATTTTAACATTGAGGAAACTTCCGACGAATTTGAAGTTTTCAGTGTCGAAAATACGTTGCCAATGAATGAAATTGAGAAATGTGATCACATAGTCTGAACAACACTCAGAATTTAAAATTCACGAGTACAACTGAGTTTATATACAATCACAAATTTTTGAATAATTACACTGATAAATTTGTCGAACATGTGAATTATTTTTGGAATGTTAGCTTGGTTGAAAAACTTCATGTTAGGATGACCCTGGAAATTTATCTACTGGACTATAAATATAGGTATAAAGATGAGATGGTTTCCAAAAACCTTTGCTTACTAGAAAACATGCCTAGACATAGTGGGAATTGGATTCATCGGGCTAGAACCAAGTGTGGAGGAAAAAGTTGGTGGCATTCTTTGCGTCGCATGCATCACAAACACATATATCATCGTACATATGATTTTCATTCACACATAGTGGCTAAACTTCATTTCATTTTACAAATAATTTTGCAACTCATTCACCTTTGGGTACGATCTTTCAAATTTAGGAAACGTTCACAGTGTGGACACCGTTTAGTTCTAGTGTGGGGGCGGAGTCTACTTTACATCCGTTTTTCTTTCTTTCTTTTCATATAGGACCATCATGCATTTTAGATCGTATTAACATGCCATTTTTTTTTGAAATACGACACATTTTAGATTGATACAACAAGATAAGTTAACGATTGTTAATCATTTGATAGTATTTTTTTCTCTCGACTAAGATCAAATAAGAAATATGATGAAAAGTTGAATCTTGAGGGATAATAGTGTAACTGGTACATAGGGAGATTCTTAGGTGATGGCCATGAAGTTTATTCTAAATGGTAGTCTTTGTTTAATTAGTAGAGGACTTAAAATACTTATATTGGCTTTTCGAATCTTTAAAACTAAGTTGTGTTAAGCTGAAATCGTGTAACTCTCTCTTGTTCTTATATTTTCAATATAATAATAATAGCAATCCAAGGGTATCCAACATTGCTTGTATATCTAGCGTTGGTATGCAAACCGGCCAAGCTCTATCTGACATGTTGTTGACAAAGTCAGCGTCAGAATATCTTGGTCTCATTTTATGAGATTGGACACCTAAGGATTACCAACATGTTGTTGACAAAGTCAGCGTCGGTCTGTACAATCCGCCAAGCTCTGTCCCAACTCTCCGTCAGTCCGCAAGGCAGTGTATGGGTGGTATACCTTGGTCTTTAAGTTAGGTGTATGTAATTAATCGTAAATTTCCATTTTTATAGAGATAGAGAATAAGCGATGATGCCCAAACACTTCTTGACCTTATTGATTTGACTAGCCATACATGAGGAAATAATAATACCACTTTACAAACTGTGCCAAGCAAACTAAGAATCTATTTCATGGCTGCACTATGTTATCGACCGAACCTACTGGCCAAATTAGAGTTTAACATTGAAAACTTGATTTATATTGAAAATTTGTGACAACTTGAGATATCTAAAATAAAATCAACTGACTAGATATTGTTAATTTAATTTGTTGTACCACTTTCCTGAAACAAGTTGTGTTTTCATTTTTTGTTTTCAATTGCATAAGTCTTCTGCATTCATGTAGTTGCATTAGAACCATATCATACTGCATTTGGATTTTGTGGGTAGTATCCGCTGAAAACCCTCACGAGACACCACTCGTACTACTAGGGACACCTAGAGGTTTACGGCTTGTTGCATACGCTCAATGCAATCGTGTTTCCTACGAAAGTGTGACCTATCCAGTGTAGTTTTTCATTTTTTTTGTTTTACTCGAGGACGAGTAAAAGATAAGTGTGGGGGTATTTAATTAACATAGAAATGTGTTTATTTTAGGCTCTTATATCTTATCTTTTGTATATAAATAAATATTACTTGGGTATTGTTTTGTCATTTTTACAGATATGCCGATAAAGTCAGAAAAATGGAAAATAGAGATCAAATTGCTGCATATTTACATTTGAAGACTTGCTGACGAAGATCTCACACCCAGTTGCTTTTTGGACAAGAAAATAACTAGAAGAAAGGCCATATATATCACAAATCAATGAATAATTATCAAAGGAGCAAGAGGAAAAGAGGAAAGGCCCAAATTTACTAGATTTCACTAAGGCCCATTTGTAATTCTCATTGTAAACTCTTTTATGAATTCCCTAAGGCACATTTGTCATTGTACTAGGGTTAGGGTTAGGGTTGGCTATCTATCCTACAAATACCCTTGGATTCTCATTGTAAAGATCATCCTTGAATCAATAAATTTTTCTTCTTTTTCTACATTTTTTTTTATTTTTTTAGCAATTAGTGTTGTCTACACAATTAGATTTGGTAGAACACTATTTTTCTTTTTCATTAGTGATTAACCGTCTGATTAGATTCAGCGGTAATTCTAATTTTATTTCCTGTTTGTTATTTTAATTTCTGCAATTTCAATTTCTGTTCTTTTTACTGCTTCCTTAAGTCAACTGGATTGAATACAGATTTGATTAGATTCAGATCTGATTCAATTCAATAATAGTTTAATTGCAGTTTCAATTTCGTTTGCTTTCAAAACCAACCTCGAAGATTTGTCTAACTCGCCCAAGAAATTTTATAAATAATTTAATTTAATTTACCTCCCTATGATTCGACCTGCATACTACACGATATATGCGCTTGTAGTATTTATTTTAAAATTCGCGCTTTTCTATTTCATAGGGAAGCGACGATCACAGAGTATGGATAAATATTACACATTGGAAATACGATATCAGAGATTTAATAAATTACAAAGCAGCGGAAAATATAATACAATGCATAGCTGAAAATACATCACTAGTATAACTGAAAGAGATACACGGATACAAATCTTTCCGAATATAGCTCCAGTTGTAACCCAGGATCCTGTGAAAAGAAATATCTGCAAATACCGAAAATACTAGCTGCTCGTATGGAAATTATGGGCACCCAGAGTTTAGGTAGAAACAATAAACTCCGAGTCAGTCATGGGACTGGTGTGAGAACTAAAACAATTATTAATCTTAAATTTTAAAGTTGGGAAATCATGGGACCATGTCGTATAACACGGAACAGGTTTACTCCACATGAATCTTAGTTTAGAATAAAACAACGCAATGCTTTTTAGAAAAATGAAGCTATTATAAGACTTAGGTCCCATCACACAATGCAACGCAAGTCGGAGGACAGAGTTTTCCCTTTTAATGGCCAAATATGCTTGATACGTATAAAATAAAATTATTTTGATATTACTATAAGTGTATAGTGTCGAAATAATTTCAAATATAAATGTATCAATCATAGACGGCATGGGTACCATATATCATGTCGCCATACTAGTTCTACAACTAAAACCGAAAGGTCACGTATTGGAAATTGGATTTCCATCTATGAGTCGAGGCAAGGGATGGCTCCTCATTGATTCAAGACACTGTAGCAAATGTCTCAAGATTCGGACGTTGGCGAACCCTTGGATCTTTAGGGCCGGTCCACACATACTTTAGTGGATTAATTTTTCCTGAACACACATTTCCCGGTACTATCGGACATATCTCTGAGCCACTAGGGAATCAATATCCGAGGCGTCTCATTTCATCATCCACATAAGTAAAAATGTCTGGGCTCCATACCATGACACAACTTCTAGCTAGTAAGAAATGCATGCACTCCCTGCAGTCACGATCCCGTTTTTGACTCATACCGGGTGTGAGGCTCGCGAATTAACGCTATACACAAAGATATGTTATTTAAAACTATGCTTCGAACTTCAACCACAAGACTCTGGTTTTCAATAAAAGCCTTGATCATTTGCATCTTAGCATGCCACACTGACAATTCACGCCATGCAACAGATATCTATCAATATATAACCTCTAAGCTCGTACGTCTTGAGATGGGTGTTAAGCAAGAGAATAAATTCTCCACCACCAAATAGATATATATATTATAGAAATCAATCAACATAGAATGAAATCCAATGTTAGACACACATCCATTTACAAGTTCGTTCTGGGTCTGAACGAAACCGGAGGCACCATATTCCTCGTCCCATATGTCCAATACAGGAGAGAGGTCCTCCCATATTCATCAATCTCCAAGAAAGTCTGATTGATCACCACTTATTACCTTGTCTTGGGTGTACAGGCCAATCAAGACATCAGTAATCATCCAAACGATGTGAAGAACTCCAGTCTTCAACCACCATCTTCATCGTCGACTTTTAGTCGTCGTATAATTATTCAGAATGGGTTAAACCTGGCCTTTCCGAATAATTCGCGTATTTTATAATCAATAATAAAGTGCTATAAAAACACATCATACGCCTCACTCCAATTCAGAATATTCTTTTATCCCAATATTCACATTTTTAGGGAAAGGTTCCCATTAATTTTATCAAAGATAAATTCTTTTAAAATTATTCTTAAATCTTCCTTTGGATATCAATTCCAAAAGAATTTATTTATCCTTTATCAATTCTAAACCAAATTAAGGTTTATCAACTAGTCAGGGTTAGCGAGCCTTACCAAAGTAATCATTTATTTATTAGTCCCAATCCAAACCTATTCATCCCATAGAGCAAAACCGGCAGTACTCCGTATCTAACACCCATTGTGCCATCGGTAAAATTAATTACCATTTCATGTTCAAATCTAATAAAAGATTTAATTATCGCCTGGAGTAAAACTGGTGGTACTTTATTCTCGATCATTTCATGAATTTGATAAATTAAATTATCTCTTTCTCATTTTAATCTAATTAAAGATTCATTAAAACTCTAGTTTGGTTTTAATCTCAAAAATCCTTATTTAATGATTATTCAACTTTAACAAATTACTCTTTCCTTTAACTGGGTTAAAGAACCAATGTCATTTAAAACACAGTCCACGATAAACCCAAAATCATCTTCCATCAAAATGGAATCTACACGGAAATCTTAACAGTGTATAATTGATATAAATTCCCGTATCAGACTAATAATATAAATGGAATAGCGGTAAGGCCTTTTAAATTCCATATATAGTAGCAGTCTTCATCCATAGAAGTTCATTTCGATTATTACCAAATCGAATTCCATTCAATACCAATTTAATATATTAAATTGGGAAATTTTACTTTGGAAAAATTTCCATTTAAATCTTAATAAAATATTTATAAATTCCAAATTATCTTTTCATTGTTAATAGGGTTAAAGAACAAATGTCATTAAAAACACAATTCATAATAAACTGACTTCACATTTCATTTTATTCCAATTGTTAAATATAATTGGAAACTCTAATAATCTTAATTAAAAGGTTTATTCTTTTCATACGGGGTTTAAGAACAGTGTTATTGAAGACACCATGCACGAAAAACCCAATATCCAATTTATTCTATTCAGTTCCAATTAAATATTAATTAATTGGAAAACTTCATTAAATCTTAATTAAAAGATTTATTCTTTTCTCAACTGGGTTTAGAGAAAATGTTATTGAAGACACCATTCACGACAAACCCAAAATCTAATTTATTCTATTCAATTCCAATTAAATATTAATTAATTGGAAAACTTCATTAAATTTTAATTAATAGATTTATTCTTTTCTCAACTGGGTTTAAGAACAGTGTTATTGAAGACACCATTCACGGTAAACCCAAAATCCAATTTATTCTATTCAATTCCAATAAAATATTAGTTAATCGGAAAACTTCATTAAATCTTAATTAAAAGATTTATTCTTTTCTCAACTAGGTTTAAGAGCAGTGTTATTGAAGACACCATTCACGACAAACCCAAAATCTTATTTCACTTCAATTCATACATTGGGAAATTTGATTATAATAAAACCATTACAAACCCAATTTATTATTTCTAAAATAATTGGATTATTATTCTAGTTAATAACTAGTTCAATTCGATAAAAACATATTTTTATCTTTTCAAAATTAGAATTTTTCATTCAAAACCTTTCCAAATTATTAATTATGATTTTACATATTTTTAATAATTTTGTTAAGGCCTTTACAGTTGGTTTCCATCAACAACAACCGAACTGCATCCATAGCGACCTTTTATAAAATTGATTTGGACATAACTCCAAATCTAACCGTTAGATTTCAAATCTCTTATATTCATTGGAAATATCTTTTTGATACGAACCCATTGGTTCCGGTTTTAGGAGAATCTGTAACGACCCGGAAAATCAGAACCAATTAAAATTTTTTATTTTGGCAATTTTAATGAATTTTGAATATTTAAAATGATTTATTTTAAATAATAACGACTAGAAATTTATTTTGAATAGAATTAGAATGTATAAATTTATTTTAATTGAAGTTAGAATATAAATATTTATTTAAATTATAAAAGGAATTGAAAATGGCGCGATAGTTTGAAAATTCGATTTCAAATGAATGTACAGGATTCAAAATAAATTGGATTTTAGTAAAACCAGAAATATTTGAATCTATGTGAAAATATCTTTCCAATGAATGTCAAAAATCCAGATTTCATAGCGGGAATAAAAAGTTATGCCTAGTTGAAAATTCAGAATAACCGCTATGGAATTTTATATAATAAATAGCCCTTAAAAATAGAGATTTTGCAAACGACCTCCGTTTTCGACGAGACTACTTTTGTTGGATCTGGAATGTCAATTTATTGCTAGATTCCACTTTTCAGAAATTTCGGAATTAATATGTGAGCGTGGTGAATTTAAACATGTTTGGTCAATTTAGTTTGAATTTAATCGACTAGAAAATGACCGTTTTTCCAACGGTCTCCAAATTCAATGAAACTAGTTTTGTTAGGACCGTATTGTCAAAAGATAGCTAGTTTTGTTTTTCTGAAATTTTTGGAGTCAGCATGTGGCCCTTGTAAATTAAAATGTGCGCTAAAATCAATTTTGAATGTCAAATTAATTTATATTTTAATTTTAACGAAAACTGATCGAAACAGTCGAATTGGCTCACCGGACATATCCCATTGTGTTCGAAATGGGGGAAATTAGCTAGGGACTATAGTTGTTGGGTTTGAATTGGAGGTAGAATGTGAAATTCCCTTTTTAGAATTTAATTGAATTAAATTATTAGATAAATATTCATATAAATACCCCCCCACTCATTTATTGAAACCCTAATTTCAATTGATTGCCGCCGCCACTATGGTTTAAACGGCCAGAAAATCGTGAGCAACCTCCTCTAATTTCTTCAAATCTGCTGATCGATCTGAAAAACATCAAAATGGAAATAGTTTAACTCTTCATGCTCTTCACTTTGAACGGTTGAGGTGGAGTTTCATTAGACGGATGTGGAGATTAAGCTGCTCGAAGTCAGTGGGTTTAGGGAGAGTTTTGCGGTGCCTAGGGTTTCGCGAGGGGCGTGATTCACGGCGTCGGTGTGGGGTGTATAGGCGATCGACGAGGTGCTAATGGATGTGGGTCCGGAGGTGACGTAAAGGCGCGGTGGTGGTTTTTTGTTCTGAGCGGTTTTGGGTTTATTCGATACTAGAAGGAAACAGGAGGAAGAGATGGGTTAAGGCTAAAAGGGGAATTTAATTAATTATGTTAATTAATTATTTCCATTTTATAATCAAATGTTTGTAATATCGTATCTTCTTCAAGCGAGGTCGAAGTCCGACGAAACAAATTGCGTTGCGATCGTGGAGCCGAGAGCTTCGAGCAAAACTGACCTAGTCCAATTTGGAGCTAGTTAGAAATCTAGGCAAATTTCAATCCAAACTATTCAGAAATTCAGAAATGAAATTGATGGAGTAGAAACCGACTATGAGAACTCCTTCTCACTCTAATTATTTACATTTAAATATATTAGGTTCTAGACGGGGCTTAGTAGCTCCTTACACCGTCGTCCACTGACCATGGACGACTTGTTTGATAGTATTGTGTGGTGGAAATTGATTGTGATTGTATTGTGAAATGAAAAATAAAATATTCAAGTGTATGGAATAAAATATTTGAATAATAAAAATTTCATTTTTATTGTATATACAAAATATATAAAATATTCATGTGAATGGAATAAAATATTTGAGCAATAAAAATATCATTTTTATTGTATATATGAACTGTATAAAATAGTCATGTGTTGTATGAAATCCATATAAATAAAATTAAATGGTAATTGATTGAGTCTGATTCCAATTCAGAATTAACAAATATTTTTAAATAATATTCAGTGTATAATCAAAATCAGATATTTTGAAATTATTATCATTTAATATTATAATAACAAGGAATATTCAAATTTGATTTGAAATTTGAAATGAAATTGAAATCGTTTTTAAAATGAATTTAAAATGGATTTATAAAAGAATATTAAAATTTGAAATGAAATTAAAATCGTTTTTTTTAAATGAATTTAAAACGGATTTACAAAAGAATATTCAAATTTGATTTGAAATTTGAAATGAAATTGAAATCGTTTTTAAAATGAATTTAAAACGGATTTATAAAAGAATATTCAAATTTGATTCGAAATTCGAAATGAAATTGAAATCGCTTTAAAATAAATTTAAAACGGATTTATAAAGGTATAATCAAATTTGATTTGAAAATTGAAAGTGAAATTGAAATCATTTTAAAATGAATTTAAAATGGATTTATAAAGGAATATTCAAATTTGATTTGAAAATTGAAAATGAAGTTGAAATCGTTTTTAAAACGAATTTGAAACGATTTATAAAATACGTTTTATATGGAAATCGACAAAATATATATAATATATATATTATATGGCCTGAATAGACTGCACACCATTGACTTCGAATTGACATTACGGGAGATCCGACCGTCGGATTCTCCTAAAACCAGGACCGTTGGGTTCGTATGGAAAAGAGTTTTCCAACGAATGTAAGAGATTTGAAACCTAACGGTTGGAATTGGAAATATGTCCAAATCGAATTTGGAAAAGGTCGTTGTAAGTGCAGTTCGATGACCATTTATGGAAATCGACTGTAGGGCCTTGATAAAATTATTAAAAATATGAATAATTTGTGTAAAATCATAATAAATGATTTGGAAAGAATTGGGATGAAAAATTCCATATTTGAAAAGATAAAATATATTTTTATCGAAATGAACTAGTTATTAACTAGAATTAAAATCCAATTATTTTCAAATAAATAAATTGGATTGAGAAAGGGTTTTAGAATAATCAAAATTTCAAACATATGAATTGGAATGGATTTGAATCGAAATAATCTTCGGAATATTTTGATGTTGGATTTCGTGATTATAGAGATATTGTTATGGAAATTTGAAAGATAAATTTATATCGTTATTTCCAATACGATATTTGTTGGTTTTCGAATTTGATATTGAATATAAGCGGATATATTTTCTATTTAGAGCCTTGTATTTAATATCAAATGGGATTTTGGATTTGTCGTGAATGGTGTCTTCATTAACACTGTTCTTAAACCCCGTGTGAAGAGAATAAATCTTTTAATTAAGATTATTAGAGTTTCCAGTTAATTAACATTTAATTGGAATAAAATGGAATGTGAATTGGGTTTATCGTGAACTATATTTTTAGCGACATTCGTTCTTTAACCCGATTTATAGTGAGATGTGATTTGGAATTTATAAATCTTTTATTAAGATTTAATGGAAATTTTCCAAAGTAAAGTTTTCCAATTTAATAAAGTAATTTGGAATGGAATGGAATTTGATCTGGTAATAATCGAAGTGAGAATCTGTGGAGGAAGACCGTTACTATAAATGGAATTTAAAAGGCTTTGCCGTTGTTCTATTTATATTATTGGTTGGATACAGAAGTTGATATCGCTTATATATATATATATTGATTTGTTTTCCATGAAGATTGAATAATTAATGGAATGGGATTTTGGGTTTATCGTGAACTGTGTTTTAAATGACATTAGTTCTTTAACCCAGTAAAAAGTAAGATTTATTTCTTAACATTGAAAAATTATTAAGTAGTGATTTTTGAGATTAAACTGAATGAGAGTTTTAATGAATCTTAAATTAGATCGGAATGTGAATGGGATAATTAAATTTATCGATTTCATGAAATGATCGAGAATGGAGTATCGCCAATTTTGCTCCAAGCGATAGTTGAATCTTTAATTAGATATGAACGTGAAATGGTAATTAATTTTACTGATAACACCGTGGGTGTTAGATATAGAGTATTACCAGTTTTGCTCCATGGTATAAATAGGTTGGGATTGGGAATTAAACAAATGATTACTTCGGTAAGGTTCGCTAATCTCGACTAGTTGATAAACCTTAATTTGGTTTAGAATTGAAATACAAAGGAAGATTAAAGAATAAATTTGAAGAATTTATCTTTGATAAAATTAATGGGAACCTTTCCCAAAAGATATGAATATTTAAATAAAAGAATATTCAGAATTGGAATGAGGCGTATGTTGTGTTTTTGTAGCACTTGGTTGTAATATACGCGAGTTATTCGAAAAGGCCGGGTTTATACCCATTCTGAATAATTGATTCGATGATAAGTCGACGATGAAGACGGTGGTTGAAGACCTGAGGTCTTCACATCATTTGGAAGATTACTGATGTCTTGATTGGGCTGTACACCCAAGACAAGGTAATAAGTGGTGATCGTCTAGACGTACTTGGAGATCGACCGGATACGCGAGGATCTCTCTCCTGTATTGGACATATGGGACGAGGAATAAGGTGCCTCCGGTTTTGTTCAGACCCAGAACGAACTTGTAAATGGATGTGTGTTTGACATTGGATTTCATTCTGTGTGATTGATAAACATCAGTTGCATGGCGTGAATTGCCTATGTGGCATGCTGAGATGCAAATGATCAAGTCTTCTGTTGAAAAGCAGAGTCTTGTGGTTGATGATCATAGCACGGCTTTAATATAGCATAGCTTTGTGTATAGCATTAATTCGCGAGCTTTACACCCCGGTGTGAACCAGAAACGGGAGTGGACCTCAGGGAGGACATGCATTTCCTTCTAGCTAGGATTGGTGTCATGGTATGGAGCCCAGACATTTTTACTTATGTGGATGATGGATAGCGAGGCGCCTCGGTAATATCGGTCACTACAGGGCCGATGGATGGTTTTGTCGATATACTGACCAGTTTACACCCCATAGGGCAGGAAAACGTATTGTTCAGGCATTTTAATTCACTCCATGTGGACCGGCCCTGACGATCTGAGGCTTGCCTGCGCGCTTTCCTGAGGCTCGGGCTAGAGAGTCTCGAAGCGGTAAGGACGATCCCTTGCCTTGGTTCACAGATGGAAATCCAACTTCCAATAAGACATTTTACGGTTTTAGTTGTATACTATTATCGACATAGTGGCATGGGACGCTAATGCCGTCTTTGATTGATACATTTATATTTGAAGTGATTTTATACACTATGCACTTATAATAATATAAAAATGATTTGCTTTAAACGTACCAAGCATTTTTGGCTATTATAAGGTAAAACTCTGTCCTCCGGCTTGCATTGCATTGTGTGATGGGACCTGAGTCTTATAATAGCTTCATTTTTCCAAAAAAAAACATTGCGCTGTTTTATTATGTGCACTGGTATTCTTAGAAGGAAACCCGTTCCGTGTTATACGGCGTGGTCCCTTGATATATCTGATTTTAAAGTAAATTTTTAAATAACTGTTTTAGTTCTCACACCAGTCACATGACTGACTTGGAGTTTACTGTTTTAACCTAAACTATGGGTGCCCCTATTTTCCATACGGGCAGCTAGTAGTTTTGGTTTTGCAGATATTATATCCACAGGATCCTGGTTTACAACTGGAGCTGTATTCGGAATGCTCTGTATCCATGTATTTCATTCAGTTGTGTTTTGTATTATTTTCCGCTGCATTATAATTTGTAAATCTCTGATATTTATCAAATGTATATTATTTGTTCATACTCTGTATTCTTGTACTCAGATGTAAATTATTGTAATAAGCAATGAAATATTCTTCTGTTTGAGTTCTGATTTGTCGTGTTCTCAAACAATTCGTTCTTTCTCTTCTCTTCAGAGACCAGGGAAGTTCGGGTCGTTACACGTGGTATCAGAGCTTTGGTTTACAGAGCTTGAGAACAAGACACATTAGAACCGAACGAAAGAATTTGTAACGACCCGCATTCTACGCATCAGGGGATCGAAGAATATTTATTTCTTTCTCATGCGAAGTGTATAGCCATGTAACTTTGGGAGACGACTATTGGGGTCATTTCCCATGTTCATGATTTTTTCTGATTTTTAAATGACCGTTTTTCCACTAGCTGATCTTGTTCGATCATAACTTTTAATTGGAAAGTAGTTTTGACCTAATAACACTTCCATTAGATCCGGATGATGGTTTACCTTTTCGTAAAGTGGTCACATTAGCCAAACGGACTCACAGTTTGGGAGATATGGCTGAAACAAGGTTTAGAAGGTGAAAAACAGCTTAACCGGGCCTAACTAGGGTGATTAGAAAGAGGGCCCATAACCCATTTCGGGATTAGGGTTATGGGGAGGCTGAGAACAGTTAGGAAACGATTTTTATTTCATTTTTCAGCCGCCTAAAACATTTCCCTAAACCTAACAATGGCCTCCAACATCCAAATCACCTTATAATCACTATTTAATCAAGTTCTAGCCTAATGTACATCTAATCAAGGAAAATTAGCAACAAATTGGGAGTAGAGCTACTGTGTTGCATAGAGATTCAACCCAAATCAGAGATATTTTCAGATTTAAGATTTATTTATGGCTAAGGCGAGTGATTCGCATTGTTTTTCACTAATTACGGCTAATTAGGGGTGATTATTGATAATTAGCGAAATTATGGCTTAGAAAAATCTGGAAAAATTTGTAAAATTATAAAATATTATTTTAGGGCTTTGATAGAAATTTGGGGTAATTTGGATAAGTTTTGCTAATTGTATGCTTAAACATGATTAAGGGGGATTAAGGGAAAAACATGGGTTTTTGGGTATGTTTGATCCATATAAACATGTTAAATTGTTGTTTTGCTGTTTGTAGATGATTATACATGTTGATATTACTATTTGGGATGATTTGTGATTGTATAGGAAAGTTAGATTAGTCGAAAACGCTGTCATATGGCGTAAAATAGTCGCTGGAAAAGTTGCTGGAAAACTGTGTAGGAACCGGATCAGATCGGTGCAGGACGAACCGACCCGCTCATGGAGCAATCCACGACCTGACCCACTCATGTCTGAAGTTCCCCAACCCCACCCACTCTTGAATAGTAGCCACGAACTGAACCGCTCCAGCTCTAGCACCACGAACCAGAAGCTCCGAACCTACCCGAGCTCACGACCCGAACCGGTGCATTACCCTGAACCGGACCAATGCCTCCACGAAGTGCCATGAACCGGGAGCTTGACCACGAGCAAGGGAAGACCGAACCGAATAGGAGATGGGGTCACGAGCCGAATCGATCTGGTGCTAAGGAAGAGGAATCACGAACCAGTGTGCGACATGATGTACGAACCGAACCACTTAAGGAAGCATGAACGGAAGCAAAGTGAAGTGAAGAACCGAACCGATCCAGAGGAGACCAAAACCCGAGATGCAAAGGTAGTCCAAATGGGAAGTAGAACTCAGGATCTAGATGGGAACCAACGAGTTGACTTCATGAGTTGGGCTTTGCTGCGGGACGTATGCCAAGGGGTTATCGACGTCCATAACTTTGACCCACCACCGAGACAGATGTTAGGCTACAGATCAGTGCAGTGGGGTAGTTATTACCCCACGGGGCAGAGTGATCGTAGCATGGCTATGAGCCAGTGCAGTGCAGTCGTCATGACTTCATGGGGCAGAGTGGACATAGCGAGGGATTAGTGGCTATGGATCAGTGCAGTGGAGCCATCATGACTCCATGGGCCAGAGTGATCATAGCAAAGGATTTGGGTGGTCAAAGCGGTGGATATCGTATGCTTTACGCGCTGAGTGAGAGATGTGAGGATGGTTGCTATGCTTGATTGTTTGATATCACTATGACATGCACGCCCCTTCCCCGTATCTTTACACCATATGTTAATGTCACCTTAGAGTATTGTACATCCTGTTGTGCTAACTCTTTGGTTGCAGGTCCAGGTTCAGGTATGGTTTAGTATACCTGTTATTGTTCTGTTTTGCTGCTTATCGCTCATACCAGACTTTTGTTTGACCCAGAGTTTTATGTCTCTTCTTATTACTCTAGGTTCTCTTAAACGGGCAGACTAGAGACAGGTCAGGTGATTATGCATGAGTAGCTGTGCCAAAGACGAGCAGGAGGCTTCCACGTATGATATATATATATATATATATATATATATATATTCTCCCTGTGTCGCTGCTGGTCACTACTTTGGGCATTAGTAGTGTACCTTCCCTTTACTTTTCTTTATAGACAGTTCTAAAAGTTGTAATGATGATGTGGAACATAAGCTGTAATTTTGGATTTTCCTCTGCTATGATGTTTAGTTTCCAGCTTATGCACTGTCTCGCCTGTTTTATGTCAAAGTTATTTTATTATTGTATTTTATCCCATACGCTGTGAGACATTCTACAGGCTCCATGTTAGTTCAAATTCCTTTCTTTTCCTTCCCTTGGCGACCATCCCGTGCTAGTCAGGCATTGGCACAGCGCACTTTCATTGGTAATGTCGACTGGTGCGGGGCGGGCCATCACATTTGGTATCAAAGCTCTAGGTTGCGTAGCTAACCTAGGGAAAGACACCAGGGAGAGATAGAACATATATAAGACCGCGCATTTGTGATATTTTTGTTTTCCAAATTTATATATATATACACTATTAGTATATCTAAGGATGGAGTCGCACTGCACTGACACCAGTTAAGAGATGGTTAGTCATTTTCTCCTTACAGATTGAACGATGAGCCGATATCCGAGAGGTACTGGTAGAGGAGCCAATAATGGGAATGCTCCTGATATGAGGACGATGTTCACTGACTTCACGAAAGAGATGCTTAGAGACATTCAGAGAGCAATTCCTGATGATGCTAATGGTGGTGGTGCAGTGATGCATGCGCCTAGGGCCGATTTCGCCAAGCTTTGTAAGGATGACACTAGTCTTGGTGGGAAGCCGTTCCAAGGAACGGAATCGGCTACAGAATTTCTGGATTGGCTTGATAGCAGTGAGCACATCTTCGAAGATTTGGGTATCGAGGATGCGATGAAGAGGAAGCTAGCATCCCATCAGCTACACGGACAGGCTATGAATTGGTGGAACGCTATTAAGGCAGCTACCCCTGAGGATCAAGTTACTTGGGATCAGTTTAAGGCCCGATTTAGTGACAAGTTCATCCCAACTGCTTAGAAATCAGAATTGTTTAGGAAATTCTTGGATCTTAAGAAGAATGGTAGGGCAGTCTCGGAGTATATTGCTGAGTTCGATACTTTATCGAAGTATGGGTTATCCCTCATTGACACTCCCGAGAAGAAGAATGAGAAGTTCATAACAGGCTTAGACCAGTACTTGGGGGAAAGGCTTATTAACCACATCGATGATACGTTTGAATCGATTGTGCGGAAAGCTTTGAGATCAGAGAGTCTATAACCTAAGTCGAATACTGAGGTTGCATCTGCAGAAGAGCCAAAGCCGCAAGCAAGTGGTGGAGGCAAGAATGGTTCTCAGAATAAGAGAAAGAAGAATCAGACCAAGGATGGCCAGAAGAAGAAGAATAATAAAGATGTTGAGTGCTTTAGCTGTTGCAAGAAGGGCCATTATACTAAAGAATGTCGAGCAAAGCCAGCGGACAGGAAGTGCTTCAACTACGACCAAGTGGGACATCACGAGGATAAGTGTCCACAACCCCCTAAAGAAAAGAAGATTGTGAAAGAATATGCTATTAATGTTATTCCTTCTTCGTTGAATGCCCCAACCGCGGAGGAGAAGGGAAAGAATGTCGTCATTCAAGGTATGCTTTCTGTTTATGATGTTCCTGTTCGAGTACTTTTTGATACTGGGGCTTCCCGTTCATTCATATCTAGTGACCTGGTAGATATGTTGGGATTGGAACCCAAGATAGTCGATAGAGCAGTGACGAACTCGATTGGTGGTTCGACTAGCCTTGGTAGATTTGTCGTAATGTGGTCTTATCGAGTCATGGATGTATGTTTGCTTGTGATTGCTTTGTTTTGGGCTCTACTGGGTTTGGCATTATTTTGGGAGTCGATTGGCTCCAAAGATATGGGGTGGTGCTAGACTGTGAGGGATTTTCGGTGACTATTAGGGCGGATGATGGGCGGAGGGTAGTATTTGGTGGCCTACCTAGTGATGAGGTGATGGCTACTTTTCTAAATTCCTTTGACATCCCGCAGGATGAGTTAGCAGGAATTCCCGTTGTTGGCCAGTATCCGGATATCTTCGAGGAAGTGACCAGACTTCCACCACAACGAGAGATTGAGTTCCGTATTGATTTAGTGAAAGATGCCAGAACTATAGTGATGCCACTTCGTCGTATGGCGCCAAGGGAGCAGCGAGAGCTCGGGGTGCAAGTGAGCGATCTTTTGAAGAAGGGATTTATCAAAAGAAGTGTTTCCAAGTGGGGAGCACCAGTTGTGTTTGCTACCAAGGCAGATGGTTCCCTTCGATTGTGTGTTGACTATCGTGAGTTGAATAACGTGACGAGGAAGAATAAGTATCCTCTACCACGGATAGATGATTTGTTTGATCAGTTGAGTGGAGCGAGAGTGTTCTCCCAATTGGATCTCGCGACAGGTTTTCATCAGCTTAGGGTGGAAGCTGAGAGTATAGCTAAAACGGCATTTCGGACGCTGTCTGGATTCTATGAGTGGTTGGTCATGCCATTCGGGTTGACCAATGCACCAGCATATTTTGTGGATCTTATGAATAGGGTATTCAGGGATCAATTGAATAAGTTTGTTCTTCTGCGATATCTTGGTTTATTTGAGGACAGAGGAAGAACACAAGGAACATTTGAGGATAGTGATGGAGGTGTTGAGAAAACACCAATTGAAAGCAAAGTTTTCTAAGTGTCACTTCTGGAAGAGGGAAGTGAGATTCTTGGGCCATATTGTTTTAGAGAATGGTATTGCCATGGACCCTGCAAAGGTGGCTATGGTACAAGATTGGTCTACGCCCAAGAATGCAACGGACATAAGAAGTTTCTTGGGATTAGCTGGATATTATTGCAAGTTTATCCAAGACTTCTCCAAGATAGCAGCACCATTGACTCAGTTGACCAAGAAGAATCAAGCTTTTGTTTGGGACGAAAGGTGTGT
This sequence comes from Allium sativum, assembly GCA_030737875.1. Taxonomy (NCBI): domain Eukaryota; kingdom Viridiplantae; phylum Streptophyta; class Magnoliopsida; order Asparagales; family Amaryllidaceae; genus Allium; species Allium sativum. The sequence continues at coordinate 40,478,294 of CM060915.1, read as the reverse complement.
AAACGCATTCAAGAGTCTAAAGAAAAAGTTGACACGTGCACTAGTGTTATTTATTCCTAAAGGGAATGAAGATATGATAGTATACACGGGCGAATGTAGTACCGGACTAGGTGTTGTATTGATGCAAGGAGGTAGGGTTGTAGCTTACGCTAGTCGACAACTGAAACCGCATGAGAAAAGATACCCCACCCATGATTTGGAATTAGCAGCGATCATGTTCGCGTTGAATATGTGGAGACATTATCTCTTGGGAGAAAGATTTGAGTTGCTTACTGATCATAAGTCGTTAAAGTATCTTTCCTCTCAGAAGGATCTATATCTCCGGCGGTAGAGATGATTAGAATTCTTGGCTTCCTATGATTTTGATATCGCATATACACCAAGGAAGGGCAATGCGGTAGCTGATGCATTGAGTAGAAGACATGCCAGTTTAGGGGCTATGTTTCTAGAATAGAAGAAACTAGAGTATATTGCTAGGTATGATTTTAGACCAAAGTGCGAATTGGATCCAGAGATGTCAACAAGTTTGACGATTAGACCCACTTTGATTGATCGGATTGGTTCCAGTCAGAGGGACAATCCTAACCTATTGGAAATCATCTACAAGTTAGAGATAGGTATCGACGAGGAGATGAACAAGTATGGGCTTAATCGAGATGGATGACTTAGAAAGAATGGAAGACTAGTTGTGCCCAATGTCAATGGATTGAGAGATGAAGTACTTAGAGAATGTCATCACTCAAAACTGACTATACATCCCAGTGGTAACAAAATGTATCGAGATATGAAGCAGACCTACTACTGGGAAGGGATGAAAAGAGACGTTGGGAAGTTTATATCCAAATGCATGAATTACCAGTTAGTTAAAGCTGAGCAAAAGAAACCTAGCGGTTTGTTGCAACCATTAGAAACTCCTGAAAGGAAATGGGAACAAGCCTCGATGGATTTCATTGACGGTCTACCAAGGACTAGATCAGGTCGTGATAGTGTTTGGGTGATTGTTGATCGATTGACCAAAAGTGCAAGGTTCGTTCCGATCAAATCAAATAGAACGACAACTAAGTTAGCAGAACTGTATATGAAATGGGTAGTGAGATTCCATGGAGTACCTAAAAGCATTGTGAGTGACCAAGACCCGTTGTTTACTAGTGGGTTTTGGAAGAGCTTACAAGAGGCTCTAGGGTCAGAATTATATATCAGTACTGCGTATCATCCTCAAACAGATGGTCAAACAGAGAGGGTGAATTGTGTATTACAAGATCTCTTGAGAGGTTGTATATTGGATTTTGGTGGATCATGGGATGACCATTTGGATCTGGTTGAGTTTGCATATAATAATAGCTACCAATCTAGTATTGGAATGGCTCCATTTGAAGCTTTGTACGAAAGACCGTGAAATTCACCGTCATGTTGGTTAGAAACTGGTGAGAAATTTGTGCTCGGGCTAGATGTGATAAGAGAAACATCAGACAAGATCATTCAACAGCGAATGAAGGCTGCCCAAGATAGGCAGAAGAGTTATGCTGATAGAAGGAGAAGGGAATTGAAATTCTCCGTTGGTGATTTAGTATTTGTTAAGATCTCTCCATTAAGGAATGTTATTCGATTTGGTAGGAGAGGAAAGTTGGCACCAAAATTTGTTGGCCCATTCCCAGTTCTTGAGCAAGTTGGGAGTTTGGCATATAAAGTTGAATTACCAGACAAGATGGTGGGAGTTCACAAGGTATTTCATGTTTCCCAGTTAAGGAAATTCGTGCATGACCCCAATGTGACTATTTCACCGGATCAGTTGGATGACGTCGAAGTAGATACCGAGGCGGTTGGGAACCGCAAGCCGATTCGTATTGTCGTGCACGATACGAAGCAACTTCGAAGAAAAGCGGTGGATCTAGTCAAAGTTCAGTGGGGGCGAGAATGAGAATGACTATACTTGGGAGACAGAGGAGAGCATTAGGAAGACGTATCCAGAACTCTTTGCCTGGTAAGATTCTAGTTGCGATTTAGTTTTTCCGCATGCTAGGATAGAATTGTTTGTTTGATTTGTATGTTTGATTGTTGTGGATGGTTGATAGGCAAGCGGGTTCCTTTGCTTGTTTCTTAGTTAAGGAATTTCAGGGGCGAAATTTCTTAAGGGGGGAAGAATGTAACGACCCGCATTCTACGCATCAGGGGATCGAAGAATACTTATTTCTTTCTCATGCGTAGTCGTATAGCCATGTAAATTTGGGAGACGACTATCGGGGTCATTTCCCATGTTCCTGATTTTTGCCGATTTTTAAATGACCGTTTTGCCCCTAGCAAATCTTGTTCAGCCATAACTTTTGATTGGAAAGGAGTTTTGACCTAAAACCAATTTCATTAGATCCAGATGATGGTTTACCTTTCCGTCCGTAGAGTGGTCACATTAGCTAAACGGACTCACCGTTTGAGAGATATGGCTGAAACAAGGTTTAGAAGTGAAAAACAGCTTAACCAGGCCTAATTAGGGTGATTAGCAAGAGGCCCCATAACCCATTTCGAGATTAGGGTTATGGGGAGGTTGAGAAAAGTTAGGGAACGATTTTTATTTCATTTTTCAGCCGCCTAAACATTTCCCTAACCCTAACAATGGCCTCCAACACCCAAATCACCTTCTAATCACTATTTAATCAAGTTCTAGCCTAATCTACATCTAATCAAGGCAAACAGCATCAAATTGGGAGTAAAGCTGCTGTGTTGCATAGAGATTCAACCCAAATTAGAGATATTTTCAGATTTAAGATTTATTTGTGGCTAAGGTGAGTGATTCGCATTGTTTTTCACTAATTACGACTAATTAGGGGTGATTAGTGATAATTAGCGAAATTATGGCTCAGAAAAATCTGGAAAAATTTGTAAAATTCTAAAATATTATTTTAGGACTTTGATAGAAATTTGGGGTAATTTGGATAAGTTTTGCTAATTGTATGCTTAAACATGATTACGGGGATTAAGGGAAAAACATGGGTTTTTAGGTATGTTTAATCCATATAAACAAGTTAAATTGTTGTTCTGCTGTTTGTGGATGATTAGACATGTTTCTATTACTGTTAGGGATGATTTTTGATTGCATAGGAAAGTTAGATTGGTCGAAAACGCCACCGTATGGCATAAAACAGTCACTGGAAAAGTTGTAGGAAAACTGTGCAGGAACCGGATCGGATCGGTGGAGGACGAACTGTCCCGCTCGTGGAGCATTCCATGACCTGACCTGCTCACATCTGAAGTTCCTCGACCTGATCCACTCGTGAAGAGAAGCCGCGAACCGAACCTCTCTAGCTCTAGCACCATTAACCAGAAGCTCCGAACCTACCCGAGCTCACGACCCGAACCGGTGCATTACCCCAAACTGAACCGATGCCTCCACGAAGTGCCACGACCTAGGAGCTTAACCACGAGCAAGGGAAGACCGAACCGAATAGGAGGTGGGGTCACGAGCCGAACTGGTGCTAAGGAAGAGGAATCACGAACCAGTGAGCGACATGATGTACGAACCGAACCATTTAAGGAAGCATGAACAGAAGCAATGTGAAGTGAAGAACCGAACCGATCCAGAGGAGACCAAAACTTGAGATGCAAAGGTAGTCCAAATGGGAAGTAGAACTCGGGATCTAGATGGGAACCAACGAGTTGACTTCATGAGTTGGGCTTTGCTGCGGGACGTGTGCTAAGGGGTTATCGACGTCCATAACTTTGACCCACCACCGAGACGGATGTTAGGCTACAGATCAGTGCAGTGGGGTAGTTATTACCCCATGGGGCAGAGTGATCATAGCATGGCTATGATCTAGTGCAGTGGAATCGTCATGACTTCATGGGGCAGAGTGAACATAGTAAGAGATTAGTGGCTATGGATCAGTGCAGTGGAGCCATCATGACTCCATGGGGCAGAGTGATCATAACAAAGGATTTGGGTGGTCAAAGCGGTTGATATCGTATGCTTTATCCACTGAGTGAGAGATGTGAGGATGGTTTCTATACTTGATTGTTTGATATCACTATGACATGCACACCCCTTCCCCGTATCTTTACACCATATGTTAATGTCACCTTAGAGTATTGTACGTCCTGTTGTGCTAACTCTTTGGTTGTAGGTCCAGGTTCAGGTATGGTTTAGTATACCTGTTATTGTTTTGTTTTGCTGCTTATCGCTCATACCATACTTTTGTCTGACCCAGAGTTTTATGTCTCTTCTTATTACTCTGGGTGCTCTTAAACGAGCAGATTAGAGACAAGTCAGGTGATTATGCACGCTTAGCTGTGCCGAAGATGAGCAGGAGGCTTCCACGTATGATATATATAGATATTCTCCCTGTGTCGCTGCTGGTCACTACTTTGGGTATTAGTAGTGTACTTTCCCTTTACTCTGCTTTAGAAATAGTTCTAAAAGTTGTAATAATAATGATGCAGAACATAAGCTGTAATTTTGGATTTTCCGCTGCTATGATGTTTAGTTTCTAGCTTATGCACTGTCTCGCCTGTTTTACGTCAAAATTATTTTTTTATTATATTTTATCTCATTCGCTGTGAGACATTCTACAGGTTCCTTGTTAGTTCAAATTCCTTTCTTTTCCTTCCCTTGGCGACCGTCCCATGCTAGTCTGGCATTGGCACAGCGCTCTTTCATTGGAAAAGCCGAATGGTGCGGGGCGGGCCGTCACAGAATTCATCAGAGACTGGATTAGTAATATCCAATGAGAATGACTCGTCAGAGATAGGATCAGTAGTATCCTATAACGAGTGTGAAGAGTATTGTTTTAAAATAAAAATTAAAAAAAAAATTGTTTTGAAAATTTAAACCTTATTCAACGTATTTGAATATTTATTTTAGATTGAATTTGGTCAATCGAGTATATGAAGAATTTGAATATACGTCTTGTAAACGTATGTTCGAAGTCTCGAATATATTGGATGGATATAGAGTCACACTCTAGTCTCCCGGGGATAATTCTGGTGATGGTGCACCATCGTTAGTATTTATTTTCGAGTTTAGAAAGTGGAATATATGTATATTTCCAATTTACTGGCATGAGAACCAAAACTAGATAGGGTCTATTATTGTGAATTGGCATCAAAAACATGATTTTCTCTCTCTCTCTATATATATATATCGAAGTCATGAATTTGAAAATTTAATGAACCAATTGATTGCTGATTGTATTGTATGATTATTAGTTCAACTAATTAAAATATTGGAATGATCAAACCAATAGGAAAATGTAAGGAAAGTTAAGCCAAATTGAAACAAATTATTGAACTAACTTGAAAATTTCTTGGAATTGCATGCATATACATGTGTAAACAATGAATAGGTCATAGCATGGAGGCTAAGAAGAGGAATAAAATTGTATGCCCGACAAATAGGTATACGTTTACTAATTTATTGGGTTTGGATGATTTTATGAGGCGATTGGCTAGCCGCTTGGCTTTTTCTTTTTTCTTTTTGGATGGTGAGGGTCCTGCGTGGCTAGTTGCGGTTTTAAATGTCTCCCCGTATAAAGGAGGCTATGACGAAATTTTTCGAAAATTTAGGGTGTTAGCCAAGTTTTTGAAAAATTTGAAAATTCTTAGAAACTGAAAAGTTGAACAATGAACGCCATAATGAAAGTTGAGTTGGTTGGTTAAACAACTTTCAGCTCCGTTCCTTTTCGAGGACGAAAAGATTTTAAGTGGGGGAGATTGTAAAAACCCGGGAAATCAGAACCAATAATTTTTTTTATTTTGGCAATTTTAATGAATTTTGAATATTTAAAATGATTTATTTTAAATAATAACAGCTAGATATTTATTTTAAAAAGAATTAGAATGTATAAATTTATTTAAATCGAAGTTAGAATATAAATATTTATTTTAATTATAAAAGGAATTGAAAATGGCGCGGTAGTGAAAATTCGATTTCAAATTTCAAATGGATGTACAAGATTCAAAATAAACCGAATTTAAGTAAAACCAGAAATATTTGAATCTGTTTGAAAATATATTTCCAACGAATGTGAAAAATCCAGATTTCATAGTGGGAATAAAAAGTTATGCACAGTTGAAAATTCAGAATAATCGCTATGAAATTTTATATAATAAATAGCCCTTAAAAATAGAGATTTTGCAAACGACCTCCGTTTTTGATGAAACCACTTTTGGTGGATCCGGAATGCCAATTTATTTTTAGATTCCAATTTTCAGAATTTTTGGAATTAATATGTGAGCGTGGTGAATTTAAACGTGTTTGGTCAACTAAGTTTGAATTTAATCGACTAGAAAATGACCGTTTTTCCCACGGTCTCCAAATTCGATGAAATAAGTTTTGTTAGGACCATATCGTCAAAACATAGCTATATTTATTTTTCTGGAACTTTTGGAGTCTGTATGTGGCCCCGGTAAACTAAAATGTGCGTAAAAATGAATTTTGAACGTTAAATTAATTTATATTTTAGTTTTAACGAAAACTGATCGAAACAGTCGAATTGGCTTACCTTTGCATCTCGGATTTTATTTTAAAATTTGAAATGAAATTGAAATCGTTTTAAAATGAATTTAAAACGGATTTATAAAGGAATATTCAAATTTGATTTGAAAATTGAAATTGAAGTTGAAATCGTTTTTAAAACGAATTTAAAGCGATTTATAAAATATGTTTTAAATGGAAATCGAAGCAATATATATAATATATATAATATATGGCCTGAATAGAACGTGCCGCACCGCGGCAGTTCGGAATTTCGACCATTGACTTCGAATAGACATTACGGGAGATCCCACCGTCGGATTCTCCTAAAACCGGAACCGTTGGGATCGAACTGAAAAGATCTTTCCAACGAATATAAGAGATTTGAAATCTAAAGTTTGGATTGGGAAATATGTCCAAATCAAATTTGGAAAAGGTCGTTGTAAGTGCAGTTCGATGACCGTTTATGGAAATCGACTATACGGGCCTTGATAAAATTATTAAAAATATCAGTAATTTGTGTAAAATCATAATAAATGATTTGAAAAGAATTGGGATGAAAAATTCTATATTTGAAAAGATAAAAATCTATTTTTATTGAAATGAACTAGTTATTAACTAGAATTAAAATCCAATTATTTTCAAATAAATAAATTGGATTGAGAAAGGTTTTTAAAATAACCAAAATTTCCAATATATGAATTGGAATGGATTTGAACCAAAATAATCTTCGGAATATTTCGATGTCGGATTTCGTGATTATTCAGATATTGTTATGGAAATTTGAAAGATATGTTTATATCGTTATTTCCAATATGATATTTGTTAGTTTCCGAATTTGAAATTGAATATAAGCCGATATATTTTCTATTCAGAACCTTGTATTTAATATCAAACAGGATTTTGGGTTTGTCATGAATGGTGTTTTCATTAACACTGTTCTTAAACCCCGTGTGAAGAGAATAAATCTTTTAATTAAGATTATTAGAGTTTCTAGTTAATTAACATTTAATTGGAATAAAATGGAATGTGAATTGGGTTTATCGTGAACTGTGTTTTTAGCGACATTCGTTCTTTAACCCGATTTACTATGAGATGTGATTTGGAATTTATAAATATTTTATTAAGATTTAATGGAAATTTTCCAAAGTAATGTTTTCCAATTTAATAAAGTAAATTGAAATGGAATGGAATTCGATCTAGTAATAATTGAATGAGCTTCTGTGGAGGAAGGCCATTACTATAAATGGAATTCAAAAGGCTTTGCCGTTATTCTATTTATATTAATGGTTGGATACGGAAGTTTATATCGATTATATATATTGATCTATTTTCCGTGAAGATTCCATAATTAATGGAATGGGATTTTGGGTCTATCGTGAATGTGTTTTAAATGACATTAGTTCTTTAACCCAGTAAAAGATAAGATTAATTTCTTAACTTTGAAAAATCATTAAGTAATGATTTTTGAGATTAAAACTGAATGAGAGTTTTAATGAATCTTTAATCAGATTGGAATGTGAATAGGATAATTAAATTTATCGAATTCATTAAATGATCGAGAATGGAGTGTCGCCAGTTTTGCTCCAAGCGATAGTTGAATCTTTAATTAGATTTGAACGTGAAATTGTAATTAATTTTACCAATAACACTGTGGGTGTGAGATATGGAGTATTAGTAGTTTTACTCCATGGGATAAATAGGTTGGGATTGGAAAATTAAACAAATGATTACTTCCATAAGGTTCGCTAATCCCGACTAGTTGATAAACCTTAATTTGGTTTAGAATTGAAATCCAAAGGAAGATTAAAGAATAAATTTGAAGAGTTCATCTTTGATAAAATTAATGGGAACCTTTCCCAAAAGATATGAATATTTAAATAAAAGAATATTCAGAATTGGAATGAGGCATATGTTGTGTTTTTGTAGCACTTGGTTAAAATAAACGCCAGTTATTTGGAAAGGCCGGGTTTATACCCATTCTGAATAACTGATTCGACGATAAGTCGACGATGAAGATAGTGGTTGAAGACCAGAGGTCTTCACATCGCTTGGATGATTACTGATGTCTTGATTGGGTTGTACACCCAAGACAAGGTTATAAGTGGTGATCGTCTAAACGAACTTGGAGATCGACCGGATATGCGAGGACCTCTCTCCTGTTAGGGACATATGGGACGAGAAATAAGGTGCCGCCGGTTTCGTTTAGACCCAGAACGAACTTGTAAATGGATGTGTGTCTGACATTGAATTTCATGCTGTGTGATTGATAGACATTAGTAGCATGGTGTGAATTGCCTATGTGGCATGCTGAGATGCAAATGATCAAGGCTTTTGTTGAAAAGAAGAGCCTTGTGGTTGATGATCAAAGCATGACTTTAATATAGCATAGCTTTGTGTATAGCGTTAATTCGCGATCCTCACACCCCGGTGTGAACCAGAAATGGGAGAGGACCTCAGGGAGGACATGCGTTTCCTTCTATCTAAGAGTGGTGTCATAGTATGGAGCCCAGACATTTTTACTTATGTGGATGATGGATATCGATGCGCCTCGGTTATATCGGTCACTACGGGGCCAATGGATGGTTTGGTCGATATACTGACCAGTTTACGCCTCATAGGGCGGGGAAATGCGTTGTACAGGCATTTTAATCCACTCCGCGTGGACAGGCTTTGACGATCCAAGGCTTGCCTGCGCGCTTGCCTGAGGCTCGGGCTAGAGATTCTCGAAACGGTAAGGACGATCCCTTGCCTTGGTTCACAGATGGAAATCCAACTTCCAATACGACATTTTATGGTTTTAGTTGTATAATATTGGCGACATAGTGGCATGGGACGCAAATGCCATCTATGATTGATACATTTATATTTGAAGTTATTTTATACACTATGCACTTATAATAATATCAAAATGATTTGTTTTAAAAGTATCGAGCATGTTTGGCTATTATAAGGTAAAACTCTATCCTCCGGCTTGTGTTGCATTGTGTGATGGGACCTAAGTCTTATAATAGCTTCATTTTTTTCAAAAAGCATTGCGCTGCTTGGTTATATGCACTGGTATTCTTAGGAGGAAACCCGTTCCGTGTTATACGGCGTGGTCCCTTGATATATTTGATTTTAAAGAAAAGTTTTAAATAACTGTTTTAGTTCTCACACCAGTCTCATGACTGACCTGGAGTTTATTGTTTTAACCTAAACTCTGGGTGCCCCTGTTTTCCACACGTGCAGCTAGTAGTTTTGGTTTTGCAGATATTGTATCCACATGATCCTGGTTTACAATTGGAGCTATATTCAGAACGCTCTATATCCGTGTATTTCTTTCAGTTGTGTTTTGTATTATTTTCCGCTGCGTTATAATTTATAATTATCTAATATTTACCAAATGTATATTATTTGTTCATACTTTATATATTCTTGCACTCTGATGTAAATTGTTGTAATAAGAAATGAAATGTTCTTACGTTTGTGTTCTGATTTGTCGTGTTCTCAAACAATTCGTTCTTTCTCTTCTCTTCGGAGACCGGGGAAGTTCGGGTCGTTACACGTGGTATTAGAGCTTTGGTTTGCAGAGCTCGAGAACACAACACATTAGAACCAAACGAAGGAATTCATTAGAGATCGGATTAGTAATATCCAATGAGAATGACTCGTTAGAGATAGGATCAGTAGTATCCTAGAACGAGTGTAAAAAGTGTTGTTTTAAAACAAAAATTAAAAACAAATATTTTTTGAAAATTTAAACCTTATTCAACGTATTTGAATATTTATTTTAGATTGAATTTGGACAATCGAGTATATGAAGAATTTAAATATACGTCTTGCAAACGTGTATTCAAAGTCTCGAATATACTAGGGATATATAGTCACACTCTAGTCGCCCGGGGATAATTCTGGTGAAGGTACACCATCGTCAATATTTATTATCGAGTTTCGAAAGTGGGATTTCTATATATTTCCAATTGACTGGTGTGAGAACCAAAACTTCTATTGTTGTGAATTGGCATCAAAAACATGATTTTTTTTATATATATATATCAAAGTTATGAATTTGAAAATTTAATGAACCAATTGATTGCTGATTGTATTGTATGATTATTAGTTCAACTAATTAAAATATTGGAATGATCAAACCAATAGGAAAATGTAAGGAAAATTAAGCCAAATTGAAACAAATTATTGAACTAACTTGAAAATTTCTTGGAATTGCATGCATATACATGTGTATACATTGAATAGGTCATAACATGGAGGCTAAGAAGAGAAATAAAATTGTATGCCCGACAAATAGGTACATGTTTACTACTTTATTGGGTTTGGATGATTTATGAGCTGATTGGCTTTTTCTTTTTCTTTTTGGATGGTGAGGGCCCTGCATGGCTAGTTGCGGTTTTAAATGTCTCCCCGTACAATGAAGGTTATGGCGAAATTTTTCGAAAATTTAGGGTGTTAGCTAAATTTTTGAAAAATTTGAAAATTCTTAGAAACTGAAAATTTGAAGAATGAACGCCATAATGAAATTTGAGTTGGTTGGTTAAACAATTTTCGGCTCCATTCCTTTTTGAGGACGAAAAGATTTTGAGTGCGGGAGATTGTAACAACCCCGAAAATCTGAACTAATTTAAAATTTTTATTTTGGCAATTTTAATGAATTTTGAATATTTAAAATGATTTATTTTAAATAATAACGACTAGAAATTTATTTTGTATAGAATTAGAGCGTATAAATTTATTTTAATCGAAATTAAAATATAAATATTTATTTTAATTATAAAAGGAATTGAAAATGGCGCGGTAGTTTGAAAATTCGATTTCAAATTTCAAATGAATGTAAAGGATTCAAAATAAACCGGATTTTAGTAAAACCAGAAGTATTTGAATCTATTTGAAAATATCTTTCCAACGAACGTGAAAAATCAAGTTTTCATAGCGGGAGTAAAAAGTTATGCCCAGTTGAAAATTCAGAATAGTCGCTATGGAATTTTATATAATAAATAGCCCTTAAAAATAGATATTTTGCAAACGATCTCTGTTTTTGAAGAGACCACTTTTGTTGGATCTAGAATGTCAATTTATTGCTAGATTCCAATTTTTTTTAATTTTTGGAATTAATATGTGAGCGTGGTGAATTTAAACGTGTCTGGTCAATTCAGTTTGAATTTAATCGACTGGAAATGACCGATTTTCCAACGGTCTCCAAATTCGACGAAATTAATTTTGTTAGGACTGTATCGTCAAAACATAGCTAGATTTATTTTTCTGGAATGTTTGGTGTCCGTATGTTTCCCCGGTAAATTAAAATGTGCGTTAAAATCAATTTTGAATGTTAAATTAATTTATATTTTAGTTTTAACGAAAACTGATCGAAACAGTCGAATTGGCTTACCGGAGTTATCCCATTGCGTTCGGAATGGGGGTAATTATCTAGGTGAAAGTCGCTGGGTTTGAATTGGAGTTAGAATGTGAAATTCCCTTTTTAAAGTTTAGTTGAATTAAATAATTAAACAAATATTCATATAAATACCCCCCCCATTTATTGAAACCCTAATTTCAATTGATTGTCGCCGCCACTATGGTTTAAATGGCCAGAAAATCGCGAGCAACCTCCTCTAGTTTCTTCAAATCTGTTAATCGATCTGAATAACTTCAAAATGGAAATGATTTAACTCTTCATGCTCATCACTTTGAACGGTTGAGATGGAGTTTCATTAGATGGATGGGGAGATAAACTGCTCGAAGTCAGCGAGTTTAGGGCAGGTTTTTGCAGTGCCTAGGGGTTCGCGAGGGGTGAGGTTCATGGCATCGGTGGGGGGAGTGTAGGCGATCGACGGGGTGCTAATGGATGTGGGTCCGGAGGTGACGTGAGGGCGCGGTGGTGGTTTTTTGTTCTGAGCAGTTTTGGGTTTATTCAATGGCAGAAGGAAATGGAAGGAAGAGATGGGTTAAGGCTAAAAAGGGAATTTAATTAATTATTTTAATTAATTATTTCCATTTTAAAATCAAATGTTCATAATATCGTATCTTCTTCATGCGAGGTTGGGATACAACGAAACAAATTGCGTTGCGATCGTGGAGCCGAGAGCTTCACAGCAAAACTGACCGGGTCCAATTTGGAGCTAGTTAGAAATCTAGGCGAATTTCAGTCCAAACTGTTCATAAATTCAGAAATGAAACTGACGGAGTGGAAACCGACTATGAGAACTCCTTCTCACTCTAATTATTTACAGTTAAATATATTAGGTTCTAGACGGGGCTTAGTAGCTCCTCACACCGTCGTCCACAGACTATGGACGACTTGTTTGATTGTATTGTGTGGTGGAAATTGATTGTGATTGTATTGTGAAATGGAAAATAAAATATTCTTGTGCATGGAATAAATATTTGAATAATAAAAATATCATTTTTATTGTATACATAAAATATATAAAATATTCATGTGTATGGAATAAAATATCATTTTATTGTATATATGAACTGTATAAAATAGTCATGTGTTGAAATAAATATTCATAAACAAATCGGATGATTTGTTTATGTACACCCATTTATCTGATACTGATTGGGACGATATATTTTACACATCGCCCAACTGGATAAATAAATCTGTGTTTGTTGATTGAAACCCCACACGGGTGTTGGGATGATATTTGACGTACACTAATCCCAATTGTTTAGTTGTATGTCAATCGATGGGTTTACAGACTGTTGTAAGCATTAATTATTTATATTTAATGATTACGCAGTTGTGTAGTGCACTCTGGCTGATGGTTGATTGTTTATCACTGATGATATATACACGTGTTGTATGAAATCCATATAAATAAAATTATTTGGTAATTGATTGAGTCTGATTCCAATTCAGAATTAACGAATATTTTTAAATAATATTCGGTGTATAATCAAAATCAAATATTTTGAAAATTTTATCATTTAATATTATAATGATAAGGAATATTCAAATTTGATTTGAAATTTGAAATGAAATTGAAATCGTTTTAAAATGAATTTAAAACGGATTTATAAAAGAATATTCAAATTTGATTTGAAATTTGAAATGAAATTGAAATCGTTTTTAAAATGAATTTAAAACGGATTTGTAAAAGAATATTCAAATTTGATTTGAAATTGAAATCGTTTTTTTAAAATGAATTTAAAACTAATTTATAAAAGAATATTCAAATTTGATTTGAAATTCGAAATGAAATTGAAATCGTTTTTAAAATGAATTTAAAACGGATTTCTAAAAGAATATTCAAATTTGATTTGAAATGAAACTGAAATCATTTTAAAATAAATTTAAAACGGATTTATAAAGGAATATTCAAATTTGATTTGAAAATTGAAATCGTTTTAAAATGAACTTAAAACGGATTTATAAAGGAATATTCAAATTTGATTTGAAAATTGAAAATGAAGCTGAAATCATTTTTAAAACGATTTATAAAATACGTTTTAAATGGAAATCGATGAAATATATATATATATATATTATATATATTATATGGCCTGAATAGAACACGCCGCGCCGCGACAGTTCGCGAACTTCGACCATTGACCTCGAATTGACATTACGGGAGATCCGACCGTCAGATTCTCCTAAAAACGAAACCATTGGGTTCGTAACGAAAAGAGCTTTCCAAAGAATATAAGAAATTTAAAATATAACAGTTGAATTTGGAAATATGTCCAAATCAAATTTGGAAAAATTCGTTGTAAGTGTAGTTCGATGACCGTTTATGGAAATCGTCTGTACGGGCCTTGATAAAATTATTAAGAATATCAATAATTTGTGTAAAATCATAATAAATGATTTGGAAAGAATTAGGATGAAAAATTCCATATTTGAAAAGATAAAAATATATTTTTATCGAAATGAACTAATTATAAACTAGAATTAAAATCCAACTATTTTCAAATAAATAAATTGGATTGAGAAAGGGTTTTAAAATAACCAAAATTTCCAATATATGAATTGGAATGGATTTGAATCGAAATTATCTTTGGAATATTTCGATGTTGGATTTCGTGATTATACAGATATTGTTATGGAAATTTGAAAGATATATTTATATCGTTATTTCCAATACGTTATTTGTTGGTTTCCGAATTTGATATTGAATATAAGCCGATATATTTTCTATTCAGAGCCTTGTATTTAATATCAAATGGGATTTTGGGTTTGTCGTGAATGGTGTCTTTATTAACACTGTTCTTAAACCCCGTGTGAAGAAAATAAATCTTTTAATTAAGATTATTAGAGTTTCCAGTTAATTAACATTTAATTGGAATAAAATGGAATGTGAATTGGGTTTATTGTGAACTGTGTTTTTAGCGACATTCACTCTTTAACCCGATTTCCAGCGAGATGTGGTTTGGAATTTATAAACTTTCATTAAGATTTAATGGAAATTTTGCAAACTAAAGTTTTCCAATTTAATAAAGTAAACTGGAATGGAATGGAATTCAATATGGTAATAATCGAAGTGAGCATCTGTGGAGGAAGACCGTTACTATAAATGGAATTTAAAAGGCTTTGCCGCTATTCTATTTATATTATTGGTTGGATATGGAAGTTTATATCGATTATATATATATATTTATATATTGATCTGTTTTCCGTGAAGATTTCATAATTAATGGAATGGGATTTTGGGTTTATCGTGAACTGTGTTTTAAATGACATTAGTTCTTTAACCCAGTACAAGATAAGATTAATTTCTTTACTTTGAAAATTCATTAAGTAACGATTTTTTAGATTAAAACTGAACGAGAGTTTTAATGAATCTTTAATTAGATTGGAATGTGAATTGGATAATTAATTTATCAAATTTATGAAATGATCGAGAATGGAGTATCGCCAGTTTTTCTCCAAGCAATATTTGAATCTTTAATTAGATTTGAACGTGAAATGGTAATTAATTTTACCGATAACACCGTGGGTGTTAGATATGGAGTATTACCAGTTTTCCTCCTTGGGATAAATATGTTGGGATTGGGAAATTAAACAAATGATTACTTCGGTAAGGTTTGCTAATCCCGACTAGTTGATAAACCTTAATTTGGTTTAGAATTGAAATCCAAAGGAAGATTAAAGAATAAGTTTGAAGAATTTATCTTTTATAAAGTTAATGGGAACCTTTCCCAAAAGATATGAATATTTAAATAAAAGAATATTCAGAATTGAAATGAGGTGTATGTTGTGTTTTTGTAGCACATAGTTATAATATACGCGAGTTATTCGAAAAGGTCGGGTTTATACCCATTCTAAATAACTGATTCGACGATAAATCGACGACGAAGACGGTGGTTGAAGGCCGGAGGTCTTCACATCGTTTAGATCAGTACTGATGTCTTGATTGGGCTGTACACCCAAGACAAGGTAATAAGTGGTGATCATCCAGACGTACTTGGAGATTGACCGGATATGCGAGGACCTCTATATGTGTAACGACCCAGAAAATCTGAACCAATTTAAAAATTTTAAATTGGCTAAAATAATGGATTTTAAATATTTAAAATAAATATTTTAAATAATGGCGATGAAAACTGAGTTTGAATCAACAATTGATAACGAATATAATTAATTATAATTATAAACAAGGCCTGAAATGGCGTGGCAGTTTCAAAAATTGAATTCAAACTTTGTCGGACTGTACCGGGTGCAAAACAATCCGGATTTTAGTGAAACCAAAAACATTAGGATCTAATTGATGATATCTTTCTAACGAATCCGACCAATCGAAATTTGATAGCGGGAATCAAAAGATATGTCCAGTTGAAAATTCTGAATAGTCGTTATGGAATTCAAGCCCTTAAAAATGGACATTTTGCAAATGACCTCGGATTTCGACGAAACCACTTTTGTTGGATCCGCAGTGTCAAGTTATTGTTAGGTTTCAAATTTCATAATTTTTTGAATCAATATGTGAGCGTGGCAAAGGAAAACGCATTTGACCAGTTTCAGTTGATTTTAATCGACTGGAAATTGACCATTTTTCAAACGGTCTCGGAATTCGACGAAACTAGTTTAGTTAGGACCGTATCATCAATACGAAGCTAGAAAATATTTTTCTGGAATTTTTCTAGTTAGTATGTGACCCCGGTAATTTGAAATGTACGTTTAAAATTCAATATAGTGATTTAAATGTAAATTCAACGGAAACTGATTGTAACGATCAAATCAGCTTGCGGTACATATCCCATTGTGTTCGGAATGGGGGTAAAATGCTATGGACGACAGGCGGTAGGCCTCGTTTCGAGGTCATATGTAAAAGTCAACTTTTTTTGCAAAATTAAATAATTAAATAATAAAAAAAATTAATCCCCTCCCTTATCTTTCGTTCTGCCCCCCCCCCCCCCGGTTCATTTCAATTTCAAATGAATAAAAAGAAAAAAAAAACCCCAATGACCGCTCTGCCCTAGGCGCCGCCGACGCCCAAACTCCGCCCCCCTGGCATCGCTCAGCGCCACCTCCGACCTGTGCCCCTCTCTCCTCAATTTCTGTCGCCCCAGCTCGAGGAACGAGCCCTCCCTGAATTCGCGAGCACCCCGCCTCCGCCGCCCCCTCGAAGCCAGCTCCGCCCTGACGAGACCCACCGCCGACCCCCCTTCTTCGCATCAATGTAAGTTGTTTTGATTTTATTTTATTCTTATTTTTAATTCTAAAGATACTGATTTTATTTTAAAAAGGTTTAAAACTGAACTGATTTTATTTTAAACTTTAAAAAGAAAAATTGATTTTATTTTAGAACTTTAAAAAGGTTTAAAACTGAACTGATTTTATTTTAAACTTTAAAAAGAAAAACAGATTTTATTTTAAACTTTAAAAAGAAAAAGATTTGAACTTTAAATAGAAAAAGGTTTAAACTTTTAAAAAGAAGAAGATTTGAACTTGGATAGAAAAGATTATATTTTTAAAATGGAAAAGACGGAATTTTTATTAAGATGTAAGATATGATTTTTATATATTGAACATCGAAGAAAAAATTCGATTTTTATATATTGAATAGCGAAGTCAAAATTCGATTTTTATATACTGAATAGCGAAGTCAAAATTCGATTTTTATATATTGAATAACATAGTAAAAATTCGATTTTTACATATGTAGAGAATACGGGCAACGAAAGCGACAAAAGGCGAGAAAGGCGAAGATTTCTCTAAGTGAAGTGTCGTGAAGTTGGATAGCTATTTGTGAGAATTTCTCACTCTTCAATTTCTTTTTCTAGCTATATATATATGTGTTGAAATTAAAGTGAATTACTATATATAAATATATATCTATATATATATACGCCCCCTCGTCCACAAACCATGGACTATATTTATTGATTGAAATTGTTGTGAAAATTGATTGATAGCGAATGATTGTTTGGGATTGTTTGTGGTTGATATTGATTGATTGTGGTTGAAAAATACCCGTTTGTGGTTGAGAAATGTTTGGTTGAAACCACATAGGATTAGTTTGTGGAAATGAAATAAATATATACATGCCGCCTGCGTGCGAACTAGATGCATGATCCTCATTGTCAAAAACCGCGAGGTTTTAAGGTAGAGCGAGGAGCCGTACTAGGGACGGTCCCGGTTTTAACTACCCTGCCGTTATGCTGCCGAAATTTTGAATAATATTCGTATGTTTGAATTATTTTCATCTGCTTAAACTATATTTATTCATTGTATAGAAAACATTCATGTGTTGAATTGATATTCATCCGTTGATTAGAAATTCATGTGTTGAATGGTATTCATATTTTAAAATAAATTGTTTGATAATAAAAATCACATTTTTATCTATATACAGAAACTATAGAAAACATTCATGTGTTGAATTGATATTCATCCGTTGATTAGAAATTCATGTGTTGAATGGTATTCATATTTTAAAATAAATTGTTTGATAATAAAAATCACATTTTTATCTATATACAGAAACTATAGAAAACATTCATGTGTTGAATTGATATTCATTCGTTGATTAGAAATTCATGTGTTGAATGGTATTCATATTTTGAAATAAATTGTTTGATAATAAAAATCACATTTTTATCTATATATAGAAACTATAGAAAACATTCATGTGTTGAATTGATATTCATTCGTTGATTAGAAATTCATATGTTGAATGGTATTCATATTTTGAAATAAATTGTTTGATAATAAAAATCACATTTTTATCTATATATAGAAACTATAGAAAACATTCATGTGTTGAATTGATATTCATTCGTTGATTAGAAATTCATATGTTGAATGGTATTCATATTTTGAAATAAATCGTTTGATAATAAAAATCACCTTTTATCGACTATATGAACTGTGTAAAATAATCTCGTTTTAAAAGAAATTGTTATATGATAAAAATCCCATTTTTATCACCAACTTGAACTATATAGAAAAATAGTGTTTTGAAATGAATTGTTTTACAATAAAAATCACATTTTTATTGTATGCATAAATCGTTGAAATGTGAAGTGTTAAAAATAGCCACTTGTTCAAAATAAACATATATGAGTTGAAATATTCATTAATTAGCTAATGAAATGATTTGCACCTATTTATGTAACATTAGAATGAATGGTGTTTTTAAACCAAATAGAAATCAAATATGAAGTTGAATAGAAAATGATAAATGATAAGAACTGTATATATATGTACATGCATATTCATTGAACAGGTTATAACAAAGGGGCTAGAGAAGAGGAATAAAATTTTGTGCCCGACAAATAGGTACACATTTACTGCTTTGTTTGGGTGATGATTTTATGAGCCTGTTGGCTAGCCGCTTGGCTTTTTCTTTTTCTTTTTGAGATTAGAAGGACCGGGAAAGCTATTTGCGATTTCCCGATGCTCCCGGTGCAGGGGATGTTATGGCGAAATTTTCCAAAATTTTAAGGCGTTAGTGAAAAATTTGAAGTGAAAACGATATTGAAATCATTGAATGAACTATATTTATATAAATATATAAATATAAATAAAATTAAAACGAAACATAGTCGTGCAGTTCGTGTTTTGAAACCGTGTTTTCAAACAACTAGTACGGGAAATCCGACCATTGGATTTTCCCGAAATCTCAACCGTCGGGTTCGCCTTGGAAATATCTTCCCAACGGCACCAACCTTGTAAAAATCCAACGGTTGGATTGTCTGGAATGTTTAATTCAAATCTGAAGAAAAACAGCGCCAGAAGCGATTATATTTTTATATATATATATATATATATATATATAATTATATATTTAATCGAATAACGACGCTGCAGTTCGTATTTTGAAATCGAAACTTCAAACGATTGTACCGGGAGATCCGACCGTCGGATTTTCCCGAAACTGGAATCGTTGGATTCGTTTTGAAAAGACCTTTCTAATGATGTAAATTTTGCGAAGATCCAACAGTTAGATTTTCAGATATGTGTAAATCAAATCTGAAGAAAAACAGCGCCACGGCTGCTTTATGGCCCGAAGCGTCGTTTTGAATAAATTGGCTATTTTAAAATAAATAAAAATAGCGATAAATAGTTATAAAATACCATAAACAATATGGAGTGGAAATAAACTGAATTTGCTTGATTTATGTGATATTTGATGGTTGAATGTGTTTGGTGTGAAAATTACATTAAAGAACAAAATTGGTGTTGTCGAATAATTTAACCATTGAAATAAATCGAATTGAAATTCTAAATATACGTGAATTATTTGAGAAGGCCGAGTTAATTCTCATTTCAAATAATTGACCGACGATTGAAGGTCGAAGATAAAGACGGTGGTTGTGAACACCCGCAACTTCCCCGTAAAGGAAAGCGTCGGATAGTTCGAGAACAAACCACAACAGAACCCATACAGAAGAACATTTCACTATATATTACAACAATGCATCAGATTACAAGAATATACAGAAATATCAGAGATTTAAATTACATTTAAATACATAGCAGCGGAAAAATAATACAATACACAACTAGAATGAGATATACGGATACAAAGCTTTCCGGATATCGTTCCAGCTGTAAACCAGGATCCTGTGAATATAAATCTGCAAAACCAAAACTACTAGCTGCCCGTGTCAAAATAGGGGCACCCAGAGTTTAGGTTAAAACAATAAACTCCAGGTCAGTCATGTGACTGGTGTGAGAACTAAAACAGTTAATCTTTATTTTAAATCATTAGGTAAATCAAGGGACCACGCCGTATAACACGGAACGGGTTTCCTCCCAAGAATACCAGTGCATAAAACAAACAGCGCAATGCTAAATAAAGAAAAATGAAGCTGTTATAAGACCCAGGTCCTATCACACAATGCAACGCAAGCCGGGGGATAGGGTTTTCCCTTATAACAGCCAAAGAATGCTTGATACGTTTGAAACAAATCATTTGATACTATAATAAGTGCATAGTGTATAAAACAACTTCAAATCATAAGTATCAATCATAGGCGGCATGAGCGTCCCATGCCACTATGTCGCCATATATAGGTTTACAAATAAAACCGCAAAGTCACGTATTTGGAAATTGGATTTCCATCTATGAACCGAGGCAAAAGATAGTCCTCAACCGATTCGAGACTGTCTAGCCCGAGCCTCAGGACCCAGACTCAGGTGGGCCCTTGGATCGTCAGGGCCGGTCCACCGATGTGGATTAAAATGCCTGAACACTACGTTTCCCCACCCTATGGGGTGTAAGTCTGGTCCGTCAGCCGACCAGAATGCATCGGCCGAAACCGATATAACCGAGGAGCCTCGCAACAGCAACAACCACATAAGTCAAACTCGTCAGGGCGTGTAAAACCACTGACGCCACTTCTAACTAGAAAGAAACGCAAGTCCTCCCTGAGGTCCGTCTCCCGTTTTTGGTTCATACCTGGTGTGAAACACGCGAGGTAAACGTTACACAAAGCTACGCCACAAAGGCCGTGCTTTGATCATCACCACAAGACTTTGCTTTTCAACAGAAGCCTTGATCATTTGCATCTTAGCATGCCACACAGGCAAACCATCCTATGCAACCGATATCAGTCACACATAATGAAATCCGATGTCAGACACACAGTCCATTTACAAGTCCGTCCTGGGTCTGAACGAAACCGGAGGCACCTAGTACCCCGCATATCCATCGATCTCCAAGTACGTCTGGATGATCACTAACTGTTTCCATCTTCTTGGGTGTACAGCCCAATCAAGATCATCAGTAATTACCCAAACGACGTGAAGACCTCCGGTCTTCGACCATCGTCTTCATCTTCGACTTATCGTCGTATCAGTTATTCAGAATGGGATAAACCCGGTCTTTCCGAATAACTCGCGTATATATTATAAAAGTGTTACACAAACACAACATACGCCTCATTCCAATTCATTAGTCACTAACCGTAAATTAATCAAGAGAATAATTCCCCAAATATTAACCCCGAAGGCCGAAACCAACATCAGATCAATATCCAGAAAACCATTCTGCTTAGCTAACCGACAGTTAGTTTCTAAATTTCACATTCAGAGGGAAAGGTTCCCATTAATTTTATCCAAGATAAATTCCTGAATTTATTCTTTAATCTATCTTTGAATATCAATTCGAATTAGTCGGGATTAACGAACTTTACCGAAGTAATCATTTGTTTTAATTTCCCAATCCCAACCTATTCATCCCATGAAGTAAAACTGGTAATACTTCATATCTAACACCACAGTGTTATCGGTAAATTCAATTACCATTTCACGTTCAAATCTAATTAAAGATTTAACTATCGCCTGGAGCAAAACTGGTGATACTCCATTTTCGATCTTTTCAATCTAATTAAAGATTCATTAAAACTCCACTTAGTTTTAATCTTCGACTGGGTTAAAGAATCAGTGTCATTTAAAACACGGTTCACGATAAACCCAAAATCACATTCCATTAATTATCGGGTTAAAGAACGAGTGTTATTTAAAACACTGTTCACGATAAACCCAAAAATCAATATCGATTCAATTCCAATTAAATATTATTTAATTGGTACACTTCATTAAATCTAAATAAAAAGATTTAATCTTTTCTCAACTGGGTTCAAGAATAGTGTTAGTAAAGACACCATTCACGACAAACCCAAATCACATTCGATATTCAATACAAGGCTCTGAATAGAAAATATATCGGCTTATATTCAATATCGAATTCTACGACTAACAAATGTCGTATTGGAAATAACGATATAAATATATATCTTTCAAATTTCCATAACACCACTTGTATAATCACGAATTCCAACATCGAAATATTCCGAAGACAATTTCGATTCAAATCCACCCCAATGCAATCATTGGATATTCTGGTTATTTTTAAAACCCCTTTTTAATTCAATTTATTTATTTAAAAATAAATAGAATTATAATTCTAGTTCAAAACTAGTTCATTTCGATAAAAATCTATTTTTATCTTTTCAAATATGGAGTTTTTCATCCCAATTCTTCACAAATCATTTCTTATGATTTTACACAAATTATTACTATTTTTAATAATTTTATCAAGGCTCGTACAGTCGATTTCCATCAATGGCCATCGAACTGCACTTACAGCGACCTTTTTCGAATTTGATTTGGACGTATCTCAAAATCCAACCGTTAGATTTCAAATTTCTAACATTTGTTAGAAAGCTCTTTTCGATACGAACCCAACGGTTCCGGTTTTAGGAGAATCCGACGGTCGGATCTCCCGTAATGTCCGCTTGAAATAAATGGTCGAAATTCACGAACTGCCGCGGCGCGGCGCGTTCTATTCAGGCCATTTATATTATATATATATTATATATAATATATATTTCGTCGATTTCTATTCAAAACGAATTATATAAATAGTTTTAAAATTCGTTTCAAAATCTATTTCAACTTCTATTTCAATTCAAAGCAAAATCGAATTCTTCTTTATAAATTCGTTTTAAAATTCAGTTCTATTCAATTCAAATTTCAATTCAATTTGAATTCATTTCAATTTGCTTTCAATTCAATTTGAATTCGTTTTATATTCAATTCATTTCGAAATCGTTTTCAATTCATTTCGAATTCGTTTTCAATTCAATTCATTTCGAAATCGTTTTCAATTCAATTCATTTCGAAATCGTTTTCAATTCAATTCATTTTGAAATCGTTTTCAATTCAATTCATTTCGAAATCATTTTAAAATTGATATAAATATCGTTCACGTCAAAATGGCGTCAATCTAATCAACACGGCTTCATAAATTTCTATTTTCAAATATTCTATTTCAAATATTTCTTTTCTTCAAAATGGTTGTTATTATCAAAATATTTCGTTCAACACATGACCAATCTCAATGGATGAGTACTGTCAACACATGAACTTTTATTTTATATTGATAAAGATATAAATTTTATTACTAAAATATTTCGTTCAACACATGACCAATCTCAATGAATGAGTACTGTCAACACATGAACTTTTATTTTATATTATTCTTTATTTTTCAAATTGGAATGAGGCCCAATCAATTACCATATAAAGTTAATTATATGGATTTTCATACATCACATGTATATATTAGCATTGAAAAATAATCAACCATCAACCAAAGTGCACTACACTGTATAAGCATCAAATATAGATATTCAACGCTTATAACAGCCTGTCAATCAATCGATCGACATATTTAATCAATCAGGATGAGTGAACTTCAAATTTCATCCCAACACCCGTGTGGGGTTTCAAACAATCAAACACCGATTCTTATTCGTGCAGTTGGGCGATGTGTAAAATTTATCGTCCCAATCAATGTCATTCAAATAAGTGTACATAAACAAACCATCTGGTTTGTAAATGAATATTTATTTATTCACTTCACTATTTTCATATTCACGTTAAAAATTATATTTTTAACGATAAAACATTTTATTTCAACCTATGAATTTCTATTCAATTCATTTATTCAATAAAATGATATTTTTATTTTTTCTAACATATTTTAGAAAATTTCGGCGGCATAACGGCACGATACTAGAAACGGGACGAGGCCTAGCCTTATCCCCGGTCTAGTGAAGGCCCACGCCATTCACACATCAATCAAATCACCAAACAACCAAATTCTAATCAAATCATATAACTAATCTATGCAACCAAACAAACAAGTCCATGGTCTGTGGACGATTGTGTCGGGTGCTACTAAGCACCGTCTGCATCCTAGTATATATATATAACTAGAAAAATTAAATTGAAAGGTGAGAAATTCTCACATATAGCTATCCTAGCTCCCCGGCACTTCATTTGCAGAAGTCTTCGTCGTTTCGCCTTTTTGTCACCTTCGTTGCTGCTTTCACTACATATAAAAATCGAATTTTTATTTCAAAGTTCAATATATAAAAATCGAATTTTTATTTCAAAGTTCAATATATAAAAATCGAATTTTTATTTCAAAGTTCAATATATAAAAATCGAATTTTTATTTCAAAGTACAATATATAAAAATCGAATTTTTATTTCAAAGTTCAATATATAAAAATCGAATTTTTATTTCAAAGTTCAATATATAAAAATCGAATTTTTATTTCAAAGTTCAATATATAAAAATCGAATTTTTATTTCAAAGTTCAATATATAAAAATCGAATTTTTATTTCAAAGTTCAATATATAAAAATCGAATTTTTATTTCAAAGTTCAATATATAAAAATCGAATTTTTATTATGCTATTCAATATATAAAAATCGAATTTTTCCTTTTAAAGAAATCTGTTTTCAATACCTTTTAAAAATCAGTTTTATACCTTTTTTAAAAATTCAGTTTTCACTTTTTATAAATTCAGTTTTTAAAAAAAAATCAGTTTTTTTTTTTAATACTTTTAAAAATTTCAGTTTCAAATCCTTTTAAAAACTTAGTTTCTTCTTCCTACTTTTAAAAATCAGTATTCTTTTTATATATAATTTCTGTTTTATAAACAGCATGCTATTACAAAAAAAAAAGGAAAAGGAAAAGGAAGGGAAAGCTCACCGATTCGCAAAAAGGGGGTTTGGAGCTGCTCACGCCGGAGCTCGTGGAGGTGCTGGCGGCGCTGGCATCGCGGTGGAGGTCGGAGGGGATGCGGGGTTGGCAGATGGCGGTCGTCGTTTGCTTTCAGGCGACTTGGGGGTGTTCGATTTGGGGAGAAAGGAGAAGGGACTGCGGAGAAGAAGGGGGTACGGTGGCGCGACGCCACCTGAGGAGGGGCGCGAGGAGATCGTCGACGGGGGGGGGGGGGGGGGGGGGGGGAGATTTGGGCATGACGGGTTTGGGTTTTCTTTGTTTTTTTTTTATTCGTTCGAATGAACTGTTGAGGAGGGAGAGAGAGAATGTAAGGGTAAGGGGGTTGACTAGGTTTAATTATTATTTTAATTTATTTTTAAAATCCAAAAAGGTAACTCTTTATTTTAAACTCAAAATCAAACCCACCGACTGTCGTCCATAGCGTTTTACCCCCATTCCGAACACAATGGGATATGTATCGCAGGCTGATTCGATCGTTACAATCAGTTTCCTTTGAATTTACATTTAAATCACTATATTGAATTTTAAACGTACATTTCAAATTACCGAGGGCGCATACTAACTCTAAAAATTCTCGAAAAATATTTTCTAGTTTCGTATTGACGATACGGTCCTATCAAAACTAGTTTCGTCGAATTCTGAGACCGTTAGAAAAATGGCCAATTTCCAGTCGATTAAAATCAACTGAAATGGTCAAAACGCGTTTTCCTTTGCCACGCTCACATATTGATTCGAAAAATTATGAAATTTGAAACCTAGCAATAACGTTACATCCCGGACCTAACAAAACTGGTTTCGTCGAAATCCGAGGTCATCTGCAAAATGTCCATTTTTAAGGGCCTGAATTCCATAGCGACTATTCAGAATTTTCAACTGGACATATCTTTTGATTCCCAATACGAAATCTTGATTTGTCGGATTCGTTGGAAAGATATTCACTATTAGATTCCATTATTTTTGGTTTCACTAAAATCCGGATTGTTTTGCACCCGGTACATTCAATTGAAGTTTGAAATCGAATTATCGAACTACCGCGCCATTTTCAATTCCTTTTATAATTATATATAATTATTTATAATCTAACGACGACGCGTATAATATATACGTTCGAATTCTATTCAAATAAATTTCTTGTCGATATTATTTAAAATAATTCATTTTAAATAATCAAAATTCGCTAAAATCGCCAAAATAAAAATTTTAAACTGGCCCAGATTTTACGGGTTGTTACAATCTCCCCCACTTAAAACTTTTCGTCCCCGAAAAGGAACAAAGTCGAAAGCGGTTTGATTATTCAACTCTACGATCGATCTGGCTTCCATTCTCCAACTCTTTAGTTTCTGAGAATTTTCAAAATTTCAAAAATTTGGCTAACACCCTAAATTTTCGAAAAATTTCGCCATAACCTCCCCTGCAATGGGAGCATCGGGGAATTTCAAATAGCTTCCCCGGTCCTTCAGATCTCAAAAAGAAAAAGAAAAAGCCAAGCGGCTAGCCAATAGGCTCACAAAATCATCATCACCCAAACAAAACAGGAAATTATGTAGTAAACATGTACCTATTTGTCGGGCAAACAAATTTTATTCTCTGGCTCTAGCCTCCTTGCTATGACCTGTTCAATGATATATATGTATATGCAA
Organism: Allium sativum; assembly: GCA_030737875.1. Taxonomy (NCBI): domain Eukaryota; kingdom Viridiplantae; phylum Streptophyta; class Magnoliopsida; order Asparagales; family Amaryllidaceae; genus Allium; species Allium sativum. The sequence goes on along the minus strand of CM060915.1, from coordinate 40,451,201 downwards.
GCAAATGCGACCAATTTTCAATATAATCCAATATTTGATTCAATTAGGCTAAATGGTTCAAAATTAGCAAACAAATGAACAAACAACACAAACATCAATCAATTAGTGAATTAGAGTTTCAAATTCATAACTTTTGACACATATAAAGAAAATCATGTTTTGAGGCCAATTCACAACAATGTATTCTAACTATATAAGTTTTGGTTCTCACACCAGTCTAATGGAAATATATAGATATCACACCTTCGAAACACGAAAATAATTACTAATGATGACGCGTCAATCATCAGAATCACGTCCGGGCGACTAGAGTGTGACTCTATATCTATCTAGTATATTAAAATTTCGAATACACGCGGATCAGACGTATACGCAAAATCTATATATACTGGATTGTCCACATCAATATAAATAGATAATCAACTACGAATAATTGATTTAAATTTTCAAAACAAAATTTGTTTTCACTTTAAAAATATACTCTTCACACTCGTTCTAGGATACTACTGATCCTATCTCTAACGAGTCATTCCCATTGGATATTACTAATCCAATATCTGATGAATTCTTTCGTATGGTTCTAATGTGCCTTGTTCTCTGCTTTGTAAACCAAAGCTCTGATACCAACTGTGAACACCCGCAACTTCCCCGTAAAGGAAAGCGTCGGATAGTTCGAGAACAAACCACAACAGAACCCATACAGAAGAACATTTCACTATATATTACAACAATGCATCAGATTACAAGAATATACAGAAATATCAGAGATTTAAATTACATTTAAATACATAGCAGCGGAAAAATAATACAATACACAACTAGAATGAGATATACGGATACAAAGCTTTCCGGATATCGTTCCAGCTGTAAACCAGGATCCTGTGAATATAAATCTGCAAAACCAAAACTACTAGCTGCCCGTGTCAAAATAGGGGCACCCAGAGTTTAGGTTAAAACAATAAACTCCAGGTCAGTCATGTGACTGGTGTGAGAACTAAAACAGTTAATCTTTATTTTAAATCATTAGGTAAATCAAGGGACCACGCCGTATAACACGGAACGGGTTTCCTCCCAAGAATACCAGTGCATAAAACAAACAGCGCAATGCTAAATAAAGAAAAAATGAAGCTGTTATAAGACCCAGGTCCTATCACACAATGCAACGCAAGCCGGGGGATAGGGTTTTCCCTTATAACAGCCAAAGAATGCTTGATACGTTTGAAACAAATCATTTGATACTATAATAAGTGCATAGTGTATAAAACAACTTCAAATCATAAGTATCAATCATAGGCGGCATGAGCGTCCCATGCCACTATGTCGCCATATATAGGTTTACAAATAAAACCGCAAAGTCACGTATTTGGAAATTGGATTTCCATCTATGAACCGAGGCAAAAGATAGTCCTCAACCGATTCGAGACTGTCTAGCCCGAGCCTCAGGACCCAGACTCAGGTGGGCCCTTGGATCGTCAGGGCCGGTCCACCGATGTGGATTAAAATGCCTGAACACTACGTTTCCCCACCCTATGGGGTGTAAGTCTGGTCCGTCAGCCGACCAGAATGCATCGGCCGAAACCGATATAACCGAGGCGCCTCGCAACAGCAACAACCACATAAGTCAAACTCGTCAGGGCGTGTAAAACCACTGACGCCACTTCTAACTAGAAAGAAACGCAAGTCCTCCCTGAGGTCCGTCTCCCGTTTTTGGTTCATACCTGGTGTGAAACACGCGAGGTAAACGTTACACAAAGCTACGCCACAAAGGCCGTGCTTTGATCATCACCACAAGACTTTGCTTTTCAACAGAAGCCTTGATCATTTGCATCTTAGCATGTCACACAGGAAAACCATCCTATGCAACCGATATCAGTCACACAGAATGAAATCCGATGTCAGACACACAGTCCATTTACAAGTCCGTCCTGGGTCTGAACGAAACCGGAGGCACCTAGTACCCCGCATATCCATCGATCTCCAAGTACGTCTGGACGATCACTAACTGTTTCCATCTTCTTGGGTGTACAGCCCAATCAAGATCATCAGTAATTACCCAAACGACGTGAAGACCTCCGGTCTTCGACCATCGTCTTCATCTTCGACTTATCGTCGTATCAGTTATTCAGAATGGGATAAACCCGGTCTTTCCGAATAACTCGCGTATATATTATAAAAGTGTTACACAAACACAACATACGCCTCATTCCAATTCATTAGTCACTAACCGTAAATTAATCAAGAGAATAATTCCCCAAATATTAACCCCGAAGGCCGAAACCAACATCAGATCAATATCCAGAAAACCATTCTGCTTAGCTAACCGACAGTTAGTTTCTAAATTTCACATTCATAGGGAAAGGTTCCCATTAATTTTATCCAAGATAAATTCCTGAATTTATTCTTTAATCTATCTTTGAATATCAATTCGAATTAGTCGGGATTAACGAACTTTACCGAAGTAATCATTTGTTTTAATTTCCCAATCCCAACCTATTCATCCCATGAAGTAAAACTGGTAATACTTCATATCTAACACCACAGTGTTATCGGTAAATTCAATTACCATTTCACATTCAAATCTAATTAAAGATTTAACTATCGCCTGGAGCAAAACTGGTGATACTCCATTTTCGATCTTTTCAATCTAATTAAAGATTCATTAAAACTCCACTTAGTTTTAATCTTCGACTGGGTTAAAGAATCAGTGTCATTTAAAACACGGTTCACGATAAACCCAAAATCACATTCCATTAATTATCGGGTTAAAGAACGAGTGTTATTTAAAACACTGTTCACGATAAACCCAAAAATCAATATCGATTCAATTCCAATTAAATATTATTTAATTGGTACACTTCATTAAATCTAAATAAAAAGATTTAATCTTTTCTCAACTGGGTTCAAGAATAGTGTTAGTAAAGACACCATTCACGACAAACCCAAATCACATTCGATATTCAATACAAGGCTCTGAATAGAAAATATATCGGCTTATATTCAATATCGAATTCTACGACTAACAAATGTCGTATTGGAAATAACGATATAAATATATATCTTTCAAATTTCCATAACACCACTTGTATAATCACGAATTCCAACATCGAAATATTCCGAAGACAATTTCGATTCAAATCCACCCCAATGCAATCATTGGATATTCTGGTTATTTTTAAAACCCCTTTTTAATTCAATTTATTTATTTAAAAATAAATAGAATTATAATTCTAGTTCAAAACCAGTTCATTTCGATAAAAATCTATTTTTATCTTTTCAAATATGGAGTTTTTCATCCCAATTCTTCACAAATCATTTCTTATGATTTTACACAAATTATTACTATTTTTAATAATTTTATCAAGGCCCGTACATTCGATTTCCATCAATGGCCATCGAACTGCACTTACAGCGACCTTTTTCGAATTTGATTTGGACGTATCTCCAAATCCAACCGTTAGATTTCAAATTTCTAACATTCGTTAGAAAGCTCTTTTCGATACGAACCCAACGGTTCCGATTTTAGGAGAATCCGACGGTCGGATCTCCCGTAATGTCCGCTTGAAATAAATGGTCGAAATTCACGAACTGCCGCGGCGCGGCGCGTTCTATTCAGGCCATTTATATTATATATATTATATATAATATATATTTCGTCGATTTCTATTCAAAACGAATTATATAAATAGTTTTAAAATTCGTTTCGAAATCTATTTCAACTTCTATTTCAATTCAAAGCAAAATCGAATTCTTCTTTATAAATTCGTTTTAAAATTCAGTTCTATTCAATTCAAATTTCAATTCAATTTGAATTCATTTCAATTTGCTTTCAATTCAATTTGAATTCGTTTTATATTCAATTCATTTCGAAATCGTTTTCAATTCATTTCGAATTCGTTTTCAATTCAATTCATTTCGAAATCGTTTTCAATTCAATTCATTTCGAAATCGTTTTCAATTCAATTCATTTCGAAATCGTTTTCAATTCAATTCATTTTGAAATCGTTTTCAATTCAATTCATTTCGAAATCGTTTTAAAATTGATATAAATATCGTTCACGTCAAAATGGCGTCAATCTAATCAACACGGCTTCATAAATTTCTATTTTCAAATATTCTATTTCAAATATTTCTTTTCTTCAAAATGGTTGTTATTATCAAAATATTTCGTTCAACACATGACCAATCTCAATGGATGAGTACTGTCAACACATGAACTTTTATTTTATATTGATAAAGATATAAATTTTATTACTAAAATATTTCGTTCAACACATGACCAATCTCAATGAATGAGTACTGTCAACACATGAACTTTTATTTTATATTATTCTTTATTTTTCAAATTGGAATGAGGCCCAATCAATTACCATATAAAGTTAATTATATGGATTTTCATACATCACATGTATATATTAGCATTGAAAAATAATCAACCATCAACCAAAGTGCACTACACTGTATAAGCATCAAATATAGATATTCAACGCTTATAACAGCCTGTCAATCAATCGATCGACATATTTAATCAATCAGGATGAGTGAACTTCAAATTTCATCCCAACACCCGTGTGGGGTTTCAAACAATCAAACACCGATTCTTATTCGTGCAGTTGGGCGATGTGTAAAATTTATCGTCCCAATCAATGTCATTCAAATAAGTGTACATAAACAAACCATCTGGTTTGTAAATGAATATTTATTTATTCACTTCACTATTTTCATATTCACGTTAAAAATTATATTTTTAACGATAAAACATTTTATTTCAACCTATGAATTTCTATTCAATTCATTTATTCAATAAAATGATATTTTTATTTTTTCTAACATATTTTAGAAAATTTCGGCGGCATAACGGCACGATACTAGAAACGGGACGAGGCCTAGCCTTATCCCCGGTCTAGTGAAGGCCCACGCCATTCACACATCAATCAAATCACCAAACAACCAAATTCTAATCAAATCATATAACTAATCTATGCAACCAAACAAACAAGTCCATGGTCTGTGGACGATTGTGTCGGGTGCTACTAAGCACCGTCTGCATCCTAGTATATATATAACTAGAAAAATTAAATTGAAAGGTGAGAAATTCTCACATATAGCTATCCTAGCTCCCCGGCACTTCATTTGCAGAAGTCTTCGTCGTTTCGCCTTTTTGTCACCTTCGTTGCTGCTTTCACTACATATAAAAATCGAATTTTTATTTCAAAGTTCAATATATAAAAATCGAATTTTTATTTCAAAGTTCAATATATAAAAATCGAATTTTTATTTCAAAGTTCAATATATAAAAATCGAATTTTTATTTCAAAGTTCAATATATAAAAATCGAATTTTTATTTCAAAGTTCAATATATAAAAATCGAATTTTTATTTCAAAGTTCAATATATAAAAATCGAATTTTTATTTCAAAGTTCAATATATAAAAATCGAATTTTTATTTCAAAGTTCAATATATAAAAATCGAATTTTTATTATGCTATTCAATATATAAAAATCGAATTTTTCCTTTTAAAGAAATCTGTTTTCAATACCTTTTAAAAATCAGTTTTATACCTTTTTTAAAAATTCAGTTTTCACTTTTTATAAATTCAGTTTTTAAAAAAAATCAGTTTTTTTTTTAATACTTTTAAAAATTTCAGTTTCAAATCCTTTTAAAAACTTAGTTTCTTCTTCCTACTTTTAAAAATCAGTATTCTTTTTATATATAATTTCTGTTTTATAAACAGCATGCTATTACAAAAAAAAAGGAAAAGGAAAAGGAAGGGAAAGCTCACCGATTCGCAAAAAGGGGGTTTGGAGCTGCTCACGCCGGAGCTCGTGGAGGTGCTGGCGGCGCTGGCATCGCGGTGGAGGTCGGAGGGGATGCGGGGTTGGCAGATGGCGGTCGTCGTTTGCTTTCAGGCGACTTGGGGGTGTTCGATTTGGGGAGAAAGGAGAAGGGACTGCGGAGAAGAAGGGGGTACGGTGGCGCGACGCCACCTGAGGAGGGGCGCGAGGAGATCGTCGACGGGGGGGGGGGGGGGGGGGGGAGATTTGGGCATGACGGGTTTGGGTTTTCTTTGTTTTTTTTTTATTCGTTCGAATGAACTGTTGAGGAGGGAGAGAGAGAATGTAAGGGTAAGGGGGTTGACTAGGTTTAATTATTATTTTAATTTATTTTTAAAATCCAAAAAGGTAACTCTTTATTTTAAACTCAAAATCAAACCCACCGACTGTCGTCCATAGCGTTTTACCCCCATTCCGAACACAATGGGATATGTATCGCAGGCTGATTCGATCGTTACAATCAGTTTCCTTTGAATTTACATTTAAATCACTATATTGAATTTTAAACGTACATTTCAAATTACCGAGGGCGCATACTAACTCTAAAAATTCTCGAAAAATATTTTCTAGTTTCGTATTGACGATACGGTCCTATCAAAACTAGTTTCGTCGAATTCTGAGACCGTTAGAAAAATGGCCAATTTCCAGTCGATTAAAATCAACTGAAATGGTCAAAACGCGTTTTCCTTTGCCACGCTCACATATTGATTCGAAAAATTATGAAATTTGAAACCTAGCAATAACTTTACATCCCGGACCCAACAAAACTGGTTTCGTCGAAATCCGAGGTCATCTGCAAAATGTCCATTTTTAAGGGCCTGAATTCCATAGCGACTATTCAGAATTTTCAACTGGACATATCTTTTGATTCCCGATACGAAATCTTGATTTGTCGGATTCGTTGGAAAGATATTCACTATTAGATTCCATTATTTTTGGTTTCACTAAAATCCGGATTGTTTTGCACCCGGTACATTCAATTGAAGTTTGAAATCGAATTATCGAACTACCGCGCCATTTTCAATTCCTTTTATAATTATATATAATTATTTATAATCTAACGACGACGCGTATAATATATACGTTCGAATTCTATTCAAATAAATTTCTCGTCGATATTATTTAAAATAATTCATTTTAAATAATCAAAATTCGCTAAAATCGCCAAAATAAAAATTTTAAACTGGCCCAGATTTTACGGGTTGTTACAATCTCCCCCACTTAAAACTTTTCGTCCCCGAAAAGGAACAAAGTCGAAAGCGGTTTGATTATTCAACTCTACGATCGATCTGGCTTCCATTCTCCAACTCTTTAGTTTCTGAGAATTTTCAAAATTTCAAAAATTTGGCTAACACCCTAAATTTTCGAAAAATTTCGCCATAACCTCCCCTGCAATGGGAGCATCGGGGAATTTCAAATAGCTTCCCCGGTCCTTCAGATCTCAAAAAGAAAAAGAAAAAGCCAAGCGGCTAGCCAATAGGCTCACAAAATCATCATCACCCAAACAAAACAGGAAATTATGTAGTAAACATGTACCTATTTGTCGGGCAAACAAATTTTGTTCTCTGGCTCTAGCCTCCTTGCTATGACCTGTTCAATGATATATATGTATATGTAAGCAAATGCGACCAATTTTCAATATAATCCAATATTTGATTCAATTAGGCTAAATGGTTCAAAATTAGCAAACAAATGAACAAACAACACAAACATCAATCAATTAGTGAATTAGAGTTTCAAATTCATAACTTTTGATACATATAAAGAAAATCATGTTTTGAGGCCAATTCACAACAATGTATTCTAACTATATAAGTTTTGGTTCTCACACCAGTCTAATGGAAATATATAGATATCACACCTTCGAAACACGAAAATAATTACTAATGATGACGCGTCAATCATCAGAATCACGTCCGGGCGACTAGAGTGTGACTCTATATCTATCTAGTATATTAAAATTTCGAATACACGCGGATCAGACGTATACGCAAAATCTATATATACTGGATTGTCCACATCAATATAAATAGATAATCAACTACGAATAATTGATTTAAATTTTCAAAACAAAATTTGTTTTCACTTTAAAAATATACTCTTCACACTCGTTCTAGGATACTACTGATCCTATCTCTAACGAGTCATTCCCATTGGATATTACTAATCCAATATCTGATGAATTCTTTCGTATGGTTCTAATGTGCCTTGTTCTCTGCTTTGTAAACCAAAGCTCTGATACCAACTGTGAACACCCGCAACTTCCCCGTAAAGGAAAGCGTCGGATAGTTCGAGAACAAACCACAACAGAACCCATACAGAAGAACATTTCACTATATATTACAACAATGCATCAGATTACAAGAATATACAGAAATATCAGAGATTTAAATTACATTTAAATACATAGCAGCGGAAAAATAATACAATACACAACTAGAATGAGATATACGGATACAAAGCTTTCCGGATATCGTTCCAGCTGTAAACCAGGATCCTGTGAATATAAATCTGCAAAACCAAAACTACTAGCTGCCCGTGTCAAAATAGGGGCACCCAGAGTTTAGGTTAAAACAATAAACTCCAGGTCAGTCATGTGACTGGTGTGAGAACTAAAACAGTTAATCTTTATTTTAAATCATTAGGTAAATCAAGGGACCACGCCGTATAACACGGAACGAGTTTCCTCCCAAGAATACCAGTGCATAAAACAAACAGCGCAATGCTAAATAAAGAAAAATGAAGCTGTTATAAGACCCAGGTCCTATCACACAATGCAACGCAAGCCGGGGGATAGGGTTTTCCCTTATAACAGCCAAAGAATGCTTGATACGTTTGAAACAAATCATTTGATACTATAATAAGTGCATAGTGTATAAAACAACTTCAAATCATAAGTATCAATCATAGGCGGCATGAGCGTCCCATGCCACTATGTCGCCATATATAGGTTTACAAATAAAACCGCAAAGTCACGTATTTGGAAATTGGATTTCCATCTATGAACCGAGGCAAAAGATAGTCCTCAACCGATTCGAGACTGTCTAGCCCGAGCCTCAGGACCCAGACTCAGGTGGGCCCTTGGATCGTCAGGGCCGGTCCACCGATGTGGATTAAAATGCCTGAACACTACGTTTCCCCACCCTATGGGGTGTAAGTCTGGTCCGTCAGCCGACCAGAATGCATCGGCCGAAACTGATATAACCGAGGCGCCTCGCAACAGCAACAACCACATAAGTCAAACTCGTCAGGGCGTGTAAAACCACTGACGCCACTTCTAACTAGAAAGAAACGCAAGTCCTCCCTGAGGTCCGTCTCCCGTTTTTGGTTCATACCTGGTGTGAAACACGCGAGGTAAACGTTACACAAAGCTACGCCACAAAGGCCGTGCTTTGATCATCTCCACAAGACTTTGCTTTTCAACAGAAGCCTTGATCATTTGCATCTTAGCATGCCACACAGGAAAACCATCCTATGCAACCGATATCAGTCACACAGAATGAAATCCGATGTCAGACACACAGTCCATTTACAAGTCCGTCCTGGGTCTGAACGAAACCGGAGGCACCTAGTACCCCGCATATCCATCGATCTCCAAGTACGTCTGGACGATCACTAACTGTTTCCATCTTCTTGGGTGTACAGCCCAATCAAGATCATCAGTAATTACCCAAACGACGTGAAGACCTCCGGTCTTCGACCATCGTCTTCATCTTCGACTTATCGTCGTATCAGTTATTCAGAATGGGATAAACCCGGTCTTTCCGAATAACTCGCGTATATATTATAAAAGTGTTACACAAACACAACATACGCCTCATTCCAATTCATTAGTCACTAACCGTAAATTAATCAAGAGAATAATTCCCCAAATATTAACCCCGAAGGCCGAAACCAACATCAGATCAATATCCAGAAAACCATTCTGCTTAGCTAACCGACAGTTAGTTTCTAAATTTCACATTCATAGGGAAAGGTTCCCATTAATTTTATCCAAGATAAATTCCTGAATTTATTCTTTAATCTATCTTTGAATATCAATTCGAATTAGTCGGGATTAACGAACTTTACCGAAGTAATCATTTGTTTTAATTTCCCAATCCCAACCTATTCATCCCATGAAGTAAAACTGGTAATACTTCATATCTAACACCACAGTGTTATCGGTAAATTCAATTACCATTTCACATTCAAATCTAATTAAAGATTTAACTATCGCCTGGAGCAAAACTGGTGATACTCCATTTTCGATCTTTTCAATCTAATTAAAGATTCATTAAAACTCCACTTAGTTTTAATCTTCGACTGGGTTAAAGAATCAGTGTCATTTAAAACACGGTTCACGATAAACCCAAAATCACATTCCATTAATTATCGGGTTAAAGAACGAGTGTTATTTAAAACACTGTTCACGATAAACCCAAAAATCAATATCGATTCAATTCCAATTAAATATTATTTAATTGGTACACTTCATTAAATCTAAATAAAAAGATTTAATCTTTTCTCAACTGGGTTCAAGAATAGTGTTAGTAAAGACACCATTCACGACAAACCCAAATCACATTCGATATTCAATACAAGGCTCTGAATAGAAAATATATCGGCTTATATTCAATATCGAATTCTACGACTAACAAATGTCGTATTGGAAATAACGATATAAATATATATCTTTCAAATTTCCATAACACCACTTGTATAATCACGAATTCCAACATCGAAATATTCCGAAGACAATTTCGATTCAAATCCACCCCAATGCAATCATTGGATATTCTGGTTATTTTTAAAACCCCTTTTTAATTCAATTTATTTATTTAAAAATAAATAGAATTATAATTCTAGTTCAAAACCAGTTCATTTCGATAAAAATCTATTTTTATCTTTTCAAATATGGAGTTTTTCATCCCAATTCTTCACAAATCATTTCTTATGATTTTACACAAATTATTACTATTTTTAATAATTTTATCAAGGCCCGTACAGTCGATTTCCATCAATGGCCATTGAACTGCACTTACAGCGACCTTTTTCGAATTTGATTTGGACGTATCTCCAAATCCAACCGTTAGATTTCAAATTTCTAACATTCGTTAGAAAGCTCTTTTCGATACGAACCCAACGGTTCCGGTTTTAGGAGAATCCGACGGTCGGATCTCCCGTAATGTCCGCTTGAAATAAATGGTCGAAATTCACGAACTGCCGCGGCGCGGCGCGTTCTATTCAGGCCATTTATATTATATATATATTATATATAATATATATTTCGTCGATTTCTATTCAAAACGAATTATATAAATAGTTTTAAAATTCGTTTCAAAATCTATTTCAACTTCTATTTCAATTCAAAGCAAAATCGAATTCTTCTTTATAAATTCGTTTTAAAATTCAGTTCTATTCAATTCAAATTTCAATTCAATTTGAATTCATTTCAATTTGCTTTCAATTCAATTTGAATTCGTTTTATATTCAATTCATTTCGAAATCGTTTTCAATTCATTTCGAATTCGTTTTCAATTCAATTCATTTCGAAATCGTTTTCAATTCAATTCATTTCGAAATCGTTTTCAATTCAATTCATTTCGAAATCGTTTTCAATTCAATTCATTTCGAAATCGTTTTCAATTCAATTCATTTCGAAATCGTTTTAAAATTGATATAAATATCGTTCACGTCAAAATGGCGTCAATCTAATCAACACGGCTTCATAAATTTCTATTTTCAAATATTCTATTTCAAATATTTCTTTTCTTCAAAATGGTTGTTATTATCAAAATATTTCGTTCAACACATGACCAATCTCAATGGATGAGTACTGTCAACACATGAACTTTTATTTTATATTGGTAAAGATATAAATTTTATTACTAAAATATTTCGTTCAACACATGACCAATCTCAATGAATGAGTACTGTCAACACATGAACTTTTATTTTATATTATTCTTTATTTTTCAAATTGGAATGAGGCCCAATCAATTACCATATAAAGTTAATTATATGGATTTTCATACATCACATGTATATATTAGGATTGAAAAATAATCAACCATCAACCAAAGTGCACTACACTGTATAAGCATCAAATATAGATATTCAACGCTTATAACAGCCTGTCAATCAATCGATCGACATATTTAATCAATCAGGATGAGTGAACTTCAAATTTCATCCCAACACCCGTGTGGGGTTTCAAACAATCAAACACCGATTCTTATTCGTGCAGTTGGGCGATGTGTAAAATTTATCGTCCCAATCAATGTCATTCAAATAAGTGTACATAAACAAACCATCTGGTTTGTAAATGAATATTTATTTATTCACTTCACTATTTTCATATTCACGTTAAAAATTATATTTTTAACGATAAAACATTTTATTTCAACCTATGAATTTCTATTCAATTCATTTATTCAATAAAATGATATTTTTATTTTTTCTAACATATTTTAGAAAATTTCGGCGGCATAACGGCACGATACTAGAAACGGGACGAGGCCTAGCCTTATCCCCGGTCTAGTGAAGGCCCACGCCATTCACACATCAATCAAATCACCAAACAACCAAATTCTAATCAAATCATATAACTAATCTATGCAACCAAACAAACAAGTCCATGGTCTGTGGACGATTGTGTCGGGTGCTACTAAGCACCGTCTGCATCCTAGTATATATATATAACTAGAAAAATTAAATTGAAAGGTGAGAAATTCTCACATATAGCTATCCTAGCTCCCCGGCACTTCATTTGCAGAAGTCTTCGTCGTTTCGCCTTTTTGTCACCTTCGTTGCTGCTTTCACTACATATAAAAATCGAATTTTTATTTCAAAGTTCAATATATAAAAATCGAATTTTTATTTCAAAGTTCAATATATAAAAATCGAATTTTTATTTCAAAGTTCAATATATAAAAATCGAATTTTTATTTCAAAGTTCAATATATAAAAATCGAATTTTTATTTCAAAGTTCAATATATAAAAATCGAATTTTTATTTCAAAGTTCAATATATAAAAATCGAATTTTTATTTCAAAGTTCAATATATAAAAATCGAATTTTTATTTCAAAGTTCAATATATAAAAATCGAATTTTTATTTCAAAGTTCAATATATAAAAATCGAATTTTTATTATGCTATTCAATATATAAAAATCGAATTTTTCCTTTTAAAGAAATCTGTTTTCAATACCTTTTAAAAATCAGTTTTATACCTTTTTTAAAAATTCAGTTTTCACTTTTTATAAATTCAGTTTTTTAAAAAAATCAGTTTTTTTTTAATACTTTTAAAAATTTCAGTTTCAAATCCTTTTAAAAACTTAGTTTCTTCTTCCTACTTTTAAAAATCAGTATTCTTTTTATATATAATTTCTGTTTTATAAACAGCATGCTATTACAAAAAAAAAGGAAAAGGAAAAGGAAGGGAAAGCTCACCGATTCGCAAAAAGGGGGTTTGGAGCTGCTCACGCCGGAGCTCGTGGAGGTGCTGGCGGCGCTGGCATCGCGGTGGAGGTCGGAGGGGATGCGGGGTTGGCAGATGGCGGTCGTCGTTTGCTTTCAGGCGACTTGGGGGTGTTCGATTTGGGGAGAAAGGAGAAGGGACTGCGGAGAAGAAGGGGGTACGGTGGCGCGACGCCACCTGAGGAGGGGCGCGAGGAGATCGTCGACGGGGGGGGGGGGGAGATTTGGGCATGACGGGTTTGGGTTTTCTTTGTTTTTTTTTTATTCGTTCGAATGAACTGTTGAGGAGGGAGAGAGAGAATGTAAGGGTAAGGGGGTTGACTAGGTTTAATTATTATTTTAATTTATTTTTAAAATCCAAAAAGGTAACTCTTTATTTTAAACTCAAAATCAAACCCACCGACTGTCGTCCATAGCGTTTTACCCCCATTCCGAACACAATGGGATATGTATCGCAGGCTGATTCGATCGTTACAATCAGTTTCCTTTGAATTTACATTTAAATCACTATATTGAATTTTAAACGTACATTTCAAATTACCGAGGGCGCATACTAACTCTAAAAATTCTCGAAAAATATTTTCTAGTTTCGTATTGACGATACGGTCCTATCAAAACTAGTTTCGTCGTATTCTGAGACCGTTAGAAAAATGGCCAATTTCCAGTCGATTAAAATCAACTGAAATGGTCAAAACGCGTTTTCCTTTGCCACGCTCACATATTGATTCGAAAAATTATGAAATTTGAAACCTAGCAATAACTTTACATCCCGGACCCAACAAAACTGGTTTCGTCGAAATCCGAGGTCATCTGCAAAATGTCCATTTTTAAGGGCCTGAATTCCATAGCGACTATTCAGAATTTTCAACTGGACATATCTTTTGATTCCCGATACGAAATCTTGATTTGTCGGATTCGTTGGAAAGATATTCACTATTAGATTCCATTATTTTTGGTTTCACTAAAATCCGGATTGTTTTGCACCCGGTACATTCAATTGAAGTTTGAAATCGAATTATCGAACTACCGCGCCATTTTCAATTCCTTTTATAATTATATATAATTATTTATAATCTAACGACGACGCGTATAATATATACGTTCGAATTCTATTCGAATAAATTTCTCGTCGATATTATTTAAAATAATTCATTTTAAATAATCAAAATTCGCTAAAATCGCCAAAATAAAAATTTTAAACTGGCCCAGATTTTACGGGTTGTTACAGTGGTCGAAGACCGGAGATCTTCACCTCGTTTGGATGGTAACCGAGGTCCTGATTGGGAGGCATCCCGAAATATGGATAATGAGTGGTGATCGTCCAGACGTACGTGGTGATCGATGGGTTTGCGAGGTATTTAGTGCCTCCGGTTTCGTTCAGACCCATAACGGACTTGTAAATGGACTGCGTTTCTGACATAGGATTTATTCTGTGTGGCATGCTAAGATGCAGTGATCAGGGCTTCTGTTGAAAAGCAAAGTCTTGTGGTGATGATCAAAGCACCGCCTGTGTGGCGTAGCTTTGTGTATAACGTAAATTCGCGAGCCTCACACCCCGTTATGAACCAGAAACGGGAGCAGGACCTCAGGGGGGACGTGCGTTTTCTTTCTAGCTAGGGTGGTGTCAGTGACCTACCAGCCCTGACATTTATATACTTTTCACCTATGTGGTTGTTGCTGTTGCGAGGCGCCTTGGGTTGATCGGACGATCCGGGTCCGATGGAGTCATTCGTTGGCTCATTTACACCCCAAAGGGTGGAGAAACGCATTGTTCAGGCATTATAATCCACTTCTTGTGGACCGGCCCTGACGATCCAGGGTATGGTCGCGGCTGTACCTGAGACACGGGCTAGAGCGTCTCGAATTCGGTAAGGACTATCTTTTGCCTTGGTTCATGACGGAAAACCAATTTCCAAATACGTGACTGTGCGGTTTTGATTGTATACCTATATATGACGACATAGTGGTATGGGGCATTAATGCCGTCTATGATTGATAGTTATGATTTGAAATTGTTTTCAAAACATATGAACACTAGCAATAATATCAAATGCCTTTGTTTTATTCGTATCAAGCATATTTTGGCCGTTATAAGGTAAAAACTCTATCCTCCGGTTTGCGTTGCATTGTGTGATGGGAACTGAGTCTTATAACGGCTTCATTTTTATAAAAAGCATAGCGATGTTTAAAAGAAAGATTTGTTTTAAAGCACTGGCAATCCAATGGAGTAAACCCGTTCCACGAAAGTGGCATGGTCCTGTGATTAGCCAATTATATATGTGTTGAGTGGATTTCTCATACCAGTCCCATGACTGACTCGTAGTTTGTTTCCCTTTCAAACTCGGGTGCCCCTTTTTCTACACGGGCAGCCTTGTATTCAGGTTTAGCTGGTTCTTTTTCTGGATAGCTGGAGCTGAGGATGGATTTTATCACTTATTTATTTTTATGCTGTTCAGCTCCTATTGTACATATTTTGTTTATTTCCGCTGTAGACATTTATGTATAGCTGAACTGTATTTGTACTAAGTAAGATCCTGTATACTGTGTAACTCTGATGATTACTTTTATCCAGTATATTCTATTGTTCATTATCTGGTGTATTTATTTAATTCTGTTCTGCTATTATCTGTTTCTGTGTTATATTTCAAAAGATAACCCTTGTTTCCGTGAGAACGGGATTTCGGGTCGTCTCAACGTGGTATCAGAGTCTTGGTTAAGCTTAGTTCTGGAATATAACATTCGAACGAACTCGTCAGAAATAGAACCATTAGTGTTCTAGGACGGGCAACTCTATACAGATAGGATCAGTTATATCCTAGTATGAGTAAAGCAGAATGAAATTACACCCCAGTAGACACATTTACATTAAAGTATGTGTTTCTATATTTTTAAAATACCTTTTCTGTGACCTGACACTTGATCTGCCATTTGCAGAAGTACTAGAAAATGAGTGACAGGAACAGAAGAAGTAATCGTATGGCTCGACCAGCTAATGAGCCAGTTGTGCTCCCGTAGCCAGAATCCGATATAGAAGTTCTATTCAAGAGATTTCGAAATCTTGGTGGATCGCCATTCTTAGGCAAGGAGTCCATTATGGAAACACAAGCTTGGATTCGTTCTGCAGAGAAAATATTTGAGGGTTTAAAGCTGAGAGACGATCAGAAAAGATTACTGGCGTCTTGGGCACTCAAAGAAGAAGCTTTGTTTTGGTGGGATTCAATTATTAAAAATAATCCAGAAGGTGATATCACCTGGGACAGATTCAAAGTGATTTTCTTAGAAAGATTTACTCCTCCCGAAGCAACTGAGAGATTATGTGACGAATTTTCTTATCTAATACAAGGTGACATGACCATTCCCGAATATCATAAGAAATTCAACGAACTTGCTCACTTTGCTCCTCATCTAATTCAAGACCCAAAGAGGAAAAATCTGAGATTTATTCATGGCCTTCAAAGGAAATACCAGAATAAAGTATTGGGGCATGTGAAGCTTCCTTTCTCAGAAATGATATACATGACTTATCAGTACGAAGATCTCGACAGGAAAGGCATGTTGCGAGATGAAGAAGAAGTCAGTTCTAGTGACAAGGAAAAGTCGGAAACTGATATTCCTAAAGCCAGTAAGAAGCCCAGTGCCAAGAGGAAAAGGGCTAGATCTGAAAAGAAGCCTGCCACGACCACCGTATGCAGTAACTGCCATCAAAAGGGGCATTTGTCAATAAACTGCGGACCCTTGAAGAAGCGATTAAAAGGTGGGCTTCAATCCAAGAGAAATTTTCAAGGGAAGAAAAGGTGTAATCAATGTCATCGGTTTGGTCATGTAAAACAAGAATGTCGGCTGTTAAAAACAACCAAAGAAGCCCAGGTAAATGAAGTAGCAGAAACTTCTGGGCCCTCAGCTAGTCAAGAAAGGCCAGATGTTTTAGAAGGCACGCTAACTGTCAAAGACATCCCAGTTAAAGTACTGTTTGACACTGGCGCGTCATGAAGTTTCATTGCCAAAGATGCAGCTAAGAAACTGGATTTGAATTTGAAAAAGCTCAAGGAACCCATGACTGTCCAGAATCCGGTTGGGGGTTCTATTGATCTCAATTGGGTTTGTGGAGTGCCGGTTTCTTTCTCTCGTTATCGGTTCCCTACCATCGCAGCCGTCATGAATTTTAAAGAGTTTGATCTTATCTTGGGGTTAGACTGGTTGACCAAATATGAAGCTGAAGTTAAATGCGCCGACAGAGTCGTAAAGGCGAAGATTAAATCAGGTGATTATATAACCATTCCCTGTAAAGGTCAGAATGCTAATAGAAAAGACTTCTGGGCAGCTTTGAATGTTTCTCCAGCCCAAATAGGAAATGTCCCTGAGGTTGCAGAGAATATTCCTGACCTCATCAAAGACATTCCTGTCGTCAAGAATTATGCGGATGTGTTTGAGGAAGTCGTTCGCTTACCTCCGCAGAGAGAAATAGATTTCAAGATTGCTTTGATTCCGAATGCAAGGCCGGTAGTTCACGCTATTCGAAGAATGTCCTTGAAAGAGAAGGAGGAATTGGACAATCAAACACGACAGCTAGTATGGAAGGGTCTGATCAGGCCTAGTTTCTCTGATTGGGGAGCAGCAGTGGTGTTTGTCCCAAAATCTGACGGTACTCTACGTCTATGTGTGGATTATCGTGATTTGAACAAACAGACAATAAAGAACAAATATCCATTGCCGCGGATTGATGATTTGTTGGATCGATTAAATGGAGCACAAGTATTTTCGCGAATGGACCTAGCTACAGGTTTCCATCAACTTCGAATTGCCGAGGAGTGTGTTCCAATGACAGCGTTCAGAGGCCCCGACTTATTCTACGAGTGGTTAGTGATGCCGTTCGGCTTATGTAACGCTCCAGCTTACTTCGTCGATCTAATGAACAGAGTATTCAGAGGGGTTTTGAATAAATTTGTTCTGGTTTTTATTGATGATATTCTAATCTTCTCTAAATCAAAGGCCGAACATGAAAAGCATCTGGAACAGGTTCTAGAAATCCTCAGAAGGAATGTATTAAAAGCCAAATTTTCCAAATGTATCTTCTGGCAAGATGAAGTAAAATTTCTGGGCCACGTCGTATCGAAAGAAGGAATCGCTGTGGACCCAAGCAAAATCACAGCTATTCAGAATTGGAAACAGCCCAGTACTCCCACTAAAGTCCGCAGTTTTCTCGGATTGGCTAGCTATTACCGGAAGTTCGTTAAAAACTTTTCGAAGATATCTGGCCACTTAACGAAGCTTACAAAGAAGCATTCTAAGTTCAAATGGACTCAAGAAAGTGAGGAGGCTTTCGAAGAGCTAAAGTTAAGATTAACGACAGCTCCAGTGTTAACCATCATCGATGGCAACCAGGATTTAAAAGTCTGGACGGATGCTTCTAGAGAAGGCCTCGGCGCAGTGTTAATGCAAAGAGGCCAAGTAATTGCTTATGCTAGCCGTCAACTGAAGCCGCACGAGAAAAACTATGTAACTCATGATCTTGAGTTATTGGCTATTGTGTTCGCTTTGAAAATCTGGAGACACTATCTTCTCGGTGAGAGATTTGAACTATTTACAGATCATCAGTCATTAAAGTATCTATTCACCCAAAAGGACTTGAATTTGAGGCAGCAACGTTGGCTAGAGTTTCTTGCAGCATATGACTTTGAAATTATATACACTCCAGGAAAAGCCAATGTCGTGGCTGATGCGTTAAGCAGAAAGAATGTAATGATCGCCAGCTTTATTATCACAACATCCTTGATTGACAAAATATCTATTCTTCAGAAGGAGGATAACTTTATTAAAGATATGATCAAAAGGATTCAGAAAGGCGAACCCTCGTGTTTTCAAATAGATAACGACGAGACCCTGAGATTGAAAGGAAGGATTTGTGTTCCTGACATCCCCGAACTCAAAAGGGAAGTGTTAGACGAGTGTCACAAGTCCAAGCTGAGTATCCATCCTGGTGTGGCCAAAATGTATAACGATCTCAAAAGAACATTCTGGTGGAAGGCTATGAAGAGAGACGTTTCAATATATGTTAGCCGATGCCCTACTTGCCAGCTAGTCAAGAGTGACCAACAGAAACTGGCTGGATTATTACAACCGCTAGAAGTTCCTGGCTGGAAGTGGAAACATATTTCTATGGATTTCATCGATGGTCTGCCCAGAACCAGAAAAGGAAATGACAGTATTTGGGTGATCGTAGATCGCTTCACGAAGACCGCCCATTTTATACCTGTCAGATCAAACAGAACCGCTCAGAGCCTGGCGCAGATATACTTCAGGGAAATAGTTAGACTGCATGGAGTGCCGCTCAGTATAGTAAGTGATAGAGATACAATATTCACTAGCAAATTCTGGGAAGCATTTCAAGTCGAGCTGGGAACGAAGTTAAACTTGAGCACCGCTTATCATCCTCAGACAGACGGTCAGACTGAGAGGGTGAATCGCATTTTAGAAGATCTATTGCGGGCTTGTGTTATAGAACACGATGGATCATGGGAAGACCATCTGCATTTGGCTGAATTCTCTTATAACAACAGCTACCAGGCGAGTCTGACAATGTCGCCATTCGAAGCATTGTACGGTAGACCGTGCCGATCTCCTGCTTGATGGGTCGAGCCTGGAAATAGACTTGTGTTAGGGCCTGATATGATTCGAGAAGCTGCCGACAAAGTCGATTTTATTAAGAAGCGATTACTCGCCGCTCAAAGCCGACAAAAGAGCTATGCCGATAGAAGAAGAAGAGATATATCCTTTGAAGTTGGCGACTATGTATATATGAAAGTATCGCCGATGAGAGGAGTTATCCGGTTCGGTAAAACTGGAAAGTTAGCGCCCAAATTTATTGGTCCGTTTCCTATTCTGGAACGGATCGGGACGCTCGCATATAAAGTTAAATTGCCAGACTGGTTGCCTGGAGTGCATGATGTATTTCACATATCTCAACTTCGAAAGCACGTTCATGATCCAGACTTGATCGTGGAAGAAGCAGCTCAGCAGGATATTGAAATTACTCCAGAATTAGCTGTGAGGCGAGAGCCGCTAAAGATTATCGGCAAAGAAACCAAAGAGCTGAGGAACAAGAAGGTTCGCTTAGTCAAAGTGCAATGGAGTGGAGATCCGTGAGATTGTACTTGGGAAACTGAGGAGAGCATTCAGAAAGCTTACCCCAGATGCCGAGTAGATATCTCTGGTTGACTCCGGTGCAAGGTACATTTGTCATACTTTGCATTACCATTTAATTCTCTACTCTGTTGTTATTTTCTTTTCATGGATGTGCACTTTTATATTCTATACTCTGAATGATTTTTAAAGGAAAATAGGATTTGATCAGAATATTTTAGAAAGGTTAGACACAAATTGGTTGGTTGTGTTGTATGATTATGGATTTATCAAACCACTTTCGACTTTATTCCTTTTCGGGGACGAAAAGTTTTAAGTGGGGGAGATTGTAACGACCCAGAAAATCTGAACCAATTTAAAAATTTTAAATTGGCTAAAATAATGGATTTTAAATATTTAAAATAAATATTTTAAATAATGGCGATGAAAACTGAGTTTGAATCAACAATTGAAAACGAATATAATTAATTATAATTATAAACAAGGCCTGAAATGGCGTGGCAGTTTCAAAAATTGAATTCAAAATTTGTCGTACTGTACCGGGTGCAAAACAATCCGGATTTTAGTGAAACCAAAAACATTAGGATCTAATTGATGATATCTTTCTAACGAATCCTACCAATCGAAATTTGATAGCGGGAATCAAAAGATATGTCCAGTTGAAAATTCTGAATAGTCGCTATGGAATTCAAGCCCATAAAAATGGACATTTTGCAAATGACCTCGGATTTCGACGAAACCACTTTTGTTGGATCCGCAGTGTCAAGTTATTGTTAGGTTTCAAATTTCATAATTTTTCGAATCAATATGTGAGCGTGGCAAAGGAAAACGCGTTTGACCAGTTTCAGTTGATTTTAATCGACTGGAAATTGACCATTTTTCAAAAGGTCTCGGAATTCGACGAAAATCGTTTTGTTAGGACCGTATCGTCAATACGAAGCTAGAAAATATTTTTCTGGAATTTTTCTAGTTAGTATGTGACCCCGGTAATTTGAAATGTACGTTTAAAATTCAATATAGTGATTTAAATGTAAATTCAACGGAAACTGATTGTAACGATCAAATCAGCTTGCGATACATGTCCCATTGTGTTCGGAATGGGGGTAAAATGCTATGGACGACAGGCGGTAGGCCTCGTTTCGAGGTCGTATGTAAAAGTCAACTTTTTTTGCAAAATTAAATAATTAAATAATAAAAAAAAATTAATCCCCTCCCTTATCTTTCGTTCTGCCCCCCTCCCCCCGTTCATTTCAATTTCAAACGAATAAAAAAAAAAAAAAACCCCAATGACCGCTCTGCCCTGGGCGCCGCCGACGCCCAAACTCCGCCCCCCCGGCATCGCTCAGCGCCACCTCCGACCTGTGCCCCTCTCTCCTCAATTTCTGTCGCCCCAGCTCGAGGAATGAGCCCTCCCTGAATTCGCGAGCACCCCGCCTCCGCCGCCCTCTCGAAGCCAGCTCCGCCCTGACGAGACCCACCGCCGACCCTGACATCGACCCCCCCTTCTTCGCATCAATGTAAGTTGTTTTGATTTTATTTTATTCTTATTTTTAATTCTAAAGAAACTGATTTTATTTTAAAAAGGTTTAAAACTGAACTGATTTTATTTTAAACTTTAAAAAGAAAAATTGATTTTATTTTAGAACTTTAAAAAGGTTTAAAACTGAACTGATTTTATTTTAAACTTTAAAAAGAAAAACTGATTTTATTTTAAACTTTAAAAAGAAAAAGATTTGAACTTTAAATAGAAAAAGGTTTAAACTTTTAAAAAGAAGAAGATTTGAACTTGGACAGAAAAGATCATATTTTTAAAATGGAAAAGACGGAATTTTTATTAAGATGTAAGATATGATTTTTATATATTGAACATCGAAGAAAAAATTCGATTTTTATATGTTGAATAGCGAAGTCAAAATTCGATTTTTATATATTGAATAGCGAAGTCAAAATTCGATTTTTATATATTGAATAACATAGTATTTTTACATATGTAGAGAATACGGGCAACGAAAGCGACAAAAGGCGAGAAAGGCGAAGATTTCTCTAAGTGAAGTGTCGTGAAGTTGGATAGCTATTTGTGAGAATTTCTCACTCTTCAATTTCTTTTTCTAGCTATATATATATGTGTTGAAATAAAAGTGAATTGCTATATATAAATATATATCTATATATATATATATATATGCCCCCTCGTCCACAAACCATGGACGATATTTATTGATTGAAATTGTTGTGAAAATTGATTGATAGCGAATGATTGTTTGGGATTGTTTGTGGTTGATATTGATTGATTGTGGTTGAAAAATACCCGTTTGTGGTTGAGAAATATTTGGTTGAAACCACATAGGATTAGTTTGTGGAAATGAAATAAATATATACATGCCGCCTGCGTGCGAACTAGATGCATGATCCCCATTGTCAAAAACCGCGAGGTTTTAAGGTAGAGCGAGGAGCCGTACTAGGGACGGTCCCGGTTTTAACTACCCTGCCGTTATGCTAACGAAATTTTGAATAATATTCGTATGTTTGAATTATTTTCATCTGCTTAAACTATATTTATTCATTGTATAGAAAACATTCATGTGTTGAATTGATATTCATCCGTTGATTAGAAATTCATGTGTTGAATGGTATTCATATTTTAAAATAAATTGTTTGATAATAAAAATCACATTTTTATCTATATACAGAAACTATAGAAAACATTCATGTGTTGAATTGATATTCATCCGTTGATTAGAAATTCATGTGTTGAATGGTATTCATATTTTAAAATAAATTGTTTGATAATAAAAATCACATTTTTATCTATATACAGAAACTATAGAAAACATTCATGTGTTGAATTGATATTCATTCGTTGATTAGAAATTCATGTGTTGAACGGTATTCATATTTTGAAATAAATTGTTTGATAATAAAAATCATATTTTTATCTATATATAGAAACTATAGAAAACATTCATGTGTTGAATTGATATTCATTCGTTGATTAGAAATTCATGTGTTGAATGGTATTCATATTTTGAAATAAATTGTTTGATAATAAAAATCACATTTTTATCTATATATAGAAACTATAGAAAACATTCATGTGTTGAATTGATATTCATTCGTTGATTAGAAATTCATGTGTTGAATGGTATTCATATTTTGAAATAAATTGTTTGATAATAAAAATCACCTTTTATCGACTATATGAACTGTGTAAAATAATCTCGTTTTAAAAGAAATTGTTATATGATAAAAATCCCATTTTTATCACCAACTTGAACTATATAGAAAAATAGTGTTTTGAAATGAATTGTTTTACAATAAAAATCACATTTTTATTGTATGCATAAATCGTTGAAATGTGAAGTGTTAAAAATAGCCACTTGTTCAAAATAAACATATATGAGTTGAAATATTCATTAATTAGCTAATGAAATGATTTGCACCTATTTATGTAACATTAGAATGAATGGTGTTTTTAAACCAAATAGAAATCAAATATGAAGTTGAATAGAAAATGATAAATGATAAGAACTGTATATATATGTACATGCATATTCATTGAACAAGTTATAGCAAAGGGGCTAGAGAAGAGGAATAAAATTTTGTGCCCGACAAATAGGTACACATTTACTACTTTGTTTGGGTGATGATTTTATGAGCCTGTTGGCTAGCCGCTTGGCTTTTTCTTTATCTTTTTGAGATTAGAAGGACCGGGAAAGCTATTTGCGATTTCCCGATGCTCCCGGTGCAGGGGAGGTTATGGCGAAATTTTCCAAAATTTTAAGGCGTTAGTGAAAAATTTGAAGTGAAAACGATATTGAAATCATTGAATGAACTATATTTATATAAATATATAAATACAAATAAAATTAAAACAAAACGTAGTCATGCAGTTCGTGTTTTGAAACCGTGTTTTCAAACAACTAGTACGGGAAATCCGACCATTGGATTTTCCCGAAATCTCAACCGTCGGGTTCGCCTTGGAAATATCTTCCCAACGGCACCAACCTTGTAAAAATCCAACGGTTGGATTATCTGGAATGTTTAATTCAAATCTGAAGAAAAACAGCGCTAGAAGCGATTATATTTATATATATATAAATATAATTATATATTTAATCGAATAACGATGCTGCAGTTCGTATTTTGAAATCGAAACTTCAAACGATTGTACCGGGAGATCCGACCGTCGGATTTTCCCGAAACTGGAACCGTTGGATTCGTTTTGAAAAGACCTTTCTAATGATGTAAATTTTGCGAAGATCCAACGGTTAGATTTTCAGATATGTGTAAATCAAATCTGAAGAAAAACAGCGCCACGACCGCTTTATGGCCCGAAGCGTCGTTTTGAATAAATTGGCTATTTTAAAATAAATAAAAATAGCGATAAATAGTTATAAACTACCATAAACAATATGGAGTGGAAATAAACTGAATTTGCTTGATTTATGTGATATTTGATGGTTGAATGTGTTTGGTGTGAAAATTACATTAAAGAACAAAATTGGTGTTGTCGAATAATTTAACCATTGAAATAAATCGAATTGAAATTCTAAATATACGTGAATTATTTGAGAAGGCCGAGTTAATTCTCATTTCAAATAATTGATGGACGATTGAAGGTCGAAGATAAAGACGGTGGTCGAAGACCGGAGATCTTCACCTCGTTTGGATGGTAACCGAGGTCCTGATTGGGAGGCATCCCGAAATATGGATAATGAGTGGTGATCGTCCAGACGTACGTGGTGATCGATGGGTTTGCGAGGTATTTAGTGCCTCCGGTTTCGTTCAGACCCAGAACGGACTTGTAAATGGACTGCGTTTCTGACATAGGATTTATTCTGTGTGGCATGCTAAGATGCAGTGATCAGGGCTTCTGTTGAAAAGCAAAGTCTTGTGGTGATGATCAAAGCACCGCCTGTGTGGCGTAGCTTTGTGTATAACGTAAATTCGCGAGCCTCACACCCCGGTATGAACCAGAAACGGGAGCAGGACCTCAGGGGGGACGTGCGTTTTCTTTCTAGCTAGGGTGGTGTCAGTGACCTACCAGCCCTGACATTTATATACTTTTCACCTATGTGGTTGTTGCTGTTGCGAGGCGCCTCGGTTTGATCGGACGATCCGGGTCCGATGGAGTCATTCGTTGGCTCATTTACACCGCAAAGGGTGGAGAAACGCATTGTTCAGGCATTATAATCCACTTCGTGTGGACCGGCCCTGACGATCCAGGGTATGGTCGCGGCTGTACCTGAGACACGGGCTAGAGCGTCTCGAATTCGGTAAGGACTATCTTTTGCCTTGGTTCTTGACGGAAAACCAATTTCCAAATACGTGACTGTGCGGTTTTGATTGTATACCTATATATGGCGACATAGTGGTATGGGGCATTAATGCCGTCTATGATTGATAGTTATGATTTGAAATTGTTTTCAAAACATATGAACACTAGCAATAATATCAAATGCCTTTGTTTTATTCGTATCAAGCATATTTTGGCCGTTATAAGGTAAAAACTCTATCCTCCGGTTTGCGTTGCATTGTGTGATGGGAACTGAGTCTTATAAAGACTTCATTTTTATAAAAAGCATAGCGATGTTTAAAAGAAAGATTTGTTTTAAAGCACTGGCAATCCAATGGAGTAAACCCGTTCCACGAAAGTGGCGTGGTCCTGTGATTAGCCATTTATATATGTGTTGAGTGGATTTCTCATACCAGTCCCATGACTGACTCGTAGTTTGTTTCACTTTCAAACTCGGGTGCCCCTTTTTCTACACGGGCAGCCTTGTATTTAGGTTTAGCTGGTTCTTTTTCTGGATAGCTGGAGCTGAGGATGGATTCTATCACTTATTTCTTTTTATGCTGTTCAGCTCCTATTGTACATATTTTGTTTATTTCCGCTGTAGACATTTATGTATAGCTGAACTGTATTTGTACTAAGTAAGATCCTGTATACTGTGTAACTCTGATGATTACTTTTATCCAGTATATTCTATTGTTCATTATCTGGTGTATTTATTTAATTCTGTTCTGCTATTATCTGTTTCTGTGTTATATTTCAAAAGATAACCCTTGTTTCCGTGAGAACGGGATTTCGGGTCGTCTCATTATGGGATGAGGAATAAGGTGCCTCCGGTTTCGTTCAGACCCAGAACGAACTTGTAAATGGATGTGTGTCTGAAATTGGATTTCATTCTATGTGATTGATAGACATCAGTTGCGTGGCATGAATTGTCTGTGTGGCATGCTGAGATGCAAATGATCAAGGCTTCTGTTGAAAAGCAGAGTCTTGTGGTTGATGATCAAAGCACGACTTTAATACATCATAGCTTTTTGTATAGCGTTAATTCGCAAGCCTCACGCCCCGGTGTGAACCATAAATGGGAGAGGACCTCAAGGAGGACATGCGTTTCCTTCTAGCTAGGAGTGGTGTCATGGTATGGAGCCAAGACATTTTTACTTATGTAGATGATGGATAGCGAGGCGCGTTCTATTCAGGCCATTAAATATATATAATACATATATTATATATATTTCATCGATTTCCATTTAAATCATATTTATAAAATATTTTTAAAACGATTCCAACTTTTTTATCAACTTAAATCAAATTTGTATATTCTATATCTTTATCATATTAAAAGATAATATTTTCAAAATGTTAGATTTTGAAATCACTTCTTTGCGAAATCCATTATAAAATGAATAAAATCGATCGATAAACCCGTTCGGGTTAAAATACCGTTTACTACTTAACTTGGTTTCACATTTCAATATTTTTATGTCCATCTAAAATCGGACATCAAAATCATTATTTTATTCTTCACTTAATATTATTTTAAAGTATTCATTATTTTTAAAATATTCTTTAATATAAAAGATTCTTTATTTTAGAATATTCTTTATTTCTAAATCGGAATGCGACTCAATCAATTACCATATAATTTCAGTTATATGGATTTCAAACATCACGTGTATTCAACAATAATGATATATAATCATTAAATAGTCCATTCACATCCAAAGTGAAATTCACAACTGTGTGAGCATTAAAATAAATAAATAACGCTCATCATAGACTATCAATCCATCGATTGACATACAACTAAATATTGGGACAAGTGTATGTCAAATATCATCCAAATACCCGTGTGGGGTTTTCAAGCAACAATAGTTTATTTAAATAAATCTTTGGTTAATAAATTTAACCAATTCTAATTCGGTTTGAATTATTTTTCTACTGAGCCAATTTTACTGGTTAAAATTATAAATAAATATTATAATTTAATTTCAACTACCACCTTAGTGTCAACATTATTTTTAATGTGTTAATCATCACAACATTACAAACAGAACACAATACAATCAATTAAATCGTCCATGGTCTGTGGACGAGGGAGGTGAGCTAACAATTTATAATGATTAAAACTGATAAAAACCTACACTGGCAATTCTATATATTTTTATATATAAATAAAATAATATGATAAAATATAATTTAGTGAGGAGTTCTCACCTTGGGTTTCCACTCCGTCATTTTTTTTCTTAATTTCTGAACCGTTTGGATTTGCTCGAAATTCCAACGCAATCTTTTTAACGCTGTTCATAGTAAAAATCACATTTTTAATATGATATTTATATATTTAAAAATTGCATTTTCAAACCTTGCTATATATATTAAAAATCATTTTTATCTTTCTAAAAATTATTTCATAGCTACGATAAAAATCACATTTTTATCTAACTAAAAATATTATTTTTACCTACTAAAAATCATATTTTATCTACTAAAAATCATATTTTTAATAACGCTTCATATATTTAAAAATCAAATTTTTAGTACAATGCTATACATATTTTTTTTAATCCAATGTCATATATATAAAAATCATATATTTTTTTATAACAATGCTTTTTCATTAAAAATCACATTGCTATTTTTATTTTTAAAAACAATGCTGTATTATATAGAAATAACATTTAAAAACAATGTTGTATTATGTAAAAATAACATTTAAAAACAATGTTGTATTATATAAAAATAACATTTAAAAACAATGTTGTATTATATAAAAATAACATTTAAAAGAAATGCTGTATTATATAAAATAACATTTAAAAACAATGCTGTATTATATAAAAATAACATTTAAAAACAATGCTGATTATATAAAAAAATAACATTTACTGCATAATTACAAATTTAATTAAACTAATTACCTAATTATTATAATTAATTAACCAATTAAATAAATTAGTCATAGTTAAAAACCATTATCATTGTCTTCTATTCTATTCCATGTTGTAGAAATCTTCGTGACAGTTCCAACGCAACCGACGGTTCGCAAAACGGACCTCGTATGTAAAAGTTATAGGTTTTTAAACATTGGTAATTTAAATCAAGTAATTAACTAAATTAATTAAAGTTTCATAACGTTACTAAAATCGTTACCTTCCCCTTTGAAATCCCGGAACCCGCTAATCCCCTTCGTCGATTTCAATCTGCTCACGCCGCTGCCTCCTCAGTTGGTCGGAGGCCCATCCACCACTGACGATCGAAGCACCAGAGCGTTGTGCACCTCCACCCTCCATGTCATCAAGCTCGGTGGCCCCACCTATGCATGACCCACTGCGAACGGCGCTCGTTTCTCGAGGAATTCCGACCGCTACAATGATTTGTTGTTGGTCTTGACTGTTGATATTAAAACCCTCGTCGAGCTCTTCAATCTGGTGTTTGGAGTTTCGATTTTTATTAAGGGGAGAGGGAGATTGGATGGATTCTTTTTTGGAGCTTTTTGGCCATTAAAACTTGTAGAATAGCGGCTGGGAAAAGGGTTTGAGAAAATTAGGGTTTTCCGAAAAAAGCTAATATATACATTAATATAATTTTTAATTCACAAATTACTTGCTTATCGGTACGGACTCCAAACGAGGCCCAACGATTTTCACCCTAGCTAAATACCCTCATTCCGAACAAAATGGGATATGTTTCATAAGCCAATTCGACTGTTTCAATTAGTTTTAATCAAAATTAAAATATAAATTAATATAACGTTCAAAATTGATTTCAACGTACATTTTAATTTACCGAGGCCACATACCGACTCCGAAAATTGCAAAAAAATAAATCTAGCTATGTTTTGATGATATGGTCCTAAAAAAAGCAATTTCGTCAAATTTGGAGACCGTTTGAAAAATGGTCATTTTCCAGTCGATTAAATTCCAACTGAAATTACCAAACACAATTTAATTCACTGCGCTTACATATTAATTCCAAAAATTATAAAAATTGGAATCTAGCAAAAATTTGACATTCTTGATCCAACAAAAGTGGTTTCGTCAAAAACGAAGGTCGTTTGCAAAATGGCTATTTTTAAGGGCTATATATTATATTAAAATATATATAAATTCCATAGCGACTATTCTAAATTTTAAACTGGATATAACTTTCAATTATCATAATGAAATCTGGATTTTTCACACTCGTTAAAAAGATATTATTAAATAGATTCGAATATTTTTGTTTTTACTGAAATCCGATTTATTTTGAATCCTTTACATTCATTTGAAATTTGAAATCGAATTTTCAAATTACCGCGCCATTTCCAGTTCATTTTATAATTAAAATAAATTTATACATTCTAATTCTGATCTAAATAAATTTTCAGTTGTTATTATTTAAAATAAATCATTTTAAATATTCAAAATCTATTAAAATAGCTGAAATAAAAATTTTAAATTGGTTCTGAAAATCCGGGTTGTTACATAAATCGTTATGGTTTATAAACGATTCCATAGCGACTTTATGATTTTTTGTTTCCATAACTTACAATCTACCATACTAAATCTTGACTTTTTTCTTTTATTACAAAATTATAGTTCAACAAATTCGAATATTTCTTGTTTCAGCTAATTCCGACTTATAACCGATTCTGTACACTCAATTGAAGTTCAAACTCAATATTACAAACTACCATGCCATTAAGAGCTCGTTTATATTTAATATATATTTATACGTTTCAAACTTCGTTTAAATTAATATAAACACCCATTTATATTATCACTTCAATATATAAACTAATTTAAATATTCAAATGTAAATCGATAAAAATGCGGGACGTTACATGACATTAGTACTTTAACCCAAGTAAATATAAGATTAATTTCCAAATGTTGAATAATCATTAAATAATGAATTTTGAAATTAAAACTGAACTAGAGTTCTAATGAATCTTTAATTAGATTGAAATGTGAATGAGGTAATTTAATTTACTGAATTCAAGAAATGTCTGAAATGGAGTTCCACTAGTTTTACTCCATGCGGTAGTTAAATCATCAATTAGATTTGAAAGTTAAATGGTAATTAAATTTACTAATAACACTATGGGTGTTAAAAATGGAGTACCACCAGTTTTGCTCCATGGGATGAATAGGTTGGGATTGGGATAATAAAATAAATGATTACTTTGGTAAGGCTCGATAATCCCGACTAGTTGATAAACCTTAATTGGATTTAAGTTGTGAAAAGATAAAATACAATCTTTTGAAAATAATATCCAAAGGAAGATCAAAGAATAAGTTTAAAAGAACTTATCTTTGATAAAATTAATGGGAACCTTTCCCCAAAGATGTGAATATTTGAATAAAAGAATATTCTGGATTGGAATGAGATGTGTGCTATCTTTGTATATTTATCACATGATTATAAAGATACATTAGTTATTCGAAAAGATCGGGTTTAATCCATTCTGAATAACTGTTACGAAGATTAAAAGTCGACGATGAAGACGGTGGTTGAAGACCAAAGATCTTCACATTGCTATTGTTGATGTCTCGCTTGGAAAGTACACCCAAGTAGAGGTAATAAGTGGTGATCGTCCGGACGTATATGGAGATCGACCGAATATGTGAGGACCTCTCTCCTGTATTGGCCATATGGAATGACGAATAAGGTCTCTCCGGTTTCCTTTAGACCCAAAACGAACTTGTGAATGTATTGCATGTTTGACATTATGATTCACACTCTACTTGTTGATGTCTGCTAAATATATATCCGTTTGGTGGCGGAGAATTTATTCTCTTGCGTAACACCCTTCTCTGAGACGTATGAGCTTAGAAGTTATATATTGTGGAAATGAACGGTATAGTATGGATTGACGATGTGGCATGTTGAGATGCAATGATTAAGGCTTTTGTTGAAAAGAAGGGTCTTGTGGATGATGATCAAAGCATGGCTTTAATTAGCACAACTTTGTGTATAGTGTTAATTCGCGAGCCTCACACCCCGGTACGAGTCAAAAACGGGATAAGGGACGCAGGGAGTGCATACGTTTCTTTCTAGCTAGAGGTAATGCCATGGTATGGAGCCTAGGAATTTTTACTAATATGGATGATGGATAGCGAGGCGCATCAGATATGTTTGGTCGATAATGGCCATTTTTGGAGGTCCGATAGGACTGGAAAACGTATTGTTCAGGAATAACCAATCCACAAACATTAGGTGTGGACCGACCCTGCAGGATCCTAGGGTTGCACATAGGTGTGATCCTGGGTCATCTTGCTAGAGGTGATCTGAATTGGTAAGGAGACCATCCCTTTCCTTGAATCATGATGGAAATTAATTTCCAATATGCGACTTTTTCGGTTTTAGTTGTATACTATTGGCGACATAATAGGATGGGTTACTATGCCGTTTATGATTGATACATTTATATTTGAAGTTGTTTTTGACACTGTGCACTTATAGTAATACCAAAATGATTTGTTTTAAAATGCACCAAGCATGTTTGACTATTATAAGGTCAAACTCTATCCTTTGGTTTGTGTTGCATTGTGTGATTGGACCTGGGTCTTATAATACCTTCATTATTCAAAAAGCATTGCGTTGTTTTATGATTTAAACTAGTGTTCTTGCGGAGTAAACCCATTCCATGTCATATGGCGTGGTCCCATGATTTATCTTGGTTTCAAAATAAAGTATTAATAACTGTTTAGTTCTCACCCCACTCTCATGACTAACTCGAAGTTTATTATTTCCACCTAAACTCTGGGTGCCCATATTTTCCACATGGACAGCTTGTAGTTTTCATTTTCGTAGATATTTCTTTTCATAGGATCTAGGATTACGGCTGAGGCTATATTCGGAATGCTTTTTATCCGTGTATTTCTTTCAGTTGTGGTAGTTGATGTTTTCCACTACACATTATATTTATGTGTATATATATTTGTTGTTTTGTAATTTAAATCTCTGATATTTTTTGCTATATATTATTTGTTTGAACTTTGATACGTTGTACTCATATGTAAATTGTGGTAATAGCAATGAAATGTTCTTCTGTTTGTGTTCTAATGCATCATGTTCTCACGCAATCCGTGTTCTCGTTTGGTGTAGGCCGGATAGGGATTTTGGGTCATGTCAGTTTGGTATCAGAGCTTTGGTTTACAAAGCTCGAGAATAAGACACATTAGAAACGAATTGTGGAATTCATCAGAGATAGGGTTAGTAACATCCTATGAGAATGACTCGTTATAGATAGGGTTAGTAATACCCTAGAATGAGTTTGAAGAGTGTTATTTATTAAAAAATAATTTAGTTTTGAAAATTATATCTTATTATATGTATTTGAGTATTTTATATTGAATTTGGACTATCGGGTATGTGAAGATCTTGAACATACGCGTAGTTAACGTGTATTCGAGGTCTCAAATATACTGGGTAGATATAGAATCACACTCCAGTCGCTCGGGGACGATTCTGATGATTAAGGCCTCATAATCAGTATTTATCATCGAGTTCCAAAAGTGGGATATCTATATGATTCCAATTGACTGGTGTGAGAACCAAAAACTTAGTTGTAGTCTATTGTTTGTCATTTGGCACTGAAATACGATTTTAAGTATATAAAAGTTATATATTTGAAAAGCTAATCAACTAATTGATTGCTTGTTGTGATGTATGATTATTAGTTTAACAAATAAAAATATTGGGATAATAAAACCAATATGAAAATAAAAGGTAAAATAAGCCAAATCAAATATAAAGTAAAGTAAATTGAAAATCAGTTCAAAATGCTTGTAAATATGCATATATATATATATATATATATATATATATATAGCTGTTGAGCAGGTTGATGACTTAGCATTGAGTAGAGAAATATATTTGTGTGCCCGACAAACAGGTGCATCTATATAAGTTGATTGCACAATTTTATTATTTATTATAACTACTGTAAATGATTTGGATGCGCTATGATGGTTTCTCTATGTGAAATCAAACGTACGCCATAGGATAATAACCAATAAATTATGGACTACAACGCATAACATACTATGGAAGACAACACAACATATTCTGTATAAGCATTTGGCGCTTATATGACAAGGTTTGGATTACCATATAAGCAAGATGCTTGTATGGCGAGGACTGAATTAAAGGTTGAACTGAGGACTAATTATGGACTTAATACCTATAACGGTAAATTGTAGGATTTAATAACTAACCATACATAGGTCTTTGGATGAAAAAAAATATACACGTCACGTCTCTCTTGTTTTAGCTACGGCGCGTGGGTATGGGGGAAGCAGGGTTTGTAAATCATAATGGGTGCGCACGATTGATTTGTATGCGATATATTGTTTGTTGGGTGCCTAATACGGCCCAATAAATTTGTTCAGATCATCGCGTACAAAGGAGGTTATGGTGATTTTTTTTTAGAAATGTAGGGTGTTGGCTAAATTTCAGAGAAATTCAAATGTTCTTAGAAACTGAAAAGTTGAAAAACGAAAGCCAGAATGAAAGTTGATTTGGTTAGTTAAACAACTTTCAACTCCTTTTCTTTTTCCAAGACGAAATTTTTTTAAGTCGGGGAGATTGTTACAATCCAGAATTTTGGAATCAATTTATTTTTTTTTAATTGATTTTCATGGAAATTAAATATTTTTAATGATTTATTTTGAGAATAAACGATTTAAAGTTTATTTAAAACAAAGTGTGAATGTATATATTTATACTAATTATAAAACGAGCTTGAAATGGCGTGGTAGTTTGAAAATTTATTTTTAAACATTAAATGAATGTACACAGTTCATTATAAATCAGAATTTGATGAAATAAGAAATGTTAGAATCTATTTAACTATATCTTTCAAATGAATGTTAGAAATTGAGATTTCACTTTATAAATTGTAAGTTATGTCCAAATTAAAATTTCAAGTAGTCGCTATGGATTTTATATATATTTAATATTATATATAGCCCTAAAAATGACCATTTTGCTAACGACCTCCGTTTTCAATGAAACCGCTTTTGTTGGTTTTGGAATATTAAATTATTACTAGATTCCAAATTTCGTAATTTTTGGAGCTAGTATTTGGTTGTGCACAATAAATTGTGAATCGATCAGCCATTTGAGCCCAAAACAAAGCTTTTTGAGCATACGGACTCAGAATGCAATGAAACTATTTTTATTAGAACCGTATCGTCAAGACATAGCAGTGTGTCAATTTTCATCGTCAATGGAGTTCGTTTGTGCTTCGGACATCAATAACTGTCAACTGGAGACAACACTAACTAAAGAAATAATAAAAAAAAACCAATATATAAGATCATTTCCCTCTCCCATAACCCTAATTCTTCTCCCTGTTTGTAAATAGCAGCCAACCCCCTCTCCACTCTCAACACATTTTCAAATAAGACCTTAAACATAAAATAATTTATATTTACAATCCGAAAACAATTGGCCAAAACTCAATATACAAATATTGTAGATCATGATGATCTCTACCTACCACAAAAAATTCATGGCCTATCGTTACATGGATTCGTCGGAATTCCAGTTTAGAATCAGAAAACTGACTTCGGTTTTGGTAAAATTGCGAGCAAACCAACGAGTATTAGATGATGGCACTGAAGGGAAAATTATAGAATAGAGGTCAAGCTACATCTTTGCTTCAGATTGTTCGACCTGATTCAGACAGTGGTGGTCGAAAAACTTGGTTGATCAGAGGACACGGCATTGGTGAAGCTTGGTTTGGTTTTTGGCGAATTGGAGGAGCTAGGTGGCGATTCAGGCGATCTCACTCGAAGGTGGTTGGAGCACCATGGCGAGGCGCTGCCAACAAACTTGGTCCACGACCGTAAAGATGGATAAAGGCGGCGAAATCACCTGGAAAGGCGAATTGGGGGTTCAGCAAAATTCAAGGTGATGACGCCTCTTGGACGGCGACGACTGGTAAGGAGGCTCGCCATGGAGCAACAACATCGAAGGTAGGCCTAGGTTGGTGGCCAAAGGCCTCTGGTGGCGGCAGGAAGTGATGGCCAAGGGGTTGCTGAATGTGAACGTGAATTAAGGGTAATTAGGGTTGAATTTATATTTTAATTATGTAATTAATGTTCGGAAGTTAATAACTTTTTGCCACGAATCGGAACCACGCGAAACTGGATCCGTTGCGATCGTGGAGTCGAGAGCTTCGCAACAAAACCAATTTGCTAAAATTTGGAACAAGTTGAAATTTTGGGTCAAATTAAGACCAAGTTTAACTTGACACAAAAGAAAATCGTCAATTAAAGACTGACAGAGTGGAAATCAAAGTGAGAACTCTCTCACTCAAATATTTTATATAATTATTTATTATTTTTATAACAGAATATATATTGATTGTCTGTGATTACAATATTTGGTTGGTAATTGATAAATGTTTATAGTTTTAATGTTATCATTATTAAACTATGAATATATATATATGTAGATATGTCCACATGGATTTTGATGTAAACCCCACACTAGTGTTGTGACGATTCTTTTACACATCGCCCAAGTATACAAATAATTATATTTGTTTGGTGGTTGAAAACCCCACACGGGTCTGGGGATGATAATTAATTCATATCTCCCTTGGATTTAATTGTATGTCAACCGATTGATTTACAGACATATTATAAGCGTTATGTAATTATTTAATGCTTATACAGCTGTAAATTGCATTCTGGATGCAAATTGAATGTTTAATAGTTGTTTATCACTATTTTTGAATACATGCGATGTACGGAATCCATATAAATAAAATTATATGGTAATTGATTAAGTCTGATTCCAATTCAGGAATAACAAATATTTTAAAATAATATTTAGTGAAGTATCAAAATATGATTTTTATGTTTGATTTTGGATGGACATGAAAATATTGAAATATTCAAAACTGAAATGAATATGAAGACGAGTTAAGTAGATATATGCCATTTTAACATGAATGGAATTTTCTGTCGATTTTATTTATTTTATAATGAATATCGAAAAGATTTGATTTCAAAATCTGATATTTTGAAATTATTATCATTTTAATATTATAATGATATGGAATATTCAATTTTGATTTAAAATTGAAATGGAAGTTGGAATCGTTTTAAAATGAATATATCAACGATTTATAAAATATGTTTTAAATCGAAATCGACGAAATATTATATATATATATATATATGTATATATAAATGGTTTGAATAGAATTTGTTGCGCCGCGACTGTTCGTGAATTTCCACCGTTAACTTCGAATGGACGTAACGGGAGATCCAACCATCGGATTCTCATAAAACCGAACCATTGGCTTCGTATCAGAAAGATATTTCCCGTAAAAATAAGTGGTTTAAATTGGAATGGTCAGATTTTTAAATATATCCAAATCAGTTTTGGAAAAGGTCACTATGGATGCAGTTCGTTGGCCGATATTGGAAACCGATTGTAAGGGCCTTAAAAAATTTATTAAAAATATGGGAAAATTATGTAAAATCATAATAAATAATTTGGAAAGATTTTTGGATGAAATACTCCAAGTCTGAAAGGATAAAGGATATTTTTATCCAAATGAACTAGTTAATAACTAGAATAATAATCCAATGATTTTTAGAAATTAATAAATTGGATAATGAATGGTTTTTAACGTAACTAGAAGTTTCCAACATATATATTGGAATGGATTTGAATGGGAATTATCTTTGGATATTTTGATATTGGATTCCATGATTATACGGATGTTGTTGTGGAAATTTGGAAGATATTGATATTGTTATTCCAAACGATATCTTTTAGTTTCAGAATTTGGTATTAAATGTAAGTCGACATGATTTCCATTTAAGATCTTATATATATTTAATATCAAATTGGATTTTGGGGTTCGTTGTTGATGGTATCTTAAATGATAATGTTCTTGAGCCCACTTCTTAAAGTAATAAATCTTTTAATTAATATTTAAGAATGTTTTGCAGTTAATTTAATTAAATTGGAATTGAACAGAATTCGATTAATAATAATCGAGATGAGTTTTTGTGAAGGAAGGCGTTTACTGTTTATGGAATTTAAAAGACTTTGTTGTTATTCCACCAATAGAATTGGTCGGATATGGAAATTTATACCAATTATAAATTGTTTAGATTTCTGTGAAGATTCCATATTAAATGGAAGATGATTTTGGGTTTATTGTGAACAATATTTTTACATGGCATTTGTCCTTTAACCCAAGTAAAGGCAAGATTAATTTCTAAAGGTTGAATAATCATTAAATAATGAATTTTGAGATTAAAACTGAACTAGAGTTTTAATGAATCTTTAATTAGATTGAAATATGAATGAGGTAATTTAATTTACCAAATTCAAGAAATGTTCGAAATGGAGTTCCACCAGTTTTACTCCATGCGATAGTTAAATCTTTAATTAGATTTGAAAATTAAATGGTAACTAAATTTACCGATAACACCATGGGTGTTAAAAATGGAGTACTACCAGTTTTACTCCATGCGATGAATAGGTTGGGATTGGGATAATAAAATAAATGATTACTTCGGTAAGGCTCGATAATCCCGACAAGTTGATAAACCTTAATTGGGTTTAAGTTGTGAAAAGATAACATAAAATCTTTTGAAAATAATATCCAAAGGAAGTTCAAAGAATAAGTTTAAAAGAACTTATCTTTGATAAAATTAATGGGAACCTTTCCCCAAAGATGTGAATATTTAAATAAAATAGTATTCTGGATTAGAATGGGATATGTGCTATCTTTGCGTATTTATCACGTGATTATAAAGATAGGTTAGTTGTAGCAACCCGGAAAATCAGAACCAATTTAAAAATTTTATTCTGGCTATTTTGGCTATTTTAATGAATTTTAAATAGTTAAAATAATTTATTTTAAATAATAATGATTTAAAGTTTATTTAAATCAAAGTTAGAACGAATATATTTATTTTAATTTTAAAAGGAGTTAGAAATAGCACGGTAGTTTGAAAATTGAATTTAAACTTTAACTGAATGTACAGGATTCAAAATAAATTGGATTTCGGTAAAACCAGAAATATTTAAATTTGTTTAATTATATCTTTCTAATGAATATGAAAAACTGAAATTTCATAGCGGGAATAAAAAGTTATGGCCAGTTGAATATTCAGAATAGTCGCTATGGAATTTAATATAATATATAGCCCGTATAAATGGCCATTTTGTAAACGACCTTCATTTTCGATGAAACCAATTTTGTCGGATCTGGAACGTCAAATTATTACTAAGTTTAATTTTCCATAATTTTTGGAATTAATTTGTGAGTTGGTAAATGAAACTGCGTTCGATAATTTCTGTTGAATTTAATCGACCGTTAAAAAGGTCGTTTTTCAAACAGTCTCCAAATTCGATGAAATTAATTTTGTCAGGACTGCATCGTCAAAAACATAGCTAGATTTATTTTTTGGGAATTTTCGGAGATCGTATGTGGCCCCGGTAAATTTAAATGTATGATTGAATTAAATAAATAAATGATTTATATTTTAAATTGAAGAAAATAGAATGAAAACGATCGATTGGGCTGACGGGACCTAGCCTATTGTGTCCGGAATGGGGACAATTGGTTAGGAACAACTTTCGTTGGGCTGAAATTGGAGCTGAAAAGGGTTAATGGGCTAAAACTATTAATTAGGAGAAATTAAATATTATTTTATTATAAATATCTTATTTCAAACCGTAACACTGTTCATAGCCGCCATCTCCTTCTGTTTATGGCCGAAATTTCTCCTAGCTTCAACCATTAAAATCCACTGATCCACTCTGTAAAATCAACCACTTCTTTCGACATTTCTGTAGCCCCTTCTCCACTCTTCAATTCCATGCGGTGTTGATCAAGTATCGTGGAGTATCCAGCTCGAACCACCCCCGTGAAGAGCCGCCGCATCACCTTGTTTTTCCCCTAGATCCGCCACCGAGTTTGATCGGAGGACCACCCCCAGGCACGGCTTTCAGAGGCGGAGCACGTGGCAGTTCCTTATCGCTATCTAGCGCCTTAGTTGTCGCGAAAACGGGAGCCCTAGTTTTGGACAGAATACGAACATCGCCGACCTTGTTTCTGATTGAAGAAGAGAGAGTAATTCCTATTCTAAATTATTTAATTAATTAATTTAAAAATGTTATCCACCTATATTAATTCATAACTAATGCATACGAACTCGGAATTGAATAATTTTAGAAGCATTGCGATCGTGAGCCCGAGATCTACATTTGTAGACTGATTAGATCGAATTCGTAGCAGATCAGATTTTGGAAAAAAATTCAATTCAGAATTATTCAGAATTAAAACCGACCATGAGAAATTATACTTTTTTATATATAATTAAAATTACTTAATCATGATTGTGATATTACCCCTACGCTGTTAAATTCTATTTGTACGATACGTGATTTGATCTAGAACTGTTGTTGTTATGTAGATCCATTGATTTGATGGTGTTTGTGCTGAACGAAATTGCTGGAAACAAAAATACCAATTTTTTTGTTGAAAAAGAAAAAGAGTTGGATTAAAATTGTCATTGTGACAAATCAGAATTATTGGATTTCGTTTGTCAATTTTGTCAATTTAGAATTGTTGAAATAAAATTGTCATTTTTGACAAAATATAATAGTTAAACAAAAATTAACATTTTTGTTAATTAGAATTTGGTTAAAAAAAATTAACATTTTTGTTAATTAGAATTTAGTTAAACAAAAATTAACATTTTTGTTAATTAGAATTTAGTTAAACAAAAAATAACATTTTTGTTAATTAGAATTTGGTTAAACAAAAAAATTAATATTTTTGTTAATTAGAATTTAGTTAAACAAAAATTAACAATTTTGTTAATTAGATTTGAGTTAAACAAAAATTATCATTTTTGTCAAATTAGAATAATGGAATTAAAATTATGAGTTTTTGTCAATATATAATTATTGGATAAAAATTGACATTTTTGTCAGAATATAATTGTTGAATTAAATTTGTCATTTTTGTCAAATCAAAATAGTTGAAATAAAAGGGACATTTTTGTTGTAACAAAATAATTGAAAATAAAAAATACATTTTGTTGTAAGAAGATAGTGAAACAAAAATTATCATTTTTATACTTGAATCGAAGTATACATTTTTGTCAAAATAGTTTAATTGAACAAAAATGAACATTTTGTCAAATTAGAATAGTTGAAACAAAATGTACATTTTTGTCAAAACATAATGGTTGAAACAAAATATACATTTTTGTAAAAATATAATTTTTGAACAAAAATAAACATTTTTGTCAAATTAGAATAGTTGAAACAAAATGTACATTTTTTTCAAAACATAATGGTTGAAAAAAAATTTACATTTTTGTAAAAATATAATGGTTGAACAAAAAGATGCATTTTAATCAAATTAGAATAGTTGAAACAAAATGTACATTTTTGTCAAAACATAATGGTTGAAAAAAAATATACATTTTTGTAAAAATATAATTATTGAATAAAATATACTTTTTGAAAAATATAATTGTTGAACAAAAATATACATTTTTGTCGAATTAGAATAGTTGAATAGAAATGAACAATTTGTCAAAATAAAATAGTTGAATTATAATTATCATTTTTGTCAAAATATAATTATTGGATTAAAATTGTCATTTTTGACAAAATAGATTAGTTGAGTCAAAATATATATCTTTGTCAAAAAGATTAATTGAAACAAAAATGAACCTTTTTGTCAAAGTAGATTAATTAAATCAAAATATATATTTTTGACAAATTAGATTAGTCGAAAACAAAATATATATTTTTGCCAAAACATATTAGTTGAAACAAAATGTGCATTTTTGTCAAAATATATTAGTTGAAACAAAGATTTACATCTTGTCAAAATATGATGGTTGGAAACAAAAATTACATTTTGGTTAAATAGATTTGAGTTATAACAAAAATTAAATTTTTGTTAAATAGATTGGAGTTATAAAAAAATAATATTTTGGTTAAATAGATTTGTGTTTGAGCAAAAATATTAATTTTGTTGAACTAGAAGTGTCAACAAAAATGAATAATCACTTTTTACTCATTTTGTTGAACTAGAATTGTCAACAAAAATGAATAATCACTTTTTAGTCATTTTGTTGAACTAGAATTGCCAAAAAAAAAAAATTGAATAATCACTTTTTAGTCATTTTGTTGAACTAGAATTGTCAACAAAAATGAATAATCACTTTTTAGTCATTCTATTGAACTAGAATTTTCAACAAAAATGAATAATAACTTTTTAGTCATTTTGTTGAACTAGAATTGTCAAAAAAATGAATAATCACTTTTTAGTCATTTTGTTGAGCTAGAATTGTCAACAAAAATGAATAATCACTTTTTAATCATTTTGTTGAAATAGAATTGTCAACTAAAATGAATGTATCACTTTTTATGCATTTGTTGAATTAGAATTTATATGTAAATTAAAAAATCATTTTTATTGTCACAACATACATTAGAATTAGTATGTAAGTTAAAGAATTATTTTTATTCTCAAAACATACATTGAAACTATATACAAATAAAATATTTCTTTTTTATTTGTTAAAGTTAAAAATAGAAATACAAATAAAAAAATTATCTTTCTATTTGTCATGAGCTAAATTATCATGCAAATAAAATACATTTTATTTGACATTATGAACATATAGATATGATATGCCAATAAAACATTCTTTTATTCGGCATGTTAAAAACGTTAGTGGAATCGTCAAATGGTTTATATTTATACATAATTATATATATAAATTAAAATTAAAATTAAACGAATCGCGCATGGTAGTTCGCGTTTCGGAATCGTAACTTTAAACGATTATATCGATAGACCCGACCGTTGGATTTTCCCAAAACTGGAACCATTAGGACCGCTTTGGGAAGATCTTTCCAATGATATAAATTTTGTTAAAATCCAACAGTTAGATTTTGAGAGAAGTGTAAATCAAATTTTGATAAAAACAGCGCCAGGGCCGCCTATTGACCCGAAGCGTCGTTAAATTAAATTAGGCTATTTTTATATAAACAAAAATAGGGATAAATCGTTATAAAATAATATTAATGATATGAGATGATTTAAGTTATATATATATATATATATATATATGAGATAATTATTTGAAAAGACCGAGTTCAATCTCATTTCAAATAGTTATGCGACGATTTAAATCGAAGATATTGAAGACGGTGATTGAAGACCGACTATCTTCACATCGAATGGATGACTACTGATTCCCGACATTGGGTAGCTCCCAGTAAAGGGTTAAAGTGGAAGTTGTCCGGACGTACTTGTTGATTGTCTGGATAAGCGAGCACCTCTCTTCCGTATTGGACATACGGGAAGAGGAATAAGGTGTCTCCAGTTTCGTTCAGACCCAGAAAGGACTTGTAAAGGGATGTGTGTATGACATTGGATTTCATTCCATGTAAATTGATATCTATCTAATATATATCTTCTTGGTGGCGGAGAATTTATTCTCTTTCTTAACACCCTTCTCTGAGACGCACGAGCTTAGAGGTTATATATTGGTAGTTATCAATCGCTTGGCGTGGATTGTTAATGTGGCATTCCAAGATGCAAATGATCAAGGCTTTTGTTGAAAATCAGAGTCTTGTGGTTGATGATCAAAGCACAACCTATTTAGGCATAACTTTCTGTACAGTGATACTTCGCGAGTCTCACACCCCAGTAGGAGTCAAGAACGGGATAAGGGACCCAAGGAGTGCACACAATTCTTTCTAGCTAGAAGTAGTATCTAGGTTTTGCAAGCCTTGACATTGTACTTATGTGGATGATGGATTACGAGGCCTCAGTTATATTGGTCGATAGTGACTAATTTGTAGGTTCAAGACCGAGAAATGTGTGTTCAGGCATAACAAATCAACTTAAGTATTTGTGGACCGGCCTTGGAGGATCCAAGTGTTAC
The DNA here is from genome assembly GCA_030737875.1 of Allium sativum. Lineage (NCBI taxonomy): Eukaryota > Viridiplantae > Streptophyta > Magnoliopsida > Asparagales > Amaryllidaceae > Allium > Allium sativum. Next base: position 40,407,525 of record CM060915.1, on the reverse strand, counting down.
CCGTAGGTGTGGTCCTGAGACATTTGTTAGAGTGTCTCGAATCGGTAAGGAGATCGTCCCTAGCCTTGACTCATGATGGAAACCCAATTTCCAATATGACATTACGGTTTTGATTGTAAACCTATATATGGCGACATAGTATATGGTAGCTATGCCATCTAGGAATGATACATTTACTTTGAAGTATTTTAAAACTGATTAGACACTAATAATAATATTAAAATATTATTTTCTACATATCAAGCATGTTTGATCATTATAAGGTAAAACTATATCCTCCGGTTTGCGTTGCATTGTGTGATGGGACTTGAGTCTTATAATGATTTCATTTTTCTAAAAAGCATTGCGTTATTTTGAATAAAAATTTATTTAATTTATGCACTGGCAATCCAATGAAGTAAACCCGTTCCGCGTTAGCGGCGTGGTCTTGTGATTAGCCATATTGTTAGATAAGTTAGGAAAGATTTCTCATACCAGTCCCATGACTGACTCGTAGTTTGTTTCACTTTGCAAACTCGGGTGCCCTCTTTTTCACACGGGCAGCCAAGTGACAGGTTCAGGTTATTATGGACATACGTTGGATTGGAGTATGCTTGTGGAAGGAAGACGAAGAACATTTTTATCTTTTATTTCTACTTTGAGACATTTGGACATCATTTATCTATGATGTACTTGATGGAGTTTTAAACTTATTTCTATTTGCTGAGACTTTCTATATGCTAAGTTGTATCTTGTAACCGTGCCACTCTGACATTCTGATTTTGTGATGTTGATGACATTTCTATTTCCGTTGCAATGATTTATGTGTTATGTTATTATCTGAGATTTGCTGTTGTTGTAAATATGTTATATTCCAATGATTATCCTTGCTTTCGTACTACAGAAGTTCGAGGTTATCACAGTTGGTATCAGAGCTAAAGGTTAACCTTACCTTGACATATTTAAAACAATTTGTCTAGATAGAATCAGCAGTACTCTAAGGCGAGTAGCTCATTAGAGATAGGATTAGTAATGTCCTAGAATGAGCACAACAGAATAACACATATTAATCAATCATTACATCATTATCATATTTCCATTTGTCTCTGCTTTTACCTTCCATTTAAAATTATCATTTCTGTTGGTCTAACTCTTTCCTTGATGGTACAAAATTGACTAAAAATGAGCACGAGAGCAAGAGCCCGAGGCAGAGGCGGAGCCAGAGGACCAGTAAGGGATGAAACCCCCATTGTTCAGGAGCGGCCCAATCACAAGGCTGTAGCACCACCACCACCTCTAGCCCCACAGCCTTTTGACCTTGACAAGGTAGCTACGAAGTTCAGGAATTTGGGTGGCGTGTCATTCACAGGCCAAGAGACGGTAATGGATGCTCAAGCATGGCTAAAGACTTATGAGAAAATATTTGGAGACTTGGAACTCGATGACCACCACAAGCGTTTTATGGAATCATGGCTATTGAAGGATGAGGCTCAAAATTGGTGGGAGATTGTCATAATTGGAAATAATGAGTCCAACATGTCTTGGGCCAAATTCAAGGAGCTCTTTAGCAAGAAATTTATTCCTCCACAAGAAGTAGAGCGTCTTCACGATCAGTTTGCCAACTTGAAACAAGGAGATAAGACTGTTTCTGAGTATGTGTGGAAATTTGAAGAGCTTCCACGATATGCTCCTGAATTAATTCAGGACCCCTTCCAGAAGAATAAGAGATTTATTAATGGCCTTTCAAGGAAGTATCTGAACAGAGTGACAACCCATATTAAGCTTCCATTTAATGAGGTGGTCGAGATGGCTTGTCGATATGAGGAAAATGATAGGAATTCTCAACAAGATCGGGAGAAGAATAAGAATAACAACAAGAGGAAGCAGGCTGACAAGGAACCAGAGGCGAGTAATTCTTTGGCGGCCAAGCCTCAAGGGAGTAAAAAGGCCAAGGTGAGATGCTTTAACTGCCAGAAGATGGGACACTTTGATTACGAATGCCGAGCTCCAAAGTAAGGAGGAATGAGTCAGGACCCAGTCAGAATCGAGGTCAGAATCCTCGGAATGCTTAGGAGTGCTTTAACTGCCATAAGACAGGGAACTTTATAATAAATTGTCCTCTGTTGAAGAAATTCGAGGTAGCTCATGCATACGATGTAGCGGCTACACCAGCTTCTTCCGAAGGAGCAGGTAAACCTGATGTCTTGGGAGGTAATCTTACCATTAAGAATATTCCTGTTACCATATTATTTGACACAGGTGCATCACGTAGTTTCATATCTAATGACACATTTAAAAAGTTAAATTTGAAAACAAGAAATCTTAAAGAATTCGTTTGTGTCCATAATCCGATAGGAGGTTCTCTTGTTCTCGGGTTATTTTGCAAAGTGCCCATCTCCTATTCTTTTTACCGGTTTCCTTTTAATCTGATCGTGATGAAATTTTCTGAGTTCGATATTATTCTTGGGCTGGATTGGTTACAAAACATGAGGCCGAAGTTAGATGTGCCAAAAGAATTGTCAAAGTTAAAACGAAGCTTGGAAATATTATTATACCATGCCACGGCTCAGCAATGGATAGAAAAGAATTCTGGAATTCTCTAGAAGTTACTCCTGCTTCTATTGAGGATATTCATGTCATCAAAGATTATGCGGATGTGTTTGAAGAAGTTGATAGCTTACCTCTGAGCAGAGAAACCGACTTCAGGATTGACTTAGTTCCAAATGCAAGGCCAGTTGTGCATCCTATTCGGAGAATGACGCTGAAAGAAAAAGAGGAGCTGAGCAATCAAACTAAACATCTTTTGTGGAAGGGTCTGATCAGGCATAGCTTCTCAAATTGGGGTGCAGCTGTAACACACCCATATTTTCCGTGAATAACAAAATAAAAAATGCTTGATTTTTAGAAGAGGAACTAAGGGAAATGGGTTACGCCATTTCCTTCGTCTCGGAATTCTGCTTGAGATAGAGTCCGAGTTTGCGTGAATCAGACTCCTTATGAAGAAGTTATGGAGGTTAGAAGTTTTCAAATTTAAGCAGAAATTAAATTAAAATAATAATTAAATAATTAAAGTAGATTCGAATTTCAAAACTTCGGAAAACAGCTGAGCGGGAAATTTCCCGCTCAGCGGTGTCGAACCCCTAGAGGGTGTCGACATAGGTGTCGACGCCCCCTAAGGGAGTCGATATGGGTGTCGACCCCCCTGTAGGGTCGACACCAGCGAACCGATCTGGACAGTGACGATTCTCTGAGGTGTTAGGGCATATTTGTCATGTTTTTGTTGGCTTTCTTGGGTTTAGATGGCTTTGATGACTCCTAGGTTGATCTAAAGGCCCATATTAATCCTAAACTTCTATATAATAACCCCAAACCCCAACCCTAGACCTCATAACCCTATTCTATGAAGCCGTCATGCTGTCCATGTCTAAGCTAGCCTAGCCTCCATCTTCTCCAAACTAGAAATCAAGTTAGAAAGCTCCAAACAAAATCCAAACTAGAGAATCAAACATCTACATCAAGGGTTAAGCTTAACAAATTTAGAAATCAGATCCCAAAATACAAGATCCGTTCTTTTTCTGTAAGTTCAGTTATTATTCAGATTTGAACACCTAATAGAAATCATGACTGTAATAATTGGATCTAGAACTACGCCTAATTCTGATTCATGCTTATCCTTTTGTCAAATCTGAATTGCCTACGCCGATTAGACTATTGTGATTGATATAATGAAACCTATTGTAACACCCCGGATTTTTGAATAATCAGATTAACTAAATTAAAGATTAATTAATCTCGGACTTGAGAATTAAGGGAATGGGGTTGCGCCATTGTGTTCGTCTCGGAATTCTGGTTGAAATAGAGTCCGAGTTTGCGGGAAACGGGTACCGGATGAAGGAGTTATGGACAAACAAAGTCAGAAGAGAGAAAGAAAAAAATATACTGGAGCACTTGGGAAGTGCGCCAGTACAAATTTGCATTGGTGCACTTCCCAAGTGCATTCAGGCCGAGAGAAAACCTGCACAGCTTTCTGGTTCAGTTCGATCAGTGTTATGACTCATTGCTGAGTCCTTTCTGACTCCTTGCTGAGTCATTAGGGCTGACTTGTCACCCTATCTTGAATGAGCGGTTTTTATTAACCCTAAGATCATCCGACGGCTAGAATTAAATCAAAACTCTATAAAAAGACCCATAGACTCAAACCCTAAATCAGAATTAAAACTGAAACTATGGTCGTCATGCTGTCATCCTGAACCCTAGAGTAGCCGCCACCAATTAGAGAGGAAGAACATCAAATCAAATCAGTTCTATTCAACCTTAACAACGAATCTTCTTCAAAGGAGAGCTAATACAACTTCAGAAATCAGAACTCAGAACTCAAGACCGCTTTTGTGTTGTGAGTTCGATAGTTTTAATAAAATAATTAGTAAATTAATTGGATTGAGTTATGATGCGGATAATCTGGATATGATGTGAATTATTGACTGCATGTTGAATTATGTTGTAGAATTGTGTTGTAATTTCTATGATGTTATGTTATGATACTATCATTTACGATGTAAAGTTATGATGCTATCACCCATGTTATAATTATATGATTGGCTTATGTCTAGTTGAATCATGTTGTTCATATGCTAGTTTGGTTATGTTGATTCATATGATAGATCACAAGTTTGTATGCAAGTTTAGATATTGATTTAGACAAGAATCATAGGCAAGTTAGTATAACCTTACATGTTTCATGGCATCAATTTTAGATCTAAAGTTAGGATATGACATGTGTGGATTATATGATAAATTCTACATGATAATTTACATGTTAGATGCAAGTTTACACCATTGGTATGATGCATAAATCACATATGCAAGTTTATATAAATATATGAGTTTGGGATATGAATCATGTTATGCAAGTTTAGGGTTATTTCCTATGCAAGTTTTCAACTTTAGATGTAGATCTATGACATACATGATTTATGCAAGTTTGCGACCATTATCTCAACAAGTTCACACCTTTAGATTTGGATCCATGACATATGTAGTTTTATGCAAGTTGTAACTTTGGCCTATGCAAGTTTTAGATGTAGAACATCATTCACACATGCAATGTTCACCCCTATGTTTAGATCTAGTTTTATTTCTGTGTATGTTGTGATGGTTTCTCTTTATTCCAAAAGTTAGACTATTCGAGTCCAACAGGTTCATATGCGTGTTTGGGCCCGGGCTGGTAGGTAAGACGTTGTTGCATCGTGTAGGTATAAGCCGTGCATCTCTGGTATTATCGGGTTGCCACTTTGGGGAGTGATACACCCCACTGTGGGACCAACGCAGGTATCTACGAGTTAAGGACCCGATCGCTTGGGGTAGGACTTAGGGTACACTTAGTTCTGTCTGTTTCTGTTGGTACCGTCTGCTTCTGTTGGGTGGTAACACCTGTCTGTTTCTGCGTGGTACCGTCTGTTGGGGTGGTAAAGGCCCATTACTAGTGTACACCTAATTCTAACATTCTGTTTCCGTAGGGATTATTCTGTTTCCGTCTCTGATTCCGTTTCCGATTCTTTCCGTACCTTCTGTCTGTTGGGGTGGTAAAGGCCCATTAGTTGGGTGGTAAAGGCCCATTATTAGTATTCTACCTTTGTACCTTCTGTATGTTGGGGTGGTGAAGGCACATTACTAGCATTATGTTTCTGTATGGATTATTCTGTTTTGATTCTATTTCAGTTTAAACATTAGGGTAACACCTAATCCTGTTATACTAGTGGTAGTGCAGTATAGTAATTATCCTATAGTGAATAACTTGGTTCATCTAGTTCCTTGTTTATTCTGTCATACCCAATTATTCACAGTCATTTCCTGATTTTCCAGCTTATGCCTTAGCCTAGTTATTTTGGTAATTATATTGTTAAAGTTATCGCACTCACCAAACGTATGTCTGACCTAGTTTTTTTCGCCTCTTTTCTTCCGTTTCCCCCCTAGGTTCTCAGGGAGGGAACACACAGGTTTAGTCTGGATTTGGATATCATCTTCTAGGAGCTACTTCTGAAGTATGGCTCGAATCTCTGTCTCATATGTGGCTTTCTCTTTAATTTGGGGAATGATGTTTTTCTTTTAAAATACCTATGTACTCTGATAATGTAAGACAAAAGTGTTTGTTGTAAGGGTTTTATGACTCATGGTATTATGTAACAAATTATTTTGGTGATTTAATAAAGTTATTTATTTCCACTGCAAAAAATTTAATATCTGTCTTGTGATATCCTGTGTCTGTTTACCTAAAACGCTCCAGTGAAGTTAAGGCATTCTCTTTGTGAGTGACCTTAATGGAGGTGGGGTATTACACTTGGTATCAGAGCTAAAGGTTACCAGATTAGATAAAAGTTTTGAAAATATTTTTCAAAAAGGTTTTAAAAGAAAGTATTTTCAAAAAGGAAAGCCTGTTTTGAAAAACATTCCCCGAAAAGCCATATGTAGTATCCTTCGGTCCTTTGTCTAAAATCTCTTCGTTTGATAGGATAGGCAAATGCTCTCGCGGCTTATGGATAGGATAGGGGTAGGAAAATTTATGTAGAAGGTTTAATTTCCTTATCTGGTTATGAAGTTAAGACTCTTTTTGATTCTGTAATTGAGACTCTGCACTTTAATACTCGTCTTGTTTCTGATCCCGTAGTTGTTTCAAACCCCATTTGTGGTTCGGCTCAATTGTTAGTGATTTGTAGGGGTTTGAAATTATCTGTGTTAGGCATCAAAAATTTGAATGTGACATTTGTGTGCTCAAGTTTATAGGCTATGGGTTGGGTCTAAATGGACCAGCTTTCTATGTAGAGGGTCGTTTTAGATTTTGAGAGGAGGGTCGTTAAGTTTCTAACTTGTCATGGGAAGACCCCCAAAGTTTCTTGTAACCCGCAAGGGTCTGTTATGCTTAGCTTTCTGAGAATCATTCTGTAATCTGATCTGTACCAGTAAGTATATTTCTGAAGGATAGGTGTTTCTACTCGAAGCATGAAGTAGATCTCCAGTTTTGACATTGTTTAATGGGGGTAATTCTTTGAGTGTCAGTATGATGTTGATTTCGGTCTTCGGGGCTGAGACTTAGGGAATTATTCTCTTAACCGATGTCAAATGGGAACAGAGCTTTTGTTAAGTTGTATCATTTGTTTGTATCCCATCGACCGGATCTTCGATCTTTAGATAGGAAATCCATGGGTGTAAACATGTGTTTGAGACATGTTATGTTTTATGGCTGCAAGTGGATGCAAGTGTTTTCTAGTGGTTGCCCGTGGACGCATATACACACACTTTAGGCACTAGATCGGCTCAGTCACTTCATATTGCATATTGCATATAAATGTGTGTACATACTTAAGTAATGGATGTATAATGGTTGTACCATCATATGGATGTTGTATTTTGGTGAATGGTTGTGCACACATTTAGAAATGATATGTATCGATAAGGTTCTTTCGCATACATAATGGACGCATGGCACTATCATGGTTTGCATTAAGGAGGTCAACTGAATCAGTAGACCGCCTGATTTTGCATTAGATAAGGAACATATACACACACTTCTTGCATATGTTCATACATCATTAGGAATTTATAAGGACAATGGATGCTTGTGTTTGGTGGTTGAGTAGATGGTTGTTTGGATGGTAGGATATGCATTCTCCTTAACTCGGAGATTTCGGGGGCGAAATCCTTTAAGGAGGGGAGAATGTAACACCCCGGATTTTTGAATAATCGGATTAACTAAATTAAAGAATAATTAATCTCAGACGTGAGAATTAAGGGAATGGGTTTGCGCCATTGTGTTCATCTCGGAATTTTGGTTGAAATAGAGTCCGAGTTTGCGGGAAACGGGTACCGGATGAAGGAGTTATGGACGAACAAAGTCAGAAGAGAGAAAGAAAAAAAATACAAGTGCACTTGGGAAGTGTGCCAGTACAAATTTGCATTGGTGCACTTCCCAAGTGCGCCCAGGCCGAGAGAAAACCTGCATAGCTTTCTGGTTCAGTCCGATCAGTGTTATGACTCATTGCTGAGTCCTTTCTGACTCCTTGCTGAGTCATTAGGGCTGACTTGTCACCCTATCTTGAATGAGTGGTTTTTATTAACCCTAAGATCATCCGACGGCTAGAATTAAGTCAAAACTCTATAAAAAGACCCATAGACTCAAACCCTAAATCAGAATTAAAACTGAAACTATGGCCGTCATGCTATCATCCTGAACCCTAGAGTAGCCGCCACCAATTAGTGAGGAAGAATAGCAAATCAAATCAGTTCTATTCAACCTTAACAACGAATCTTCTTCAAAGGAGAGCTAATACAACTTCAGAAATCAGAATTCAGAACTCAAGACCGCTTTTGAGTTGTGAGTGCGGTAGTTTTAATAAAATAATTAGTAAATTAACTGGATTGAGCTATGATACGGATAATCTGGATATGATGATAATTATTGACTGCATGTTGAATTATGTTGTAGAATTGTGTTGTAATTTCTATGATGTTATGTTATGATGCTATCATTTACGATGTAAAGTTATGATGCTATCACCCATGTTGTAATTCTATGATTGGCTTATGTCTAGTTGAATCATCATGTTGTTCATATGCTAGTTTGGTTATGTTGATTCATATGATAGATCACAAGTTTGTATACAAGTTTAGATATTGATTTAGACAAGAATCATAGGCAAGTTAGTACAACCTTACATGTTTCGTAACATCAATTTTAGATCTAAAGTTAGGATATGACATGTGTGGGTTATATGATAAATTCTACATGATAATTTACATGTTAGATGCAAGTTTACACCATTGTTATGATGCATAAATCACATATGCAAGTTTATATAAATATATGAGTTTGGGATATGAATCATGTTATACAAGTTTAGGGTTATTGCCTATGCAAGTTTACACCTTTAGATGTAGATCTATGACATACATGATTTATGTAAGTTTGTGACCATTATCTCAACAAGTTCACACCTTTAGATTTGGATCCATGACATATGTAGTTTTATGCAAGTTGTAACTTTGGCCTATGCAAGTTTTAGATGTAGAACATCATTCACACACGCAATGTTCACCCCTATGTTTAGATCTAGTTTTATTTCTGTGTATGCTGTGATGGTTTCTCTTTATTCCAAAAGTTAGACTATTCGAGTCTAACGTATATTTTACATTAAACGAACGAACGTACAACATGGGATAATGGGAGGATATTAAAAGATGTAATATTGAGAATTGGCATAAATGCCTTAAAAGGCATAGAATAAATTCGTGATGATAATTGGTATGATTTTGCATATCATAAATAGATGGACATAATTGAGTCAGTTATGGCCATAGTTAAATTTGGAATTGATTGATAATTTGAATAGGGAAAGTAATTCAAATTGAGGGATGATTAATTAGGTGTAATTAATCGTCTAAGACACGAGGTTAGGCTCTTTTGTGGTGTAAGACTGCCCGGACCTGCCCGGCAAATCCAGCTGCCTCAAATGCCAGTCTAATGTGGGAGGTCTTAGGCATAAATTAAATGCGTAACAGTTGTAAAGACACGAGGTTAGGCTCGTTTGTGGTGTAAGACTGCCCGGACCCGCCCGGCAAATCCAGCTACCACAAATGCAAGTCTAATGTGAGAGGTCTTTATGAGGTTACGGTCTTAATGAATTAAGAAACACTTAACCAGATAAACATGTAGTGGGACATGAGGGAGTTAAGTGGGTGCCTTGGGTGGCATGTGGAATCTAGTGGGTGCCTTGGGTGGCATTTGAAATACGATTAGAAACACTTAACCAAAATGTGAAACATGAAAGTGAACATGAATAAGAAAAGGGTTAAGTGGGATGTACTAGAGGGGACCAAGCTTAGGTGGATAGCTTGTGTCAAGTTATGGGGGTCCGTTTCAACCAGTAACCCATAAGTATCTCTGTGGGCTCGACCTAAGTCGAGGACGGGACACGCGTACTGGGCTTGACTGTAAGAGGCCAAAATGGGTGAGCGGTGGCAACGCAAGTCCAACGGGTTCATATGTGTGTGTGGGCCCGGGCTGGTAGGTAAAACGTTGTTGCATTGTGTAGGTATAAGCCGTGCATCTCTGGTATTATCGGGTTGCCACTTTGGGGAGTGATACACCCCAATGTGGGACCCACACGGGTATCTACGAGTTAGGGAGCCGATCGCTTGGGGTAGGACTTAGGGTACACTTAGTTCTGTCTGTTTCTGTTGGTACCGTCTGTTTCTGTTGGGTGGTAACACCTGTCTGTTTCTGCGTGGTACCGTCTGTTGGGGTGGTAAAGGCCCATTACTAGTCTACACCTAATTCTAACATTCTGTTTCCGTAGGGATTATTCTGTTTCCGTCTCTGATTCCGTTTTCGATTTTGTTTCCGTACCTTCTGTCTGTTGGGGTGGTAAAGGCCCATTATTAGTATTCTACCTCTGTACCTTCTGTATGTTGGGATGGTGAAGGTCCATTACTAGCATTCTGTTTCTGTATGGATTATTCTGTTTTGATTCTATTTCAGTTTAAACATTAGGGTAACACCTAATCCTGTTATACTAGTGGTAGTGCAGTATAGTAATTATCCTATAGTGAATAACTTGGTTCATCTTAGTTCCTTGTTTATTCTGTTATACCCAATTATTCACAGTCATTTCCTGATTTTCCAGCTTATGCCTTAGCCTAGTTATTTTGGTAATTATATTGTTAAAGTTATCGCACTCACCAGACGTATGTCTGACCTAGTTTGTTTCGCCTCATTTCTTCCGTTTCCCCCTAGGTTCTCAGGGAGAGAACACACAGGTTTAGTCAGGATTTGGGTATCATCTTCTAGGAGCTACTTCTGAAGTATGGCTCGAATCTCTGTCTCCTATGTGGCTTGCTCTTTAATTTTGGGGAATGATGTTTTTCTTTTAACTCTGATAATGTAAGACTGAAGTGTTTTGTTGTAAGGGTTTTATGACTCATGGTATTATGTAACAAAGTATTTTGGTGATTTAATAAAGTTATTTATTTCTGCTGCAAAAATTTTAATATCGGTCTTGTGATATCCTGTGTCTGTTTACCTAAAACGCTCCATTGAAGTTAAGGCATTCCATTTGTGAGTGACCTTAATGGAGGTGGGGTGTTACACCTATCATGCCTATGAGACTATTTGATTGACATAATGGAACCTATCATGCCTATGAGACTGTTGTGATTGACATAACGGAACCTATCATGCCTATGAGACTGTTGTGATAGATATGATGGAACCTATCATGTTGTACATCCTATGCCTATGAGACTGTTGTGATTGATATGATGGAACCTATCACGTTGTACATCTTATCCCTATGAGATCATTGTGATTGATATAATGGAACTTATCATGTGGTACGTCAAAAATTAGTGATTCTCTTAAGTCCAATTCTATCTAATTTTTATACCTATGGTGTAAACTGCTTAGCTTGCCCACACTTATTGTTAATGTAACGACCCGGTTTTTGTAGACTTTGGTTATCGACATATACTCAATGACGACTAACCAAACATCGAAAAATATCGGTAGTTAATGAAAGAAACTAGAGGGTGAGGATAGATGAGATAGAAACTTATAATAGAAGAAGAAGAAGAACATACAACATCAGAGTAACACGAATCTCACAGCGGAATGAACAACATATAATAGATAATATATCCTTGAAATAAATCAGTATATGTATACAGTAACATTATCAGAGTACAACACTTACAACATAGAGGAAATAACTATAGCTATAAAATCCTGAAGCCTCCTGCTCCAAGCTCTCCAAGTATATCTGTAAAATCCTGACTACTTGACTGCCCGTATAAAATTGGGCACCCAAGAGTTTAGGTAAGACAAAACAAAATAAACTCCGGGTCAGTCATGGGACTGGTATGAGTAAAACAGTTTAAGCCATTAAACGATATCTCATAAGACCACGCCGTATGACAGAACGGGTTTTTCCCTTATGAGAATCCAAAATATCTTTATATCAAAAACCTTTTGATACTATAATAATGTCTATCAACCACAATATAATAATCATCTAGCAGAAACGCTTTCATCTCACGTTCTACATATATAGTATACAATCAAAACCGCAAGCATGTATTAGGTAATGGATTTCCAACTATGACAAGGTATGGAACCACCTTTCGCTAGTGTACCTCTAGAGAGGAATACACTGGGTTCAACAAGAACATCTTGCAACCCTGCCACACATGACCGACCACTCATTTCGCTTGAGTGTATCGAATGTATATCAGCAATGGTTGGGATCAGCAACCGTTTCCCGAATAAGACAACATCGGCAATAGATTTTTAGAAGTAAATGGAAATCTAGATCAGGTGATTATACACCCTAATAGGTGCAACCTACATAGCCATGTTGCATGTCCGATTTTTTTCATTTCCCGGTTGTGAGGCTAGAAGCTACGCTTATCTTTTTACATATCATATCTTCATTCACTTTGAATGTCACATCGTCATACCCGCCAAATCACAAATTGATTTCCCCAAAAATACAACGAGTATACAGCTAAGAGAAACGAATTCCTCCGCCACCAAACGTAAATAGGTTTGAAGAGATCAACTTACGTGATCTATTAAATATACTCTGTTAGACATTCTTTCATACAGGTCATCCTGGGACTGGACAAACCGAAGGCACTATTCAGTACGTCCATCTTAGGCAATCTTTACCTATGATTTATACAACAGCCCTTGCACTTTACTCCGTCTTCAATTATCTTTATCATATATGATTCGCAACGCTTATGCCAATACGGAGTGGTTCTTCGGATAATAATCCAACCGGTCTCTCCATATCGACGTTAAAATGTTCGAAAATTTCGATAGTCGGTGAGTTAACTATCAAAGAAAAACACGTGTGCAAACAGCGATATTATTTCCAGATGGAAATTATATCGATCAATCATCATTTAACATTTATCTATCTATTTAACTTATTCATTTTTCATCTCCTGTTTCCATTTATTCAACATTTCTTATTTTATAAATTTAGAAAATATACGTTACTAACAATGGAAAACATTTCCATTTCTTGTTTTCTATATTAGAAAACATTTCTAATTCTTATTGGAAAACATTTCCAAAGCTTCTTCAATTGGTTTTAGACAGATGTTTAAACAAACCATCGCTATGCCAACTCAGACCATTTACTAAATTCACTTAACCATCATCCATTATCAAACCTTACCATTCATTAGTTAAGAAGGAAGTCAGTCAAGTTGGGGTATAATTACCTCTCAGACCTTAACTGAACAGCATTTTAACTTTGAAATAGTCAAAGTTTATCTTTTAAACCTTTAACAATCTTCCTTACGTAACTCTCTTTCGAATGATCTCTATTCGATAACTCCTCCCTTCGAATAACTATATTCGATAATCTCTCTTATGAATAACTAGATTCGAAAACCTTTTTTTGAATAAACTATATTCGATTAACTCTATTCAATTAACTCTATTCAATTAACTCTTATTGGATTAACTCTTTTTGATTAACTGTATTCACTTAACTCCTTTCGAATAAACTATATTCGATAACTCCTTTAATTCTATTCGAATAAACTATATTCGATTAACTCCTTTCGAATAACTAGATTCTATAACTCCTTTCGAATAACTAGATTCGATAAATCCTTTTAACTCGATTCTAATAAACTAATATTTGATTACTCCTTTTAATTCAATTCGAATAACTAATATTCGATAGCTCCTTTTAACTCGATTCGAATAACTAATATTCGATAGCTCCTAATTCGACTAACTCTAATCGATTTATTCTAATTCGATTAACTCTATTTAATTACTCTATTGGTTAACTCTAACTAGTTAACTTTGACTCTAACTGGTTAAATCTAACTCTAACTGGTTAACTCTAACTGATCAACTCTAACTGGTCAACCCTAATTGATTAACTTTAACTGATTAACTCTAACTGATCAACTCTAACTGGTCAACCCTGATTGATTAACTCTAATTGATTTACTCTAACTCCTTTACTCTATTCGATTAACTATAATCGAATAACTAATATTCGATTAACTCAATTCGATTAACTCATTTCGATTAACTCTTTTTGATTTACTCTTTTCACTTAACTCCTTTGATTTATTCCTTTGAATTATCTCCTTTGATTAATTCCTTTGAATTAACCCCTTTGATTAATTCCTTTGAATTAACTCCTTTGATTAATTCCTTTGAATTATCTCCTTTGATTAATTCCTTTGAATTATCTCCTTTGATTAATTCCTTTGAATTATCTCCTTTGATTAATTTCTTTTCTATTTGTTTACTTAACAAATAACTATACCCTTTTCAAATTCTATTTATTCAACAAATAAATATTTCTTTTATCTTTTCTATTTATTTAACAAATAAATCTTCCTTGATCTTTCCTATTTATTTAACGAATAAATATTTCCTTTATCTTCCCTATTTATTTAACAAATTAATATTCCTTTTATCTTTCCTATTTATTTCCTAAATAAATATCTCGTTTATAACATTCTATTTATTTCCTATAAATAAATATTTCCATTTAATCTATTTGTAACTGTTTTACAAATATTTCCTTTTTAAATTCAATTTGTAAATGTTTTACAAATATTCCGTTTTTCTATTTTATTTGTAAATGTTTTACAAATATTTCTCTTTCTATTTGTTTTGCAAATATCTTCCTTTGTATTTGTTTTACAAATATATTTCCTTTATATTTGTTTTACAAATATATTCCTGTTTAACTCTTTTAATTTTATAATTATTTCCTTATATAAAATCCTTTTTCCTTTTGTATATAAAATCCATTGATTTTATATAAATATTTTATTTTCAAAATATACTTTGAAAATCCCCTTTTATCATTCTGGTATTTCTTATGGTATTTAACCTACCATTTAACAATGATAAATATCGTCCAACCACACATAATCAACAACAGATTATATATCGCATCATATATCACAATATATGAATAACAATAAAATAAATGTTGAGGAATCCAGTTGGATTCCTCCAACCTGATTTCCTTCATCACAAATGTTAAACAATACTGTTAACATCGATTTCATTTCAATATGAAATATTCAGTTAAACAGAATCAATATTTGATTAACGATTTATATATATATATCGTTATCTATGATTTCAACCAATATACAAGCAATTCAACCAAACAGTCAACACACAGCAATCAACAGATAATTATCGGTTCTAAGAATATGTTATAAAAATATAACTGTTCAGGGTTAGTGAGTTTTACTCACATTGGCAGTTCATCGTTAAAGAGCGATAAACTGTTTGTTTGATTTGAATCAAACAATCTATTTTGGCGTAAATTCAAACGAGTTCCACTCCACTCCCAGTTAGTTCCAGTGTGTAGCTCTCGTCCATACGGTCCCAACGCAACTTACGGTTCGTCAATCTGATATCGTATGCAACCATTATGAATTATACAAGTTTGAACGTTATTTAATTAAATAAAACTTTAAATGAATTTTGCACTTGTGCCTTAACCTTTAAAAAACTGGCCCATCCTCATCCATGTTGAAACCACCCAAACCTTTCCTTCTTCCCCAATTATACAGACTGAACCCATCGCTCCATAATCCCACCATTTTCCGCACCTTTATCCACCTCATTCTCCCTCCATGAACCACCGAACTCAACCACCATTTCACCAATGAACTCCTCTTTCCGATCTCTTCACAACCATACCAATTTCACTCACCTCGTTCGCATCCTACTAATTCCGACGCTCAGCTCATATTCGCGACCTCCAGTAAATGATCGACATTTTTGATCACCGAATTCGACAAAAAAATATAACCATAACAAGTTGAATCGATGCCTCAATCGAAGTAAAAGTCCAACACTACCCTCGCTGCTTTCACGTCGACTTCCAACAGTGGTAATCGAACCCATCCAATCCATCATCAACTCGAAGCTCTTGCTTTTCTGAGTTCACAGATATTTATTTCAGCATTTAAGAGAATTGATTTGGTTTCATTTTGATTTTTGAAGAAGAGGTTCTTCCACGTTTTGTATTTGAGAACCGACGGCGGAATTATTGACCTGAGGAAAAGTTGAATTAGGTTTAGGAATAGGTTAGCGTATTTATAGGGAAGATTTAAATATTTTTATATTTATTTTTATATTTATTTTTAAGCAAACGCTGATTGTATTCGTCCTCTAAAATACCTGTCATCACATATAATACCAAAAAATCACGAAACTGGACATGCAACTATAGTTCGACATTACGAACCCAACAAAACTGGTTTCGTCGAATTCCAACTCCGTTTGCTCACACAGCGTATTTTTAACTATCGAAATACTGACTGTTTTTCACATTAAAAATCCGTACGGCCACATACTGACTTCAAAAATCATGGAAACTGAAATCTTGCAATAATTTAACATTGAGGATCCAACAAAATTGGTTTCGTCGAAAACCGAGGTTGTTTGCAAAACTGGCTATTTTTAAAGCTCTGAATGACCCATTTAAATATATAAATATATTTAAATATAATTAAATTAAATATAAATAAATTTATATTATCGTATATATTCACACTAGAATACCATACAGCTCCACTGGGATTTTACAACTCGGTATTCATATCCCGGTTGAATCGATATTCAAATTTATATTGAAATTCCTTTATATATATCATTATAAATTATAAAGGAATTCCATAGCGACTTTTTTAAAATTTGATTTGTACATAAATCAAAATCTACACGATGAAATCCCTATTTTTCTCTTTCACTAGAAAAATATACTTCACCATCTCCGTACGTTTCTTGTTTCATAGAAATCCGATTTAAAACGGGCCCTGTATATCCAGTTGAAGTTCAAATCACCAAATAGCGAACTGCCGCGTCGTTACGTGCTCGTTTATAATTATATTATAAACTATACGTTATAGCATTGTCGATTCAATATATTTGTTATTATATTTCGAATCGAAACTCAACCAAATCTCGTATACTATTCAATTCACACACTATTGTGAATTCTACTATTTCAGATTATTTCGATATTTATAATTTATTATTCATTATAAATATAAATTAAATATTCAATATTATTTAATTCTGGTTCTCGATATCGCTAAATCGATATTTAATAATTAAATAAATTAATTATTCAATAGTTAAAAATGCGGGTCATTACAATCTTTCCCCTTAAAATAATTTCGTCCTCGAAATTGCTAAGCTAGAAGACGACCCTATCTACTGGGTAAATATTTATCGGTTTACCCCTTAACTTCAGTTTAATTTAAACCAATTAATATCGACTAAAATATTAAATTATTCCGACTAACTAAAATTTTCAAAAATCCTGAAAATTTTCTAACACCTTAACTTTTCGAAAAATTTCGCCGGCACCTCCTTTGTACTAGTCAATAGCTCAAACTCCAACTCACCTTTCTGGGCCATCTCCAACCCAAAAAGAAAATCAAACAGCTAAGCGGCTTGCCAAATCGGCTCATCAAAATCTCAAACTCATACAAATTATAAACTTGTACCTTTTTGTCGGGCATATCATTATATCCTTTCCATCTGCTGTTAATTCAGCATACACCCATGTCATCCCAATCAAATTCCAATCTGTTTATCCTCAACACGATTTTTTTTTAAATCAAAGTCAAATTCCATTCTTGATTTTCAATTTCTCAACTCACCAATCAATATACTTAACCAAGTTAAGCTCCATTCCATATTGGGTTAACTAATTAATTCCTATAATCAGTTATCTTCATCCCAAAATCACAAATCTGATTTTATTTTAAAAAATCAATCCATTTACTCAATCGAGTCCAATTATATACCAAATTCCAATTATACTTGATATTGCTCCATTTCAATAATGTTTCCACTTAATTGGATTTAACTCAGTTTCAATTTACTTCCACAAATTTCTATTAATTTGTTTTTAATTCAAACAGTCTCTACCTTGAAGTTTTAAACAACTTTGCTTTTCTAAAACCAGATATTCCTTTTTGGATTTCCAACAACTTGTTTCTCTCAAAACAATTCAAAAAAACAATATCTTTTCGGTAGTAATCTGTCACTTACAACTCGAAATTGAACACCGATGATGTCATGATCATCATCAGAATCTATTTCCAGCTTTCGAAGTGAGTTCAATACTATATCGCTTTTCAAAACCATTTCTAACATTTCCACTTTGAAATTTATTTCAAAATATCCTTCCAATGTTTGTAAAACAATTTAAAATCTCCTAGGATTTTAAAATTCTCATATATTCAATTCAAATTCATTTACAAACACCTTTTCAAACCTCCAGGGTTGTGCTTTCAATTCTGATTTAAATTTCAGATTTAATTCACTTCGTAATACTTACATGAATTTTATGTGGTTATATATATATATATATAGCCATCTCCATTATAATCTTACTCGATTATAATAACAACCAATATATCCAATATATGATAATATATCACATATCCATATTTTGTTTATACAAAATATAATTTGGATAAAATTATTTCATTTATCCTCTTTTCAAAACATACCGTGTCGGTTCATCTTATTCGAGTGTTTTGTAACTCCTATCGACACAGTGGATCAAACTGATCGACCAGAAATTCATAAGCCACTAAATCAATAAATCTCCAAAATATAAAACAATTTTTTATATCAAATAACAAATACGTGCTCATATATATACACTCAAACTCAATCTTGGGTATTACTAACCCTATCTCTACTGAGTCACGCCACAGAGCCAAGGTAACTACTTAACCTTAAGCTTTGATACCAACTGTAATGACCCGGTTTTTATAGACTTTGGTTATCGACATAAACTCAATGACGACTAACCAAACATCGAAAAAACTGGTAGTTAATGAAAGAAATTAGAGGGTGAGGATAGATAAGATAGAAACTTGGAATAAAAGAAGAAGAACATACAACATCAGAGTAACACGAATCTCACAGCGGAATGAACAACATATAATAGATAATTTATCCTTGAAATAAATCAGTATATGTATACAGTAACATTATCAGAGTATAACACTTACAACACAGCGGAAATAACTATAGCTATAAAATCCTGAAGCCTCCTGCTCCAAGCTCTCCAAGTATATCTGTAAAATCCTGACTACTTGACTGCCCGTATAAAATTGGGCACCTAAAAGTTTAGGGAAGACAAAACAAAATAAACTCCGGGTCAGTCATGGGACTGGTATTAGTAAAACAGTTTAAACAGTTTAAGCCATTAAACGATATCTCATAAGACCACGCCGTATGACAGAACGGGTTTTTCCCTTATGAGAATCCAAAATATCTTTATAACAAAAACCTTTTGATATTATAATAATGTCTATCAACCACAATATAATAATCATCTAGTAGAAACGCTTTCATCTCACGTTCTACATGTATAGTATACAATCAAAACCGCAAGCACGTATTGGGTAATGGATTTCCAACTATGAAAAGGTATGGAACCACCTTTCGCTAGTGTACCTCTAGAGAGGAATACACTGGGTTCAACAAGAACATCTTGCAACTTGGCCACACATGACTGACCACTCATTTCGCTTGAGTGTATTGAATATATATCACCAACGGTTGGGATCAACAACTGTTTTCCGAATGGGACAACATCGACAAAAGATTTTTAGAAGTAAATGAAACTCTAGATCAGGTGATTATACACCATAATAGGTGCGACCTACATAGCCATGCTGCCTGCCCGATTTTTGTCATCTCCCGGTTGGGAGGCTAGAAGCTACGCTTATCTTTTTACATATCATATCTTCATTCACTTTGAATGTGACATCGTCATACCCGCCAAATCACAAATTGATTTCCCCAAAAATACAACGGGTATACAGCTAAGAGAAACGAATTCCTCCGCCACCAAACTTAAATATGTTTAAAGAGATCAACTTACGCGATCTATTAAATATACTCTGTCAGACATTCTTCCATACAGGTCGTCCTGGGACTGGACAAACCGAAGGCACTATTCAGTACATCCATCTTAGGCAATCTTTACCTAAGATTTATACAACAGCCCTTGCACTTTACTCCGTCTTCAATTATCTTTGGCATATATAATTCGCAATGCTTACGCCAATACGGAGTGGTTCTTCGGATAACAATCCAACCGGTCTCTCCATATTAACAACGTTAAAATGGTCGAAAACTTCGATAGTCGGTGAGTTAACTATCAAAGAAAAACACGTGTGCAAACAACGATATTATTTCCAGATGGAAATTATATCGATCAATCATCATTTAACATTTATCTCTCTATTTAACTTATTAATTTTTCATCTCCTGTTTCCATATATTCAACAATTATTATTTTCTAAATTTAGAAAATATACGTTACTAACAATGGAAAACATTTCCATTTCTTGTTTTCTATATTAGAAAACATTTCTGATTCTTATTTGGAAAACATTTCCAAAGCTCCTTCATTTGGTTTTAGACAGATGTTTAAACAAACCATCACTATGCCCACTCAGACCATTTACTAAATTCACTTAACCATCATTCACTATGAAACCTTACCATTCCTTAGTTAAGAAGGAAGTCAATC
Organism: Allium sativum; assembly: GCA_030737875.1. Lineage (NCBI taxonomy): Eukaryota > Viridiplantae > Streptophyta > Magnoliopsida > Asparagales > Amaryllidaceae > Allium > Allium sativum. The sequence goes on along the minus strand of CM060915.1, from coordinate 40,386,922 downwards.
AAGTTGGGGTATAATTACCTCTCAGACCTTAACTGAACAACGTTTTAACGTTGAAATAGTCAAAGTTTATCTTTTAAACCTTTAACAATCTTCCTTACGTAACTCTCTTTCGAATAATCTCTATTCGATAACTCCTCCCTTCGAATAACTATATTCGATAATCTCTCTTATGAATAACTAGATTCCAAAACCTTTCTTTGAATAAACTATATTCGATTAGCTTTATTCAATTAACTCTATTCAATTAACTCTTATTGGATTAACTCTTTTTGATCAACTCTATTCACTTAACTCCTTTCGAATAAACTATATTCGATAACTCCTTTAATTCTATTCGAATAAACTATATTCGATTAACACCTTTCGAATAACTAGATTCTATAACTCCTTTCAAATAACTAGATTCGATAACTTCTTTTAACTGGATTCGAATAAACTAATATTCGATAACTCCTTTTAACTCGATTCGAATAACTGATATTCGATAGCTCCTTTTAACTCGATTCGAATAACTAATATTTGATAGCTCCTAATTCGACTAACTCTAATCGATTTATTCTAATTTGATTAACTCTATTTAATTACTCTATTGGTTAACTCTAACTCTAACTGGTTAACTTTAACTCTAACTAGTTAACTCTAACTCTAACTGGTTAACTCTAACTGATCAACTCTAACTGGTCAACCCTAATTGATTAACTTTAACTGGTTAACTCTAACTGATCAACTCTAACAGGTCAACCCTAATTGATTAACTCTAACTGATTAACTCTAACTCCTTTACTCTATTCGATTAACTCTAATCGAATAACTAATATTCGATTAACTCATTTTGATTAACTCTTTTCGATTTACTCTTTTCACTTAATTCCTTTGATTTATTCCTTTGAATTATCTCCTTTGATTAATTCCTTTGAATTAAATCCTTTGATTTATTCCTTTGAATTAACTCCTTTGATTAGTTCCTTTGAATTAACTCCTTTGATTAATTCCTTTGAATTATCTCCTTTGAATTATATCCTTTGATTAATTCCTTTGAATTATCTCCTTTGATTAATTTCTTTTCTATTTGTTTACTTAACAAATAACTATTCCCTTTTCAAATTCTATTTATTCAACAAATAAATATTTCTTTTATCTTTTCTATTTATTTAACAAATAAATCTTCCTTGATCTTTCCGATTTATTTAATAAATAAATATTTCCTATATCTTTCCTATTTATTTAACAAATAAATATTCCTTTTATCTTTCCTATTTATTTCCTAAATAAATATCTCGTTTATAACATTCTATTTATTTCCTATAAATAAATATTTCCATTTAATCTATTTGTAACTGTTTTACAAATATTTCCTTTTTGAATTCTATTTGTAAATGTTTTACAAATATTCCGTTTTTCTATTTTATTTGTAATTTTTTTACAAATATTTCTCTTTCTATTTGTTTTGCAAATATCTTCCTTTGTATTTGTTTTACAAATATATTTCCTTTATATTTGTTTTACAAATATATTCCTCTTTAACTCTTTTGATTTTATAATTATTTCCTTATATAAAATACTTTTTCATTTTATATATAAAATCCATTGATTTTATATAAATAATTTATTTTCGAAATATACTTTGAAAATCCCCTTTTATCATTCTGGTATTTCTTATGGTATTTAACCTACCATTTAACAATGATAAATATCGTCGAACCACACATAATCAACAACAGATTATATATCGCATCTTATATCACAATATATGAATAACAGTAAAATAAATGTTGAGGAATCCAGTTGGATTCCTCCAACCTGTTTCCCTGCATCACAGATGTTAAACAATATCATTAACATCGATTTCATTTTAATATGAAATATTCGGTTAAACAGAATCAATATTTGATTAACGATTTATAGATATCGTTATACATGATTTCAACCAATATACAAGCAATTCAACCAAACAGTTAACACACAGTAATCAACAGATAATTATCGGTTCTAAGAATACATTATAAAAATATAACTGTTCAGGGTTGGTGAGTTTTACTCACATTGGCAGTTCATCGTTAAAGAACGATAAACTGTTTGTTTGATTTGAATCAAACAATCTATTTCGGCATAAATTCAAACGAGTTCCACTCCACTCCCAGTCAGTTCCAATGTGTAGCTCTCGTCCATACGGTCCCAATGCAACTTACGGTTCGTCAATCTGATATCATATGCAACCATTATGAATTATACAAGTTTGAACGTTCTTTAAGTAAATAAAACCTTAAATGAATTTTGCACTTGGGCCTTAACCTTTAAAACTGGCCCATCCTCATCCATGTTAAAACCACCCAAACCATTCCTTCTTCCCCAATTATACAGACCGAACTCATCGCTCCACAATCCCACCATTTTCTGCACCTTTTTTCACCTCATTCTCCCTCCATGAACCACCGAACTCAACCACCATTTCACCAACGAACTCCTCTTTCTGATCTCTTCACAACCATACCAATTTCACTCATCTCGTTCGCATCCTACCAATTTCGACGCTCAGCTCATATTCGCGACCTCCAATAAACGATCGACATTTTTGATCATCGGATTCCACAAAAAATTCACAAACTCTTCCATTCGATGCTATAAATCCGAATCTAACCATAACAAGTTGAATCGATGCCTCAATCGAAGTAAAAGTCCAACCCTACCCTCGCTACTTTCACGTCGACCTCCAACAGTGGTGATCGAACCCATCCAAACCATCATCAACTCGAAGCTCTTGCTTTTCTGAGTTCACAGATATTTGTTTTAGGATTTAAGAGAATTGATTTGGTTTCATTTTGATTTTTGAAGAAGAGGTTCTTCCACATTTTGTATTTGAGAACCGACGGCGGAATTTTTGACCTGAGGAAAAGTTGAATTATGTTTTGGAATAGGTTAGGGTATTTATAGGGAAGATTTAAATATTTTAATATTTAATTTTATATTTATTTTTAAGCATACGCTGATTGTATTCATCCTCTAAAAGTCCTGTGATCACATATGATACCCAAAAATCACGAAACTAGACATGCGGCTACAGTTCGACATTACGAACCCAACGAAACTGGTTTCGTCGAATTCCGACTCCGTTTGCTCACACAGCGTATTTTTAATTGTCGAGATACTGACTGTTTTTCAATTAAAAATCCGTATGGCCACATACTGATTTCAAAAATCACGGAAACTGAAATCTAGGAATAATTTAACATTGCAGATCCAACAAAATTGGTTTCGTCGAAAACCGAGGTTGTTTGCAAAATTGGCTATTTTTAAAGCTCTGAATGACCCATTTAAATATATAAATATATTTAAATATAATTAAATTAAATATAAATAAATTTATATTATTGTATATATTCACACTAGAATACCATACAGCTCCATTGGGATTTTACAACTCGATATTCAAATCCCGGTTGAATCGATATTCAAATTTATATTGAAATTCCTTATATATATCGTTATAAATTATAAAGGAATTCCATAGCGATTTTTCTAAAATTTGATTTGGACATAAATCAAAATCTACACAATGAAATCCCGATTTTTCTCTTCCACTAGAAAAATATACTTCACCAGCTCCGTACGTTTCATATTTCACAGAAATCCGATTTAAAACGGGCCCTGTATATCCAGTTGAAGTTCAAATCGCCAAATAGCGAACTGTCGTGTCGTTACGCGCTCGTTTATAATTATATTATAAACTATATGTTATAGCGTCGTCGATTCAACATATTCGTTATTATATTTCGAATCGAAACTCAACCAAATCTCGTATAATATTCAATTCACACACTATTGTGAATTCTACTATTTCAGACTATTTCGATATTTATAATTTATTATTCATTATAAATATAAATTAAATATTCAATATTATTTAATTCTGGTTCTCGATATCACTAAATCGATATTTAATAATTAAATAAATTAATTATTCAATAGTTATAAATGCGGGTCATTACAGTTAATGTACAACATGCCTATTGGAAACATGATTCTTGAATTGGGTACACCTTTACATGCCTATTTTTCCTTATGTCAATTCTTATGCTCCTTCTCTATTTTTCCCCTTTTTATTTTCCTTTTATGAATACTAGGTTCATTCGGAACTTAAATTGAATGTCGTTGTACGTGCGATTATAACATGGGAAAATTGGGTATAATTTAATTGAGTAAATTTTGGGCATACAAGTGAATGTGACGTAAAACTTGTACTAACTACACTTGGGGAACATTGACATAAAAAGACCTAAACTTTGACACATATGACAAATATGTAAATTGGCTAAAGATGAACATGCCTAACCCGAGGTTATATTGAGCTGCGGTGTAAGACTGCCCGGAACTACCCGGCACATCCAGTGACCGCAACAACATAGATCTAATGTGAGAGGTTGGTGCTTTAATGAATGAAGGACGGACAAGCTAAGAATTGTAGGGTTAAGTTAATTAAGGCAACACTTAACCAATACAACATGTTAACTAAACAGATGGGTGAGGTTAGGTTAATTTGAGAACACTTAACCGTTATAACATGTTGATTAGGAAACCCTAGTAACGAGGACCCATTTCAGCAGTAACCTACATAGATGTATCACGGTACCCTGAACTAGGCAGGGTGGGGCACGATTACTGGATTGATTATAAGCGGTCAAAATAGTGGCGGGTGGTGCAGTAGTGTAGGTTCCGGCGGAGTATGGGCGTGCACGTACTCCGGAGTGGAAAAAGAAGGCACTGGGCATCAGTAGTATACACTGTGCATCTTGAATTTGTGTCGGGTTGCCACCATAGGAATTGATACACCCCATGGCGGGACCAGCACAGGTATCTACAATCAAGCGGGGCCAAATGACACGAGTAATAAATGCATGTGAGTAGAAACCGATCAGAAAAGGGATCACTTTGTTATAAACACATGATGGTAGTTGAAACATTCGTTAGTAGTTGCAGAGAAATGGAAATGAGTGCGATAGTATATTCAGTTTATCTTACCTTATCTTATGTTATCTTATTGCTATGGTATTGTCCTATGTTCAATTTATTCATGTCATGATCGTTTTACCTGTTTACATGCTGAATAATCACTGGACTTACCAGGCTTATGTCTGACCCGTTTTCTTTCGCCTTCTTTTCTTCCGTTCCCCCCCCCAGTTCCATTGGGAGGGAATACTTCAGCTTAGTGCAGACCTTTTCCAGCTTGAAGAGAGTAGATGTATTGCTTGGATTCTCTTTTCTTGGGCTATGGTTGTGGTTACACTTTTATTGGGGATTTATGCTTCTTTACCACTGTTTTATGCTTATTTATGTACTTAGAGTTTTAAATCAAGACAGATGTTTTATTGTAATAATTTAGAAGTTGGGTTTTGAGACAATGCTTGTAATGTTTTGACTGAACCACGCTATTTATGAAATGATTTCAGTTTTCCGCTGTTTATATGTCTGTCTTGTAAATTATCTTTGCCTTTTACCTAAAATGCTTCACCAAAGTTAATGCATTCCCTTTGTGAGTGACTTTAATGCAGGTGGGGTGTTTCAGTTGGTATCAGAGCGATGGTTTACCAGATCTGATAAAAGTTTTTGAAAACTATTTTTCAAAAAGAAGTTTAAAGAAGCATTTTCAAGAAAAGTGTTGTTTTATTTTAAAGGCATAATCCCCAAAGCCATATGCACTATCTTTCAATCCTTTGTTTTGAACCTTTTCTTTTTGTTTCAGCATGTCTGGGGATCTTAATCTTCCCGAGGGCGTACCGATACCTGGCTGGTTCAGAAGCTATCTGGAGGCTAGGGCTAATGACGTAGGCCCAGCAAACGTTCGTCCTCCCCCAACTGCAGTCGTTCCTCCTCCTACGCGTGTGAATGCTTTCTCGAAGATATGTAGAGACTTTTGAGCTATGGGTGGAAAGAACTTTAATGGGACTGTGTCATTTGTGGAAGCAATAAACTGGCTCAAGGAAACAGAAGATTTGTTTGTTATCTTCGAAGTGGACGATAGGCAGAAGATACAATTGGCTGTATCGTTACTTAAGGACGAAGCCTCTTACTGGTGGGAAGTTACTAATGCTGAGAGACCAGTTGAAACTTGGGAGGAATTCAGAATGAGATTTGAAATGAAGTTCCTCTCGCAAGCTGAACGAAGCCTACGGATGGAGAAGTTCTTAGCATTCAATTAGGGAAGCCTACCGGTTAAGGAATACGTCAACCAATTCAACCAACTGGCTAGATTCGAACTGGAGTTAGTAAACACTCCACATAAAAAGGTTATCTGGCTCGTTAAAGGGTTAAATGAGCCACTGCACAGCCTAGCTATGTCCTATATACCTATGGGTGCTACTTTTGAGAGACTGGTGGACATGGCACTGTCACAGGAGGAAGACAAGGATGGTAAGAAAGAGGCAAAGGTGGAAGAACCTCTAGACAAGAAAGTGGAGGGATCACAGAATAAGAAGACGGATTCCAAGAAAGGCGAGAAGAATAACAAACCCCATGACAAGAGGAAGTGTAAATTTTATGGCATACCTGGACATCTGATTAAGGACTGCAGAAAGAAGAAAAGGAAGATGGGTGGTTGCTTTCAAGGCGGAGAGACATGACATATGGCTAAGGATTTCCCAAGAAGGCAAGGGCAAGGGCAGAGGACTAGATCTACTTCTGGAGGGCAGATTCATGCTCTCATTGCACCTCCGTAAGAAAGAGGTAGAAATATTTCTGTTGAGAGTTTAGTTTATCTTTCTGATCATCCAGTTCGTACTCTTTTTGATTCTAGCGTATTGCACTCTTTTATATCTACTGCTTTAGTTGAATCTCTGCACTAGATACCAGTATAGTAGAGGATCCCATGATTGTTTCAAATCCAATTGGGGTTTATCTTATTTGTCAATGATTTGTTTGGATTTGGAAATTTCTATAGTAAGCGTTGGGTTTAGATGTAATGCATATGTTTTGGGTTTCACGGGCTATGGGTTGATTCTAGGCATTGATTGGTTATCCAGTAATGGTGTCATCCTCGATTGTGAAAAGAGAGTGGTTAGACTTATGACTCGCCTCGGTAATACTCTCAAAATCTCTTATAATCCTATGAATTCCGTTATGCTTAGCTACCTAGAATCTCTTGATGCATCTGTTGAAAACTTGCAATCCGTTAGAGTAGTCCATGAATACTCAGATGTCTTTGAAGAGGTGAAGGGTATACCTCCGAAGCGAGAGATAGACTTCCGCATATACCTTGTTGATAATGCAAAACCTGTTGCTTTACTCGTTAGAGACATGGCTCCAAGGGAAAGGAAAGAGCTCAGCAAGCAGGTTAAAGAGTTGCTTGAAAAGGGGTTCATAAGGTGGAGTATTTCTGAATGGGGTACTCTAGTGGTGTTTGCAACCAAAGCGGATGGTTCACTTCTCCTGTGCGTGGACTATAGGGAGCTAAACAAGCTGAGCAAGAAGAATAGGCACCCACTTCCTAGAATAGACGACTTGTTCGACCAGCTCGTAGGTGCCTCGGTTTTCTACCAACTAGATCTGGCCATCGGATTTCATTAGCTAAGAGTGGCTGAAGACAGCATAGATAAGACCGCGTTCAGGACCCCGGATGGTTTCTTCGAATTGCTTGTTATGCCTTTTGGCTTGACAAACACACCCGCCTATTTCGTAGACTTGATGAGTAGGGTGATAAGAGAGTTCCTTAATAAATTTGTAGTGGTCTTCGTGGACGACATTTTGATTTTCTCAAAAGGTGAGGAAGAACATGCTTTGCATTTAAGGGAAGTTATGGATACTCTTCGAGCACATCGGCTGAAAGCAAAATTCTCCAAATGCCATTTTTGGAGAGAAGAAGTAAGGTTTCTTGGACATGTGATGTCCAAAGAGGGGATAGCTGTGGATCCCGCAAAAGTAGTTGCGGTGCAAGATTGGAAGATTCCACGGAATGCAACCGAAGTACGAAGTTTTCTTGGGCTAGCGGGCTTTTACGGAAAGTTCATTAAGGATTTTGCGAAGATCTCAGCCCCACTTACTAGATTGATGAAGAAAAACCTAACTTTTTCCTGGGATTTGGATTGTGATGTTACTTTGCAACGACTGAAAAGGGCTCTGACAAAGGCCCTAGTTCTGACATTACCTGATGGGAGTAAGATGTTTACGGTATACACAGATGCATGCGGTACCGGACTAGGCGCTGTCTTGATGTAAGAAGGCAAGGAAGTTTGTTATGGGGGAAGGCAGTTGAAGGTACATGAGAAGAACTACCCAACTCATGATTTAGAACTAGCTGTCATTGTTTTCGCTCTTAAGTCATGACGTCATTACCTACTAGGAGAATGGTTTGAATTTTTTACTGAGCATAAATTGTTAAAGTACCTTTTCTCACAGAAAGATCTTAACTTAAGACAACAAAGGTGGATGGAATTTCTTGCCTCATACGATTTTGAGATTGATTATACCCCTGGCAAGGGCAATGTGGTAGAAGACGCCTTAAGTAGGAAAAAGTTGACCTTACGTCCTCTCTTTGTAGAAAGGAAAAGCTTGGAGTACATGGCAAACTTTGACTTTAGACCCTCCTTTGAATTTGTACCTGGTTTGTTAGCATCGCTAGAGGTGCGGCCTACTCTTTTGGACTTAGTAGGAACCGCACAAAGTGAAGACCCTCAGCTAGTTGATGTGATGGATAAGCTAATTAGAGGTGAGACTTCTAGTCACCTCAATAGATACTCCACTGATGACCAGGGTTGGTTGAGACGGGACGGAAGACTATGCGTCCCACAAGCAAGGGATTTGGTGAAAACCGTTCTCGAAGAAGCACACCATTCTAAGTTGACCATACACCCAGGTGGGGCAAGATGTATAAAGACATAAAAAGGGTTTTCTTCTGGAATGGCATGAAAAAGGATGTAGCTGAGTTTGTCTCTAAATGCTTGATATGCAAGCAAGTCAAGGCAGAGCAGAAGAAGCCTGGTGGTCTGCTTCATCCTCTAGAGGTCCCTCAGTGGAAATGGGATAGCATTTCGTTGGACTTTATTGATGGGTTGCCTAGGTCAAGAAGGGGCAATACCAGCATTTGGGTAATAATGGACAGGCTCACTAAAATGGCTCACTTTATACCTTTTAAGAGTAGGAGGACTGCCTCATCGTTAACATCCGTTTATCTTAAAGAGGTGGTTCGATTGCATGGAATACCCTCAAGCATAGTAAGTGATCGAGATCCTATCTTTACGAGCGAGTTTTGGAAGAGTTCGCAAGAGGTTGTAGGCACACAGCTATGCTTAAGCACTGCCTATCACCTTCAAACCGATGGTCAGATGAAAAGGGTGAACATAGTATTAGAAGATATTTTGAGATTGTGCATTCTTGATTTTGGAGCAACATGGGAGGATCATCTTCCTTTGGTGGAGTTCGCCTACAACAATAGCTACCAAGCCACCACAGGTATGGTACCCTTTGAGGCTTTATGTGGAAGACCATGCCGATCACCAACTTGTTGGTGGGAGTCTACAGACAAGCTCGTACTTGGGCCTGACATGATCAGAGAAACTTCAGAGAAGGTGGCCTTGATGCGAGGACGAATGAAGACCACATAAGATAGACAGAAGTCCTACGCTGATAAAAGAAGGACCGACCTTGAGTTTGAGGTTGAAGATAGAGTTTTCTTAAAGTATCTCCTTTGAAGAATGACGTGTCCTTTGGGTCCATAGGAAATTTGGCACAAAGATTTGTAGGGCCGTTTCCTAACATTGAGAGGATTGGGAAGATGGCTTATAAAGTAGAGCTTCCCAAAAGATTGGCTGGAGTTCATAATGTTTTTCATGTCTCTCATCTACGGAAGTGCTTACATGAGTCTGCGGGCGTTGTGGAGCCGAGCATACTAGAGGAAGTAGAAGTCGAGCGAGAAGCGACGGTGAGAAGAGTTCCAACTCGTATCTTGGGTACAGAAGTTAAAAAGCTATGCAATCATGAGGTCAAGCTTGTTAAAGTACAGTGGAGTGACGCTAAAGGAGACGCGACTTAGGAGACTGAAGACAAGATACGCGCATCCTACCCTTTTCTTTTTGAGGGTACGTCCTTGATCTCTTTTTCCATAAGTTTATGCATGCTTGTATCTATCTCTAAAGTATATCTCCTTGGTCCTATCGTTGATCCTTAGGTAGAAACCAATGAATGTAAACATGTATTTGAAACATGTTATAATTGATGGTTGCAAGTGGTTACAAGTGGTTGCTAGTGGCTACTCGTGGATGCATACACACACACACACACACTAGGTACTAGATCGGCTCAGTCACTTTCAAATTGCATATGCATATATGTTTTTATATATGGATTGAAACTTGAAGTGTTATCATGTGGACGTTGCATTCGTATGAATGATTGTGCACTCATGTAGAAGTTACAATGATTACGAATAATTGCATACATGATGGACTCATAGCACCGATATGATTCGCATCAAGGAGGTCAACTGAATCCGTAGACCGCCTGATTTTGCATTAGATAAGGACATATGTAACACCCCGTGATTTTAAATATTAATGTTAACGAATTTAAGAATACTTAATTTCAAATGTGGGAATTAAGGGAAACGGGTTGCGCCATTGCGTTCGTCTCGGAATTCTGCTTGAGATAGAGTCCGAGTTTGTGTGAATTGGACTTAGTATGAAGAAGATATGGCCTTCCGAAGTTTCAGAATTTAATTAAATTAAAAATAGCTCAGGTTCAGGAATTCAAAATTTGAATTCAAAACAGGGAAGTGGGCTGGGCGGGAAATTTCCCGCCCAGGGACCAGGTCGACCAGGGGGCCAACCCTAGTGTTGACCTCCCCTATACAAGTCGACCTTAGTGTCGACCTGGGGGTCTACCTGCACCCTCCCCCGGGCAGATCTAAAAGATGACGACGTTTTGACTCAGTGCTGAGTCATTAGGACTGAGGTGTTATTCTATCTTGACTGGATGGTCTTGATTGATTCCAGGTTAATCAGACGGCTCTTAATTAACTAAAACTCTATATAAGCAACCTAAATCTCAACCTAAAATCATACTAATTCATACCTAGAGCCGCCATGCCGTCAATGGAGAACCTAGAGTAGCCGTCTCTTTCAACGCAAAAACAAGATAGAAGCTAGGATCAAATCTAAATCTAAATCTAATAAACGATTATTCTACATCAAAGGCGAGCAATTCAGTTTCAAAATACAGATCCCAGAAAGACAAGACTATTCTTTTGTTTGTGAGTATAATAGCTTTCACAAAATAATAATTAATTTAATTATGATAAGTTATAAATGGGACTATGAGAATATGATTTTGAATCATGTGATGTTGAATTATATGCAAGTTTGTGATGTTGGACTATATGTTCTTATATGAACTACATGCAAGTTTGATGTTGGGCTATATGTTCTTATGTGAATTATATGCAAGTTTGTGATGTTGGACTATATGTTCTTATATGAATATTATGCAAGTTTGGAATGTTAAAACATATATGAATCTTATGCAAGTTTAGGATATTAAAACATATGTGAATCATGTATATACATATGATAGTTTATGTGACATTAACCTTTATGTTTAGATCAATATGCAAGTTCACACCCTTATGTTTAGATCCATATGCAAGTTCACACCCTTATGTTTAGATCCATATGCAAGTTTACACCTTTATGTTTAGATCCATATGCAAGTTCACATCTTTATGTTTAGATCTATATTTAGATCCATGGCAGTACATAGTTATGAAAATTTATGTTCAATATGCCCATTGTCTATGCTAGTCTCATATGTGAATCATATGCTAGAAATTCATACGCAAGTTATAGGAAAACCATACCCATATATGCAAGTCATTGGCTATGCAAACTTATGTTATGATTCTCAGATCTATCTTATATGTTATGCAAGTTGTGATGTTGCTTTTTATAAGTTTGACTATTCGCGAGTCTAACATATGTCATATTTGAACGTACGAATAACGTGGGGATGATGGGAAAACATTAAATATACAAAATTGTGAATTGGCATAAAATGGCCTTAAAAGGCATATAATTAATTTGAGGCATTAATTGGTATAATTGGTATTTATGGACATAATTTAGGTGATAATTGTGGACATAAATTAATTTGGAATTTATTGACAAATTTGAATAGGGATATTAATTCAAATTGGCGTTAAATAAAGATGTGTAATAATTAACCGCCTAAGACACGAGGTTAGACTCGTTTGTGGTGTAAGACTGCCCGGACCCGCCTGACAAATCCAACAACCACAAACGGTAATCTAATGTGAGAGGTCAAAGGCACGAATTAAATGCGTAACGATTGTAAAGACATGAGGTTAGACTCTTTTGTGGTATAAGACTGCCCGGACCCGCCCGGCAAATCCAGCAATCGCAAATGTTAGTCTAATGTGGGAGGTCTTTACAAGGTTACAGTTCTAATGAATTATGTAACACTTAACCTGATAAACACGTGGTGGGGCATGGGGGTTAAGTGAGTGGCCTTGGGTGGCTTGTGAAATACGATTAGAAACACTTAAGCAAGTTGAAAACATGTAAGAAGACATTAATAAGAAGGGGTTAAGTGGGAAATTCTAATGGGGACCAAGCATAGGTGGAAAGCTTGTGTCAGGCATGGGGGGCCTTTTCAAACCAGTAACCCATTAAGTATATTTGTGAGCTCGACCCAAGTCGAGGACGGGACACGCTTACTGGGTTTGATTGTAAGAGGTCAAAACGGGTTAGCGGTGGCAACGCAAGTCCAACGGGGTCATGTGCGTGCGTGGGCCCAGGTTGGTAGGTAAGATGTTGTTGCATCGTGTAGATATAAGCCGTGCATCTTTGGTGGTATCGGATTGCCACTTTGGGGAGTGATACACCCCATTGTGCGACCATCACGGGTATCTACGAGTTAGGGAGCCGATCGCATGGGGTAGGGTGTAGAACTAGTGGAGATAGGGGCAGGCGGCACCTATGGAGGTAACTAGGGTACACGAAACTACAATTATCATTGTTATGTTCTATAGGCGGGATCAACTTTTAGGGTGACTAGTAATGGTGCGGTGTAATTAGTATTGGTGCAGTTTAGTAATTATCCCATAGTGATTAGGAACGAGATTAATGCCAGAATATTCCTTTTGATTGCTTTGTCATGTCCACTTATTTCACAGTCATACCTTGTTTTTCCAGTTTATGCCTAATCCTAGTTACTTTAATAATTATATTGTTAAAGTTATTATACTCGCAAGACTTTATGTCTGACCCCCGTTGTTTCGCCTCTTTTCTTCCTCCCCCCCAGGTTCTCAGGGTGGGATAGTACTAGTGGAGCTTGATCTTGGATCTCTTTCTCTCTTTTGGAAGTGCTTGGATTGCTGAAAGTAAAGTTCAGCTCATCTCTTTTATGGCTACTTGTGTTGGGGTTTATGATTCTTACTTTATGTACTCAAAAACAATTTGTTAAGATGGATATTAAGTGTACTTGGTTTTACTGTTGGTTTATGAAGTTGTTGTAATCAAACTATTTCTCCGCTGCAATAAAAGTTATTTTAAAATTTTCAAGTACCAATATATGTATCTGTTTTGTTATATTCTGTTCTATACACTAATAATGCTCCATGAAACTTAATGCATTCCCTTTGTGAGTGACATCAACGGACGTGGGGTGTTACACGTGGTATCAGAGCTGAAGGTTACCAGAACAGATATGAATTTTGAAAAACTATTTTTCAAAAACATTTTATAAAGAAATACTTTCAAGTTTATGTTTTAGGGAAAGTATTTTCAAGAGAAAAGTTTGTTTTAAAAACATAACCCCCAAGAGCCATATATCTTTCTTTCGAATTCTCCGTTTTGAATCTCTTCATTTTCTTTTCAGCATGTCTGGAATTCCTGAGATACCCGAGGGGATACCGATACCAGGATGGTTTAGAAGGTATCTTGAAGCTAGGGCCAATGTCGCAGACCCAGCAAATGCTCCTCCTCCTCTTCCTCCTTCCCCTCCTCCTCCTCCTCGTATTGATATTCAAAGATATGCAAAGATTTTCGGGCAATGGGCGGGAAACCTTTTCACGGATCAGAAACCTTTGTTGAAGCTCGAAATTGGCTTAAGGAGGTGGAAGATCTATTTGGTATTTTCAAGGTAGAAGATGGAAGGAAGGTCCAATTGGCTGCTTGGTTAATGAAGGACGAAGGTCACGAATGGAGAGCATCCAGTGGAGACACGGGTGGATTTCAGGCATAGGTTTGTGATGAAATTTCTCTCACGAGCAGAAGAAAATTTATATATGGAAAGGTTCTTAGCGTTGAAGCAAGGAAATTTGTCAATAAAGGAGTACGTCAACAAGTTCAATCAGTTGGCTAGATTTGGCTTAGACTTGGTAAAAACACCTGAGAAGAAGGCTCCGAGGTTCGTTAAAGGCTTGAATGAGCCGCTATATGGGTTGGCTATGACCCACATTCCGATGGGGGCTACCTTTGAGAGATTGGTTGACCTAGCGCTTATGCATGAAGAAGAGAAGGGTGCTAATGCTAATAAGGCACCGGAGAAGAAAGGGGATCAAAATAAATCACAACAGCAAAACAAGAAGGGTGGTAAAGATAACAATAGCAAAGGAAAGAAAAGGTGCTTTAATTGTGGGACACCAGGCCATCTGAGCAAGGACTGTAGAAAAAAGAAGAAGACTGGCTGCTTCCACTATGGAGAGGAAGGACATCTAATTAAAGACTGCCCAAGGAAACAAGGGCAAAGGACAGGGTCCACTTCTAGAGGGCAGATTCAGGCTCTCATGGCACCAGGATAGGCAAGAGGGCAGGTTCATGCTCTCATGGCACCAGGAAAGGAGAGAGGTAGAAACATTTCCGTTGAAAGTTTAGTTTTTCTGTTTGATCATCCTGTTCGTACTTTGTTTGACTCTGGCGCTTCACACTCATTTGTATCTGCTTCATTAGTTGAAACACTGCACCTAAATACTAGTCTAGTTACGGATCCCATAATAGTCTCAAATCCTATTGGTGGGTCGGCTCATCTTTCTATGATTTGTCGGGATTTGAGAGTGTCTATCTTGGGCGTTGGGTTTGAATGCAACACCTTCGTTCTTGGCTTCATGGGCTACGGCTTGATTCTATGTATGGATTGTCTAGCTAGATACGATGCCATCCTAGATTGTGAAAGAAGGGTAGTTAGATTGTTGACTCGTTGTGGAAAGACCCTTGATATTTCTTGTGACCTTAGAGGTCCGGTAATGCTTAGCTAGCTAGAATCCCTTGACGCATCCAATGATGATCTGAAATCTGTTCGTGTGGTCCGTGAATATAGTGACGTCTTCGATGAAGTTCGAGGTTTACCCCCGAGGAACGAGATAGACTTTCGAATATACTTAGTAGATAATGCAATGCCAGTTGCATTACCAGTGCCCCACATGGCACCGAGAGAGAGAAGAGAACTCAGTAAGCAAGTGAAAGATTTGCTTGAGAAGGGGTTCATAAGAAGAAGTATTTCGGAGTGGGGTTCTCCAGTCGTTTTTGCTATGAAAGCTGATGGTTCACTTAGATTGTGCGTGGACTATAGAGAGCTGAATAAGCTAACAAAGAAGAACAGACACCCATTGCCAAGGATAGACGATTTATTCGATCAGTTGGTGGGTGCTTCGGTTTTCTCGCAACTGGATTTAGCTACAAGGTATCATCAGGTAATGGTGGCCGAGGACAGCATAGATAAGACTGCATTTAGAACTCCTGACGGTTTCTTTGAGTGGCTCGTTATGCCTTTTGGTTTAACGAATGCACCCGCATACTTTGTTGAACTAATGAGTAGGGTGTTTAGGGAGTTTCTGAACAAGTTTGTGGTAGTCTTTGTGGACGATATTCTAATTTTCTCTAAAAATGAAGAAGAGCATGCCCTACATCTTAGGGAAGTCTTAGAGACCCTACGAGCTCATCTACTTAAAGCAAAGTTCTCCAAGTGTCATTTTTGGAGAAAAGAAGTGAGGTTCTTAGGATATGTTGTCTCTAAGGAAGGGATAGCTGTGGATCCTGCAAAGGTGGTGGTGATCCAAGATTGGAAAATTCCTAAGAACGCAACAGAAGTAAGAAGCTTTTTAGGGCTGGCTGGTTATTATAGGAAGTTCATTAAGGACTTCGCGAAGATATCAGTCCCACTTACTCGATTAACGAAGAAGAATTTGACTTTTGCTTGGGACGTTGACTGTGACGATGCTTTCCAACGTCTGAAGAGGGCTTTGATGATAGCTCCAGTTTTAGTTTTGCCAGACGGGAGTAAGCCATTCACAGTATACACCGATGCTTGCAGGACAGGGCTTGGCGTAGTTTTAATGCAAGAGGGAAGGGTGATATGCTATGGGGGAAGGCAGTTGAAATCCCACGAGAAAATTTACCCTACCCACGACTTAGAGTTGGCTGCCATAGTTTTTGCACTTAAGTCATGGCATCATTATTTGCTTGGCAAGAGGTTTGAGTTATATACAGACCATAAGTCGCTAAAGTACTTATTCTCTCAGAAGGACCTAAACTTGAGGCAACAGAGATGGATGGAGCTTTTGGAATCTTACAATTCTGAGATCGCATATACCACTGGCAAGGGTAACGTTGTAGCCGACGCCTTAAGTAGAAAGAAGTTAACTTTAAGTCCTTTGTTCGTTGAGTGGCAGAGTTTGGAGTATATATCTACTTTTGACTTCAGACCCTTTGTCGATTATGTACCCGGATTGTTGTCATCGTTAGAAGTGCAACCTACACTTTTGGGTTGAGTTGGAGAGGCACAGCGAGACGACCCACAGTTGGTTGAGATAGTAGGCAAGCTTATAGGAGGGGAGTCTTCGAGTCATCTTAATGGATATGCTATAGATGAGAGAGGCTGGCTGCGTAGAGATAGGAGACTTTGCGTACCACAAGACGAGAGTTTGAAGAAGGCAATTCTTGAAAACTCACATCGCTCTAAGATGACCATACATCCCGGTGGTGACAAGATGTATAGGGATATGAAGCGAGTTTTCTTTTGGGCCGGAATGAAGAAGGACGTGTCTGAGTTCGTTTCTAGATGCTTAGTGTGCCAGCAAGTCAAGGCGGAGCAAAAGAAGCCCGGAGGTTTGCTCCATCCTTTAGAGATTCCGCTATGGAAATGGGAAAGTGTTTCCATGGATTTTGTAGATGGGTTACCAAGATCAAGGAAGGGCAATACGGGGATTTAGGTAATTGTAGTCAGACTTACCAAAAGTGCCCATTTTATTCCCTTTAAAAGTAGAAGGACCGCCGCATGGTTAGCATCCGTTTACCTTCGAGAGATAGTTCATTTACACGGCATACCCACTAGCATTGTGAGTGATAGAGATCCCATTTTCACAAGCGAATTTTGGAAAAGCTTACAAGTAGCGGTTGGAACGCAGTTATGCTTAAGTACCGCTTATCATCCTTAGACGGACATCCAGACCAAGAGAGTGTATCAGATTCTAGAAGACCTTCTGAGACTATGCATTCTAGACTTTGGAGGAACATGGGAAGAGCACCTTCCACTAGTGGAGTTCACATATAATAATAGTTTTCAGGCCAGAATTGGCATGACACCTTTTGAGGCTCTTTATGGACGACCATGCTGATCACCTACTTGTTGGTGGGAATCCACGGACAAGGTTTTGCTTAGGCCCGACATGATTAGGAAGACTTCGGAGAAGATAGACCTGATTCGACGGCGAATGAAGACGGCGCAGGACCGACAAAAGTCATATGCTGATAGGAGACGAACCGATCTCGAGTTCAATGTTGGGGACATGGTTTTTATTATCAGAGAAGCTCAGTGGAGTTCATGACGTGTTTCACGTTTCGCATTTGCGTAAGTGTTAGCGCAGGACCAACAAAAGTCATATGTTGATAGGAGACGAACCGATCTCGAGTTCAATGTTGGGGACATGGTTTTTATTAAGGTGTCACCTTTGAGAAACGTAGTCCGCTTTGGATCAGTAGGGAAGTTGGCACTGAGGTTCGTAGGACGCTTTTCAATTACAGAGAGGATTGGGCAAATGGCATATAGAGTAAAGTTACCAGAGAAGCTCAGTGGAGTTCATGACGTGTTCCACATTTCACATTTGCGTAAGTGTTTACACGATACGGCGGAAGTGGTGGAGCCGAGCACGCTCGAAGAAGTGGAAGTAGAGCACAATGCCATGGTTAGACGAGCTCGTACACACATTCTTGGATCGGAGGTTAAAAAGCTACGCAACAAAGAGGTCAAGTTGGTCAAAGTTCAATGGGGAGATGATCAAAGAGACGCGACTTGGGAGACGGAAGACAAGATGCGTACGCTGTACCCTTTCCTTTTTGAGGGTATGTTTTATTTTCTCCTTTTTCTAACGCTTTGTTGATACTTGTCCTATCATTCAGTAATATCTCTACGATGATATCTTCGATCTTTAGTTAGGAGGAACCGTATGGTTGCAAACATGTGTTTGAGACATGTTATGTTTGGTGGATGCAAATGGATGCAAGTGGTTGCTAGTGGTTGCTCGTGGATGCATGTACACACACCTTAGGCACTAGATCGGCTCAATCACCTTCATATTGCATATAAATATGCGTGCATATCTAAATTAATGGGTGTATAATGGTTGTGTATCATATGGATGCTGCATTTTGATGAATGGTTGTGCACGCATATAGAAATAATATGTATCAATAGGATTCTTTCGCATACATAATGGATTCATGGCACTATCATGATTTGCATTAAGGAGGTCAACTGAATCAGTAGACCGCCCGATTTTGCATTAGACAAGGAACATATACACACTTTTTGCATATGTTCATATAGCATTAGAAGTCTTGTAAGGACAATGGATGCATGTGTTTGATGGTTGAGTAGATGGATGATTGGATGTTAGGATATGCATTCTCCTTAACTTGGAGATTTCGGGGGCGAAATCCTTTAAAGAGAGGAGAATGTAACACCCCGTGATTTCAAATATTAATGTTAACGAAATTAAGAATACTTAATTTCAAATGTGGGAATTAAGGGAAACGGGTTGCGCCATTGCGTTCGTCTCGGAATTTTGCTTGAGATAGAATCCGAGTTTGTGTGAATTGAACTTCGTATGAAGAAGATATGGCCTTCTGAAGTTTTGGAATTTAATTAAATTAGAAACAGCTCAGGTTCAGGAATTCAAATTTGAATTCAAAACAGGGAAGCAGGCTGGGCGGGAAATTTCCCGCCCAGGGACCAGGTGGACCAGGGGGTCGATCCTAGTGTCGACCTGCCCCCCCCCCCCCCGGCCGCTTGGGCAGATCTGAAAGATGACGACGTTTTGACTCAGTGCTGCTTCATTAGGGATGAGGTGTTATTCTATCTTGACTTGATGGTCTTGATTCATTCCAGGTTAATCAGAAGGCTCTTAATTAACTAAAACTCTATATAAGCAACCTAAAATCATACTAATTCATACCTAGAGCCGCCATGCCGTCAATGGAGAACCTAGAGTAGCCACCGTCTCTTTCAGCGCAAAAACAAGATAGAAGCTAGGATCAAATCTAAATCTAATAAACGATTAGTCTACATCAAAGGCGAGCAATTTAGTTTCAGAATACAAATCCTAGAAAGACAAGACTATTCTTTTTTTTGTGAGTATAATAGCTTTCACAAAATAATAATTAATTTAATTATGATAAGTTATAAATGGGATTATGAGAATATGATTTTGAATCATGTGATGTTGAATTATATGCAATTTTGTGATGTTGGACTATATGTTCTTATGTGAACTACATGCAAGTTTGTGATGTTGGGCTATATGTTCTGATGTGAATTATATGCAAGTTTGTGATGTTGGACTATATGTTCTTATATGAATCTTATGCAAGTTTGGGATGTTAAAACATATATGAATCTAATGCAAGTTTGGGATTTTAAAACCTATATGAATCTTATGCAAGTTTGGGATGTTAAAACATATGTGAATCATGTATCTACATATGCTAGTTTATGTGACACTAACCTTTATGTTTAGATCAATATGTAAGTTCACACCCTTATGTTTAGATCCATATGCAAGTTTACACCTTTATGTTTAGATCTATATGCAAGTTCACATCTTTATGTTTAGATCTATATTTAGATCCATGGCAGTACATAGTTATGAAAATTTATGTTCTATATGCCCATTGTCTATGCTAGTCTCATATGTGAATCATATGCTAGAAATTCATATGCAAGTTATAGGAAAACCATACCCATATATGCAAGTTATTGGCTATGCAAACTTATGTTATGATTCTTAGATCTATCTTATATGTTATGCAAGTTGTGATGTTGCTTTTTATAAGTTAGACTATTCGCAAGTCTAACATATGTCATATTTAAACGTACGAATAGCGTGGGGACGATGGGAAAACATCAAATATACAAAATTGTGAATTGGCATAAAATGACCTCAAAAGGCATATAATTAATTTGAGGCATTAATTGGTATCATTGGTATTTATGGACATAATTTAGGTGATAATTGTGGACATAAATTAATTTGGAATTTATTGACAAATTTGAATAGGGATATTATTTCAATTTGGTGTTAAATAAAGATGTGTAATAATTAACCGCCTAAGACACGAGGTTAGACTCGTTTGTGGTGTAAGACTGCCCAGACCCGCCCGGCAAATCCAGCAACCAAAAACGGTAGCCTAATGTGAGAGGTCAAAGGCACGAATTAAATGCGTAACGGTTGTAAAGACACGAGGTTAGGCTCTTTTGCTGTATAAGACTGCCCGGACCCGCCCGACAAATCCAGCAACCGCAAATGTCAGTCTAATGTGGGAGGTCTTTACAAGGTTACGGTTCTAATGAATTAAGTAACACTTAACCAGATAAACATGTGGTGGGGCATGGGGGTTAAGTGGGTGGCCTTGGGTGGCTTGTGAAATACGATTAGAAACACTTAAGCAAGTTGAAAACATGTAAGAAGACATTAATAAGAAGGGGTTAAGTGGGAAATTCTAATGGGGACCAAGCATAGGTGGAAAGCTTGTGTCAGGCATGGGGCCCTTTTCAAACCAGTAACCCATTAAGTATCTTTGTGAGCTCGACCTAAGTCGAGGACGGGACACGCTTACTGGGTTTGATTGTAAGGGGTCAAAACGGGTTAGCGGTGGCAACGCAAGTCCAACGGGGTTATGTGCGTGTGTGGGCCCGGGCTGGTAGGTAAGACGTTGTTGCATCATGTAGATATAAGCTGTGCATCTTTGTTGGTATCGGGTTACCACTTTGGGGAGTGATACACCCCACTGTGGGACCAGCACGGGTATCTATGAGTTAGGGAGCCGATCGCATGGGGGTAGTGGGTACGACTAGTGGAGATAGGGGGAGGCGGCACCTATGGAGGTAACTAGGGGTACACGAAACTACCATTATCATTGTTATGTTCTGTAGGCGGGATCAACTTTTAGAGTGACTAGTAATAATGGTGCGGTGTAATTAGTATTGGTGCAGTTTAGTAATTATCCCATAGTGATTAGGAACGAGATTTACGCCAGAATATTCCTTTTGATTGCTTTGTCATGTCCACTTGTTTCACAGTCATACCTTGTTTTTCCAGTTTATGCCTTATCCTAGTTACTTTAATAATTATATTATTAAAGTTATTATACTCGCCAGACTTTATGTCTGACCCCCGTTGTTTCGCCTCTTTTCTTCCTCCCCCCAGGTTCTCAAGGTGGGACTAGTACTAGTGGAGCTTGATCTTGGATCTCTTTCTCTCTTTTGGAAGTGCTTGGATTGCTGAAAGTAAAGTTCAGCTCATCTCTTTTGTGGCTACTTGTGTTGGGGATTATGATTTTTACTTTATGTACTCAGAAACAATTTGTTAAGATGGATATTAAGTGTACTTGGTTTTACTGTTGGTTTATGAAGTTGTTGTAATCAAACTATTTCTCCGCTGCAATAAAAGTTGTTTTAAAATTTTCAAGTACCAATATATGTATATGTCTTGTTATATTCTGTTCTATACACTAATAATGCTCCATGAAACTTAATGCATTCCCTTTGTGAGTGACATTAACGGACGTGGGGTGTTACAACATATACACACACTATGCATATGATCATGAAAGCATTAGAAATCTTTTTAAGGACAATGGATGCCTGTGATTGATGGTTGAGTAGATGGATGTTGGATGTTAGGATACATTCTTCTTAACTTAGAGATTTCGGGGATGAAATCCTTTAAGAAGGGGAGAATGTAACACCCCGTATTTTACGTGAATAACAAAATTAAGAACACTTAATTTTTAGAAGAGGAATTAAGGGAAACGAGTTACGCCTTTCCTTTGTCTCGGAATTCTGCTTGAGATAGAGTTCGAGTTTGTGTGAATCGGACTCTGTATGAAGAAGTTATGGAGGATAGAAGTTTTCAAGTTTAAGCAAAAATTAAATTAATATAATAATTAAATAATTAAAGCAGATTCGAATTTCAAAACTTCAGAAAACAGGTGAGCGGGAAATTTCCCGCTTAGGGGTGTCGACCCCCCCCCCCCCCCCCGGGGGTGTCGACAAAGGTGTCGACCCACCCCTGGGGGTGTCGACATGGGTGTCGACCCCCCTGTAGGGTCGACACCTGCGAACTGATCTGGACAGTGACGATTTTCTGTGGTGTTAGGGCATATGTGTCATATTCTGGTTGGCTCTTTGTGTTTGGATAGCTTTGATGAGTCCTAGGTTGATCTAAAGGCCCATATTAATCCTAAACAACTATATAATCACCCCAAACCTCAACCCTAGACCTCACAACCCTATTTTATGAAGTCTTCATGTTGTCCATGTCTAAGCTAGCCTAGCCTCCATCTTCTCCAAACTAGAAATCAAGTTAGAATGCTCCGAACCAAATCCAAACTAGAGAATCAAACGTCTACATCAAGGGTTAAGCTTAACAAATTCAAAAATCAGATCCCAGAACACAAGATCCATTATTTTTCTGTAAGTTCAGTTATTATTTAGATTTGAACAACTAATAGAAATCATGGCTGTAATAATCGGATCTAGAACTATGCCTAATTCTGATTCATGCTTATCCTTTTGTCAAATCTGAATTGCCTATGCCAATTAGACTATTGTTATTGACATAATGAAACCTATCATGCCTATGAGACTGTTGTGATTGACATAATGGAACCTATCATGCCTATGAGACTGTCGTGATTGACATAATGGAACCTATCATGCCTATGAGACTGTTGTGATTGATATGATGGAACCTATCATGTTGTACATCCTATGCCTATGAGACTGTTGTGATTGATATGATGGAACATATCATGTTGTACATCCTATGCCTATGAGACTATTGTGATTTATATAATGGCACTTATCATGTTGTACGTCAAAAATTAGTGATTCTCTTAAGTCCAATTCTATCTAATCTTTATACATATGGTGTAAATTGCTTAGCTTTTCCACACTTATTGTTAATGTACAAAATGCCTATTGGAAACATGATTCTTGAATTGGGTACACCTTACATGCCTATTTTTCCTTATGTCAATTCTTATGCTCCTTCTCTATTTTTTCCCTTTTAATTTTCCTTTTATGAGTACTAGGTTCATTCAGAACTTAGATTGAATCTTGTTGTACGTGCGATTATAACACGGGAAAATTGGGTATAATTTAATTGAGTAAATTTTGGTCATACAAGCGAATGTGGCATAAAACTTGTACTAACTACACTTGGGGAATATTGACATAAAAAGACCTAAACTTGGACACATATGACAAATATGTAAATTGGCTAAAGAATAACATGCCTAACCCAAGGTTAGATTGAGTTGCAGTGTAAGACTGCCCGGAACCGCCCGGGACATCCAGCGACCGCAAAAATATAGATCTAATGTGAGAGGTTAACGCATTAATCCCAAAAACCCGAGGTTAGATTGAGTTGCGTTGTAACACTGCCCGGAACCACCCGGCACATCCAGCGACCACAACAATATAGATCTAATGTGAGAGGTTGGTGCTTTAATGAATGAAGGACGGACAGGCTAAGAATGGTAGGGTTAAGTTAATTAAGGCAACACTTAACCAATACAACATGTTAATTAAACAAATGGGTGGGGTTAGGTTAATTTGAGAAGACATAACCGCTATAACATGTTGATTAGGAAAACCTATTAACGAGGACCCATTTCAGCAGTAACCCACATAGATGTATCACGGTACCCTGAACTAGGCAGGGTGGGGCACGATTACTGTGCTGATTATAAGCGGTCAAAATAGCGGCGGGTAGTGCAGCAGTGTAGGTTCCGGCGTAGTATGGGCATGCATGTACTCCGAAGTGGAAAAAATAGGCACTGGGCATCAGTAGTATACACTATGCGTCTTGAATTTGTGCCGGATTGCCACAAAAGGAATTGATACACCCCATGGTGGGACCAGCACAGGTATCTACAATCAAGCGGGGCCGAATGACACAAGTAATAAATGCATGCGAGTAGAAGCCGATCGGAAAAGGGATCACTTTGTTATGAACACATGATGGTAGTTGAAACATTCGTTAGTAGGTGCAGAGAAATGGAAATGAGTGCGATACTATATTCAGTTTATCTTGCCTTATCTTATGTTATCTTATTGCTATGGTATTGTCCTATGTTCAGTTTATTCATGTCATGATCCTTTTACCTGTTTACATGCTGAATAATCCCCTGGACTTACCAAGCTTATGTCTGACCCGTTTTCTTTCGCCTTCTTTTCTTCCGTCCTCTCCCCCCGGTCCACAGGGAGGGAATACTTCAGCTTAGTTCAGACCTTTTCCAGCTTGAAGAGAGTAGATGTATTGCTTGGATTCTCTTTTCTTGGGCTATGGCCGTGGTTACACTTTTATTGGGGATTTATGCTGCTTTACTACTGTTTTATGCTTCTTTATGTACTTGGAGTTTTAAATCAAGACAGATGTTTTATTTTAATAATTTAGAAGTTGGGTTTTGAGACAATGCTTGTAATGTTTTGACTGAACCACGTTATTTATGAAATGATTTCAGTTTTCCGCTGTTTATATGTCTGTCTTGTATATTATCTATGCCTTTTACCTAAAATGCTTCACCAAAGTTAATGCATTCCCTTTGTGAGTGACCTTAACAGAGGTGGGGTGTTTCAACAGCAGTGGTATTTGTTCCAAAGTCAGACGGTAACCTCAGACTATGTGTGGACTACCGTGACCTCAATAAGCAAAAGCTGAAAAATAAGTATCCATTGCCACGTATTGATGATCTGTTGGACCTCTTGAATGGAGTGCAAGTATTCTCTAGGATGGACCTAGCTACTGGTTTCCATCAATTGTGCATTTCCAAAGAATGTGTTCCTTTGACATCTTTCAAAAGGCCAGACTTATTCTATGAATGGCTAGTAATGTCGTTCGGCTTATGTAACTGTAATGACCCGCATTTTCAGTGATATAATAATTAATTTATTTAATTATTTAAAAGGTGATAAAAAGGATTTAATGGTCGTGGAATTAAATAATGGTGAATATTTAATTAAAATAATATATTTAATTCTGAAATAATCAGAATTGGCTGAAATGGCGATATGGTGTGAACTGGATCATCTGTGATATTTAATTCAGTTTAGAATTGGATTAGAATAACGAATATATTATTTGAACGACAGTTTGAACGTATAATTATATTATAATTAAAATCGAGCTCGAAATGGCGTGGCAGTTCGCGATTGGGCGATTTGAACTTCAACTGGATATACAGAAGCCGTTTTAAATCGGATTTCTGTGAAACAAGAAACGTTGGGAGCTGGTGAAGTATATCTTTCTAGTGGAAGAGAAAATTGAGATTTCGTCGGGTAGATTTTGATTTACATCCAAATCAAATTTCAGAAAAGTCGCTGTGGAATTCCTTTATAATGTATAAAGGAATTATTTATATTTTAAAAAGGAAATTCATTTTAAATCGAATATCGATTTAATTGGGATGTGAAATATCAAGTTATAAATCCCAGTGGAGCTGTATGATATTCTGTTGTGAATATATACGATAATATTAATTTATTAATATTTTATTTAATTATGTTTAAATATATTTATATATTTAAATGGGTCATTAAGAGCTTTAAAAATAGCCACTTTTGCAAACGAAGTCGGAATTCGACGAAACTAATTTTGTTGGATCCACAACATCAAATTATTGTTAGAAATCAAGTTCCGTGATTTTTGAAGTCAGTATGTGGCCGTACCGATTTTTAATGTGGAAAACAGTCGATATTTTGACAGTTAAAAATACGTTGTGTGAGCAAACGGGGTCGGAATTCGACGAAACCAGTTTTGTTGAGTTTGTAATGTCGAACTCTAGCTACACGTCCAGTTTCATGATTTTTGGGTATCGTGTGGGATCACACG
The DNA here is from genome assembly GCA_030737875.1 of Allium sativum. NCBI lineage: Eukaryota > Viridiplantae > Streptophyta > Magnoliopsida > Asparagales > Amaryllidaceae > Allium > Allium sativum. The sequence continues at coordinate 40,360,536 of CM060915.1, read as the reverse complement.
AATTTTTTAGAAGGCAAAGACAAAAATAAAAAGAAAATAAAACAAAACTTGTGAACATTAAGGAGCCACATTTCTTTATTTTTCAACCACCCCTTCTACTATATATTACACTGACATTCGTTAACCTAATTTAGTCATTTCTCCGATCCATCTTTCTTAGCCGCCATCGTTCTCTTCAGGAAATAAAAGTTTGGCAACTTTCTAAAATCGAATACAAATGGAAATAAAATCCTAAAATTTGCGAGATATATATTTCTGAAACCCTCGGAGAGCGCACTACACATCCATACTCATTTTGGTATGTTCGAGGTTGATTTAACGGTGCTAGAAATTAGTCAGTGAAGCTAGGGTTAATGGTTTTGGGAGTTTAAAGATTTGATTTGCGAATTGGTTTACATATTTGAGGTTGTAGTGGCGATTAACATCCGCGTGATGATTTTTGTGGGATTTGGTCACTAAAAGTGACGCGATGTCACTTGGAGCTGCGTACAGGTCTGGAGGACGGAAGTGGTTGGGAGAGTGCGAGCTTCGGGTTTTGAGAATGGTGAAGAGGAGAGTTAGAAGAGAAGAAGGATAGTGTGGTCTGTTTCAGTTTTTATGAAGAGGAAGGGTAGAACATGAGGTTCGAATGTTGGCGTTTTCTGTGAAAGGGGAATATTGGAGACCGATTTCCAATTCCAGGAGGAAGAAGGAGTAAAGCGGGTGTGGTTTTGTTCATGGGCCGAAGGAAAATAAAGGTTAAGCTCAATTACCATTAAAAGGAAATTCAATTTTTATTTTAATCAATAATGTATAACTTGTGTAACGTATAACTTTAGCATACGGTATCGGAATTTAGCGAAACAAGATCCAATGGGATCGTATGGATGGACACTACCCAATGGAACTGTCTGGGATTGGAGTGGAGCTCATTTGAATTTATGGAAAAATAAATTGTTTGATTCAAATCAAACAAACAGTTTATCATTTTTAACGATGAACTGCCAATGTGAGTAAATCTCACTAACTCTGAACAGTTTATATTTTCATGTTGTATTTTTAGAACTGTTAAAAATTGTCCGATTGATTGTGTGTTGACTGTTGATTGAACTGCTAGTCAGTTAGTGGAATTTATATAAATATATATATATATATATATATATGTATAAACCGTTAAATCTATATATTGATTCTGTTAATAGAATATTTCAGATTGAATTGAAAGTGATGTTGATTATATTGTGTAACATCTATGATGCAGGGAAACAGGTCGGAGGAATCCAAACATATATTTTTCTGTTTTTCATATATTGTGTATATGATATGATATATAATCTATTGTTGATTATATGTGTTTGAATGATATCGATCACCATTGTTTGGTATTTTAAAAATATACCGTAAGAAATACTGGGATGTAGAAAAAGGATTTTCAAAGTATATTTTGAAAATAATTTATTTATATAAAATCAATGGATTTTATATATATAAAAGAAAAAGGATATTTTGTAAAGGGAAATATATTTGTAAATCAAATATAAATGAAATATATTTGTAAATCAAGTATAGAGGAAATATATTTGTAAATCAAATATAAAGGGAAATATATGTGTAAAACAAATATAAAGGAAAATATTTGTCAAACAAATAGAAAGAGAAATATTTGTAAACCATTTACAAATAGAATAGATATAAAAAGGAAATATTTGTCGAACATTTACAAATAGATTAAATGGGATTATTTATTTATTTAGGGAATAAATAAAGGAAAATGGGTTATTTATTTAGGAAATAAATAGAATTAAAAGGAGATATTTATTGGTTAAATAAATAAAATTAAAAGGAGATATTTATTTGTTAAATAAATAGAATTAAAAGGAGATATTTATTTGTTAAATAAATAGAAAGATAAAAAGGAATATTTATTTGATAAATAAACAGAACTAAATCAAAGGAATATTTAAAAAATGAATAGAAAATGGAAATCGATTTTTAATAGATAAATGGAAAAGATTAATTTATAAATAATAGTTTATAAATTAAATTAAATTAAATATTTATCATTCGATAATGGAATATGTAAATCTGAACTTATATAGAGGTGAGATATTGGTTTTAACACCAATAGTTTTAAATAGAATGGGTACACAACACTTGTATAAGTGAAGTAACGTTACTAAAGAGAACATTTATAAAGTGAAGAACTGTTACTAAAAGTAAATCTTTATAAATGAATAAACGTTATCAAATAGGATTTATTCGAATAAGAGAAGTCGATTAGAGTTAGAATTTACCAGTTAGAGTCAATCATTTAGAGTTAACCAGTTAGAATTAGAGTTTACCAGTTAGAGTAAATCAATTAGAGTTAATCGATTGAAAATAAATCGAACTAGAGTTATTCAAATGGAGTTAATCGAATTTAGTTTATTCGAATAGAGTTGAAATGAGTTAATCGAATTTAGTTATTCGAAGAAGTAAATCGAATCAGAGATATTCGAAGTGAGATAATCGAATAGTAGATATTCGAAGTGAGATAATCGAATCAGAAATATTCGAAGTGAGTTGATCGAATCTAGTTATTCGACAGGAGTTAAATCGAATAAGATTTATTCGAAGAAAGAGATTATCGAATATAAGTATTCGAAAGTAAGCAAATCGAATATAAGTTATTCGAATAAGTTATTCGAATATGAGTTAATCCAGTAAGAGTTATTAGGTTGGAGTTATTCAAATAAGAGTTATATATTAGAGTAAATCGAATAGGAGTAAATAAATTAGTTGTCGTTATATTATTCGAGTTAGGAAATAAAAGTCATATTAAAGATAATATAACTCGGGTGCAGGAGATTATAACACCATTGTTATAATCACGTAAACTTGTATAAGAAGGGGGTTCGTAAATAGAATCCGAGGGTTCGTAAGGAAGTGTTAAAGAGTTAAAAAGGTGAATCTTATCTATTTCGAGATTTGAAAGGTGGTTCAGTTAAGGTCTAAGAGGTAGCTATACCCCAACTTGATTGACTGCGTTTTTAATTAAGTAATGGTTACGGTTCGAGTGTGAAGTGGTTAAGATGGATATACTGAATAGTACCTTCGGTTCATTCTGTTCCTGGATGACTTGTATAGATGAATGTCTAACAGAGTATTTCCAAAAAGGTCACGTACATTAATTTCTTCAACCGTACCAAGAGTGGAAGCGGAGAAGGAAACTTCTTTTAGCTGACACGTAATGTATGGTTGTAGACGTCAAATTAGTGATTTTTGATGGATCTGACAATGTGGCATTCGAAGTGAATCTGATGTGATGATACAAAGTAACCTCAAGCCTCATCAACCGGTAAATGACAAAAATCGGGCAGGCAGCATGGCTATGTAGGTCGCACCTATTAGGGTGTATAATCACCTGATCTAGAGTTTCATTTACTTCTAAAAATCTATTGTTGATGCTGTCCCATTCGGGAAACGGTTGCTGATCCCAACCGTTGGTGATATACATTCGATACACTCAAGCGAAATGAGTGGTTGGTCATGTGTGGCTGGGTTGCAAGATGTTCTTGTTGAATCCAGTGTATTCCTCTTTAGAGGTACACTAGCGAAAGGTGGTTCCATACCTTGTCATAGTTGGAAATCCATTACCCAATACGTGCTTGCGATTTTGATTGTATGCTATATATATAGAACGTGAAATGAAAGCGTTTCTGCTAGATGATTATTATATTGTGGTTTGTAGACATTATTATAATATCAAAAGGTTTTTGATATAAAGATATTTTGGATTCTGATAAGGGAAAAACCCGTTCCGTTATACGATATGGTCTTATGAGATATCGGTTAATGGCTCAAACTGTTTTAAACTGTTTTACTCATACCAGTCCTATGACTGACCCGGAGTTTATTTTGTTTTGTTTTCCCTAAACTCTTGGGTGCCCAATTTTGTACGGGCGGTCAAGTAGTCGGGATTTACAGATACATGAAGAGCTGGAGTAGGAGGCTTCAGGATCATATAACTATAGTATATTTCCGCTGTGTTGTAAGTGTTGTACATTATGATGATATGTATATTCAAGAACAATCTTTTATTTCAAAGATATGTTATCTATTATATGTTATTCATTCCGCTGTGAGGTTAGTGTTACTCTGATGTTGTGTTCTTCTTCTTCTTCTATTCTAAGTTTCTATCTTATCTTTCCTCACCCTCTAATTTCTTTCATTAACTACCGATATTTTCGATCCTTGGATGTTCGATATGTGTTGTATATTGGATAACCAAGAACCCAAAAATTTAGGCGTTACAGTAACGCTCCTGCTTACTTTGTCGATCTGATGAACAGAGTATTCCGGGATGTCTTAAATAAATTTGTGCTGGTTTTCATCGATGATATCTTAATCTTCTCTAAATCCACTGCTGAGCATGAAAAGCATCTGAAAGAAGTTTTGGAAATCCTGAGAAAGAATGCGTGGAAAGCCAAATTCTCTAAATGCATATTCTGGCAAGAAGAAGTGATATTCCTCAGCCATGTTGTATCGAAGAAAGGAATTTCAGTAGACCCAGGCAAGATCTCAGCCATCCAAGATTGGAAGCAGCCTAGCACTCCTACAGAAGTCAGAAGTTTCTTAGGATTTGCTGGCTATTATCGGAAATTCGTTAAAGATTTTTCGAAGCTATCTTTCCATTGACTAAGCTTACCAAGAAGCATACGAAGTTTAATTGGACACCCGAATGTGAAGCAGCTTTCTAAGAGCTGAAATTGAGGTTGACCACTGCTCCCGTGTTAATCATTATTGATGGCAACCAAGATTTGGCAGTCTATACTGATGCTTCTATTGAAGGTATCAGTGCGATGTTAATGCAAAGAGGTAAATTAGTTGCTTATGCTTGCCGTTAGTTGAAACCGCATAAGAAGAGACACCCCACTCATGATCTTGAGTTGATGGCCATCGTGTTTGCTTTAAAGATATGGCGGCACTATCTTTTGGGTGAGAAGTTCAAATTATATACTGATCATAAATCCTTGAAGTATCTATTCACCCAAAGAGACTTGAATTTGAGGCAGCAACGTTGGTTAGAATTTCTTGCAGCCTATGATCTAGACATCCTATATACTCTAGGAAAAGCCAATGTTGTGGCGGATGCGCTCAGCAGAAAGAATGCGGATGCCGCCAATCTTATCATCGCCAATCTCATCATTACACCAACATTGATTGATAAGATCTCTGCTCTTCAGAAGAATGATGAGTTTATTCATAGAATTAGCAAAAGAGTTTGGGAAGGCGAACCCACGAGTTTCCAGATTGACAACAAAGGGTTTCTGAGACTATTAGGCCGAATTTGTGTTCTGAACCTTCCGGAGCTCAGAAAAGAAGTAATGGATGAATGTCACAAATCTAAGCTTAGTATTCATCCAGGGGTGATCAAGATGTATCAAGACCTCAAGCGCACATTTTGATGGAGATCTATGAAGAGGGACATTTCTATATATGTTAGCAGATGTTCCACTTGCCAGCAAGTTAAAAGCGATCGACAAAAGCTCGCAGGATTGTTGCAACCACTAGAGGTTTCGAGTTGGAAGTGGGACCAAATTTCTATGGATTCCATTGATGGCTTGCCCCGAACCAGAAAAGTGAATGACAGTATATGGGTGATTGTAGATAGTCTCACGAAGACCGCCCATTTTATTCCTGACAGATCTTATAGAACGGCTCGAAGTCCGGCGCAGCTTTATTTCAGAGAGATTGTCAGACTACATGGGGTTTCCAGTAGCATTGATAGTGATCGTGATCCGATATTTTCCAGTAAATTCTGGAAAGAATTCAAAGAGGAACTAGGGATCAAGTTGAATCAAAGTACCGCTTATCATCCTCAGACAGATGGCCAGACTGGGAGGGTGAACCGCATATTAGAAGACTTGTTGCGAGCATACATTCTTGATTTTGGCGGGTCATGGGAAGATCACTTGCACTTGGTTGAGTTCTCTTATATTAACAGTTACCAAGAAAGCTTGCAGATGTCGCCACTTGAAGCATTATATGGCAGGCCATGCAGATCTCCTGCATGTTGGGTGGAACCAGGCAATCGATTAGTATTGGATCCCGACATGATTCGTGAAGCATCAGATAAAGTTGATTTCATTAAGAAGCGACTACTGGCTGCTTAGTGCCGTTAGAAGAGCTATGCAGACTCATGAAGAAGGGATTTAGAATTCTCTATTAGCGATTATGTATACTTGAGGGTTTTCCCACTAAGAGGTGTAGTTCGTTTTCGGAAGACTAGGAAGTTGGCGCCGAGATTCATTGGTCCATTTCCTATTCTCGAAAGGATTGGAACTCTCGGTTATAGGGTATAGTTGCCTGATTGGTTGCCAGGGTTTCATGATGTATTCCATGTGTCTCAACTCCAGAACCATGTACATAACCCAGACTTGATTGTGGAGGAAGCAGCACAACAAGATTTGGAGATTACCCTGAGCTTAACAGTGAGAAGGGAGCCAATGAAAATTGTTGGCAAAGAGACCCGAGTTCTGAGGAACAAGAGGATCCACTTAGTCAAAGTGCAGTGGAGCGGGGATCCTAGAGACTGTACGTGGGAGACTGAGGATAACATCGAACAGGCTTATCCCAAGTGCAAAGTGGACATCTCCGAGTAACTCTTGTGTAGAGGTACATTTACAATATGTTGCATTTTCCGTTTTGTTTCCTACTTTACTATTGTTTTCTTTTCGGGGACGAAAAGCTTTTAAGTGGGGGAGATTGTAACAACCCGGAAAATCAGAACTAATTTAAAATTTTTATTTTGGCTATTTTAATGAATTTTGAATAGTTAAAATAATTTATTTTAAATAATAACGATTTAAAATTTATTTAAATCGAAGTTAGAACGAATATATTTATTTTAATTTTAAAAGGAGTTAGAAATTGCACGGTAGTTTGAAAATTTGAATTTAAACTTTGACTGAATGTACAGGATTCAAAATAAATCGGATTTCAGTAAAACCAGAAATATTTAATTCTTTTTAATTATATCTTTCTAACGAATCTGAAAAATTAAAATTTCATAGCGGGAATAAAAAGTTATGGCCAGTTGAATATTCAGAATAGTCGCTATGGAATTTAATATAATATATAGCCGGTATAAATGGCCATTTTGTAAACGACCTCCATTTTTGACGAAACCATTTTTGTCGGATCTGGAATGTCAAATTATTGCTAAGTTTAATTTTCCATAATTTTTTGAATTAATTTATGAGCATGGTAAATTAAACTGCGTTCGATAATTTCTGTTGAATTTAATCGACCGTTAAAAAGGCCATTTTCCAAACGGCCTCCAAATTCGATGAAATTAATTTTGTCCAGACTGTACCGTCAAAAACATAGCTAGATTTATTTTTCTGGAATTTTTGGAGTCCTTATGTGGCCCCGGTAAATTTAAATGTACGTTGGAATTAAATAAATAAATGATTTATATTTTAAATTGAAGAAAACAGACTGAAAATAATCGATTGGGCTGACGTGACCAAGCCTATTGTGTCCGAAACGGGGGCAATTGGGTGGGAACAACATTCGTTGGGCTGAAATTGGAGCTGAAAAGGGCTAATGGGCTAAAACTATTAATTAGGAGAAATTAGATATTATTTTATTACAAATATCTCATTTCAAACCCTATCACAGTTCATAGCCGCCATCTCCTTCTGTTCATGGTCAAAATTCCTCCTTGCTTCAACCAATTAAATCCACCGATCCACTCAGTAAAATCAACCCCTTCTTTAGACAATTCTGTAGCCCTTCTCCACTCTTCAATTCCATACGTTGTTGATCAAGTATCGTGGAGTATCCAGCTCGACCCGCCCCCATGAAGAGTTGCCGCATCACCTCGTTTTACCCCTAGATCCGCCACCGGGTTTGATCGGAGGACCACCCCTAGGCACGGCTTTCAGAGGCGGAGCACGTGGCGGTTCCTGATCGCTGTCCAACGCCTTGGTTGTCGCGAAAACGGGAGCCCTAGTTTTGAACATAATACGAACATCGACGGCCTTGTTTCTGATTGAAGAAGAGAGAGTAATTCATATTCTAAATTATTTAATTAATTAATTTAAAAATGTTATCTACCTATATTAATTCATAACTAATGCATACGAACTCGGAATTGAATAATTTCAGAAGCGTTGCGATCGTGAGCCTGAGATCTGCATTTCTAGACTGATTAGATCGAATTCGGAGCAAATCGGATTTTAGACAAAAATTCAATTCTGTTTTATTCAGAATTAAAACCGACTGTGAGAAATTCTACTTTTTTTATATATAATTAAAATTACTTAATCATGATTGTGATATTACCCCTACGCTGTTAAATTCTATTTGTATGATACGTGATTTGATCTAGAACTGTTGTTGTTATGTAGATCCATTGATTTGATGGTGTTTGTGTTGAATGAAATTATTGGAAATTTTTTTACCAATTTTTGTGTTGAAAAAGAAAAGGAGTTGGATTAAAATTGTCATTGTGACAAATTAGAATTATTGGATTTCGTTTGTTAATTTTTTCAATTTAGAATTGTTGAAATAAAATTGACATTTTTGACAAAATATAATATTTAAACAAAAATTAACATTTTTGTTAATTAGAATTTAGTTAAACAAAAATTAACATTTTTGTTAATTAGAATTTATTTAAACAAAAATTATCATTTTTGTTAATTAGAATTTAGTTAAATAAAAAAATTAACATTTTTGTTAATTAGAATTTAGTTAAACAAAAATTAACACTTTTGTTAATTAGAATTCAGTTAAACAAAAATGATCATTTTTGTCAAATTAGAATAATGGAATTAAAATTATTATTTTTTGTCAAAATATAATTATTGGATAAAAATTGACATTTTTGTCAAAATATAATTGTTGAATTATATTTGTCATTTTTGTCAAATCAAAATAGTTTAAATAAAAAGGACATTTTTGTTGTAATAAAATAGTTGAAAATAAAAAAGGACATTTTGTTGTAAGAAGATAGTGAAACAAAAATTATCATTTTTATAGTTGAATCAAAGTATATATTTTTGTCAAAATAGTTTAGTTGAACAAAAATGAACATTTTGTCAAATTAGAATAATTGAAACAAAATGTACATTTTTGTCAAAACATAATGGTTGAAACAAAATATATATTTTTGTAAAAATATAATTGTTGAAAAAAATATACATTTTTGCCAAATTAGAATAGTTAAAACAAAATGTATATTTTTGTCAAAACAAAATATACATTTTTGTAAAAATATAATTGTTGAATACATTTTTTTCAAATTAGAATAGTTGAAACAAAATGTACATTTTTGTCAAAACATAATGGTTGGAACAAAATATACATTTTTGTAAAAATATAATTGTTGAACAAAATATACATTTTTATGAAAATATAATTGTTGGACAAAAATATACATTTTTGTCAAATTACAATAGTTGAATAGAAATGAACATTTTGTCAAAATAGAATAGTTAATTATAATTATCACTTTTGTCAAATTATAATTATTGGATTAAACTTGTCATTTTTGACAAAATAGATTAGTTGAGTCAAAATATACATCTTTGTCGAAGAGATTTATTGAAACAAAAATGAACCCTTTTGTTAAAGTAGATTAGTTAAATCAAAATATATATTTTTGACAAGTTAGATTAGTTGAAAACAAAATATACATTTTTGCCAAAACATATTAGTTGAAACAAAATGTGCATTTTTATCAAAATATATTAGTTGAAACAAAGATTTACGTCTTGTCAAAATATGATGGTTGGAAACAAAAATTACATTTTGGTCAAATAGATTTGAGTTATAACAAAAATTACATTTTTGTTAAATAGATTGGAGTTATAACAAAAATAATATTTTGGTTAAATAGATTTGTGTTTGAGCAAAAATATTAATTTTGTTGAACTAGAAGTGTCAACAAAAATGAATAATCACTTTTTAGTCATTTTGTTGAACTAGAATTGTCAACAAAAATGAATAATCACTTTTAGTCATTTTGTTGAACTATAATTGTCAACATAAATGAATCATCACTTTTTAGTCATTCTGTTGAACTAGAATTGTCAACAAGAATGAATAATCACATTTTAGTCATTTTGTTGAACTAGAATTGTCACCAAAAATGAATAATCACTTTTTATTCATTTTTTTGAGCAAGAATTGTCAACAAAAATGAATAATCACTTTTTAATCATTTTGTTGATATTGAATTATCAACAAAAATGAATGTATCACTTTTTATGCATTTGTTGAATTAGAATTTGTATGTAAATTAAAGAATCATTTTTATTGTCACAACATACATTAGAATTTGTATGTAAGTTAAAGAATTATTTTTATTGTCAAAACGTACAGTGAAACTATATACAAATAAAATATTTCTTTTTTATTTGTTAAAGTTAAAAAAAGAAATACGAATAAAAAATATCTTTTTATTTGTCATTAGCTAAACTGTCATGTAAATAAAATACATTTTATTTGACATTATGAACATATAGATATGATATGCCAATAAAATATTCTTTTATTCGGCGTGTTAAAAACATTAGTGGAATCGTCGAATGGTTTATATTTACATATAATTATATATATAAAAATACAAATTGAAATTAAACGAATCGCGCATGGTAGTTCGCGTTTCGGAATCGTAACTTTGAACGATTATACCGAAAGATCCGATCGTCGGATTTTCCCAAAACTGGAACCGTTAGGACCGCTTTGGGAAGAGCTTTCCAATGATATAAATTTTGTTAAAATCCCACGGTTAGATTATAAGAGAAGTGTAAATCAAATTTTGATAAAAACAGCGCCAAGGCCTCCTATTGACCTGATGCGTCGTTAAATTAAACTGGGCTATTTTTATATAAATAAAAATAGCGATAAATCATTATAAAATAATATTAGTGATATGAGATAATTTAAATTATATATATATGCGATAATTATTTGAAAAGACCGAGTTCAATCTCATTTCAAATAATTATGCGACGATTTAAATCGAAGATGTTGAAGACGGTGATTGAATACCGGCGATCTTCACATTGAATGGATGACTACAGATGTCCGGCATTGGGTAGCTCCCAATAAAGGGTTAAAGTGGTAGTTGTCTGGACGTACTTGTTGATTGTCCGGATAAGCGAGCACCTCTCTTCCGTATTGGACATACGGGACAAGGAATAAGGTGTCTCCGGTTTCGTTCAGACCCAGAACGGACTTGTAAATGGATATGTGTCTGACATTGGATTTCATTCCATGTAAATTGATATCTATCTAATATATATCTGCTTGGTTGCGGAGAATTTATTCTCTTGCTTAACACCCTTCTCTGAGACGCACGAGCTCAGAGGTTATATATTGGTAGTTATCAATCTCATGGCGTGGATTGTCAATGTGGCATGCCAAGATGCAAATGATCAAGGTTTTTGTTGAAAAGCAGAGCCTTGCAGTTGATGATCAAAGCACAGCCTATTTAGGCATAGCTTTGTGTACAGCGATACTTCACGAGCCTCACACCCCGGTAGGGGTCAAAAACGGGATAAGGGACCCAAGGAGTGCATATGTTTCTTTCTAGCTAGAAGTGGTATTAGGATTTTGCAAGCCCTGACATTTTACTTATATGGATGATGGATTACGAGGCCTTGGTTATATTGGTCGATAGTGACCAATTTATAAGTTCAATAGGACCGGGAAACGTGTGTTCAGGCATAACTAATCCACTAAAGTATTTATGGACTGGCATTGGAGGATTCAAGGGTTACCCATAGGTATGATCCTGAGACATTTGCTAGAGTGTCTCGAATCGGTAAGGAGATCGTCCCTAGCCTTGACTCATGATGGAAACCCAATTTCCAATACGACATTACGGTTTTGATTGTAAACCTATATATGACAACATAGTATTGGTAGTTATGCCGTCTAGGATTGATACATTTACTTTGAAGTATTTTATAATTGATTAGACACTAATAATAATATTAAAATATTATTTTCTATGTATCAAGCATGTTTGATCATTATAAGGTAAAACTCTATCCTCCAGTTTGCGTTGCATTGTGTGATGGGACTTGAGTCTTATAATGATTTCATTTTTCTAAAAAGCATTGCGTTGTTTTGAATAAAAATTTATTTATTTTATGCACTGGCAATCCAATGGAGTAAGCCCGTTCCGCGTTAGCGGCATGGTCATGTGATTAGCCATATTGTTAGATAAGTTAGGAAAGATTTCTCATACTAGTCCCACGACTGACTCGTAGTTTATTTCACTTTACAAACTCGGGTGTCCTCTTTTTCACATGGGCAGCCAAGTGACAGGTTCAGGTTATTATGGACATATGCTGGATTGGAGTATGCTTGTGGAAGGAAGACGAAGAACATTTTTATCTTTTATTTCTACTTTGAGACATTTAGACATCCTTTATCTATGATGTACTTGATGGAGTTTTAGACTTATTTCTATTTTCTGAGACTTTCTATATGCTAAGTTGTATCCTATAACTGTGCCACTCCGACGTTCTGATGTTGTGATGTTGATGACATTTCTATTTCCGCTGCAATGATTTATGTGTTATGTTATTATCTGAGATCTGTTGTTGTTGTAAATATGTTATATTCCAATGATTATCCTTGCTTTTGTACTACGAAAGTTCAGGGTTATCACATTAGTTATTCGGAAAGACTGGGTTTAACCCATTCTGAATAACTGTTACGAGGATTAAAAGACGACCATGAAGATGGTGTTTGAAGACTGAAGATCTTCACATCGTTTGGGCTATTGTTGATGTCTCACTTGGAAAGTACACCCAAGTAGAGGTAATAAATGATGATTGTACGAATGAACATGGAGATCGACCGGATATGCAAGGACCTCTCTCTTGTATTGGCCATATGGGATGAGGAATAAGGTGCCTCCGTGTTAGACCCAAAAGTGGTTCTAACACCCAAATTGATTTGAAACAAGATAAAATGAGATAGAAATAAAAATGAACACACAAGATTTATAGTGGTTCGGCGAACAAATGCCTACGTCCACTTATTCTTTACTATATTCAATAATTCAGTTGCAAATACAATGATAGATCCACTCACAACTCACTTTTGTTCACTCAATTGAAATAAACAAGAAATAAAAGATGATTTGGATTTTCCGGGAGTAATGGAGTTCGGATGTTGGAGGTGATTGAATTCTTTAAGTGCTGAAAAAAGATCCTTCTCTTTGTCTCCAGATGGGGTATTTATAGATGTGAATTTGCCTGAGATTCAATCCGGGTCGGACCACGTGTTATCCATCGCACTCTCTTCGGGTTCGGATGAACTATCAAGCTGACAACACATCAAAGAGATGAACGTTAGGGGTAGGAATCAGTCATAGCCGGTCCGGTTTTCCAGGCGATATTACAGGAGATTAACCTGGATCATGGGTGCGGGTCGGAGGCGTGCAGGTTGGGGGTTCAGATCGGAATACCCGATCCGAACCGGAGTGGCTTGGACGTCTCTCCTTCTCTAACCTACTCCGCTCCGCTCCAGCGTCGTGGCAAGCAGATGGCTTTCCGATCCATTTGAGGTTTATTTGCCTTCCGATCCGATTGGATATGGTTTGCCAATCTGTCCAGTAAGAGAAAACCGATCCGAACAGGGAACTCTATCCGATCCGAACCAATATGCTGCTATCAATCTGAATTGTGGTGTTTTCTTCCAATCCGAACCGAAGTCTTATAACTTAAAATACTCTTCAATGGTTGGTTTCTTGACTTTGTGTTGCCTAGTTCACAAAGTAGGCTAACATTTTGCCCCCTCAAAGGATGCTTCTGTTGTACAAAGCGTGCTTTGATGTTGTTTAAATGCTAGTTCTTGAATCAGAACAGTCAGGAGTAATGCACAGATTTCCATTCGGTTCGGCATCCGACCCGAGCACATTTTCTTCATTTCTGAGCAAATTTGGGAATTCTTCTCGCCATGTAATGCTTCTTGCAGGTATGCTCTTCCTTTATTCTCCTTCTCTTCAATTCGAGTCGGATGATAAATTAACGTGTGAAATTTGCTCGGTTCGGATTCCGATCCGAAGCGTTTTCGTGGATTTGGTTCTTAGACATTGGGCCTTCAGGGAGAGTTGTGCTTCTGGCCTTCACTCCGGTCCGAGCGGGTGAGAAAGAATAGGAATACGAGGAGTCAACATTACCCCTTATATAAACTCACCACCGTCTTCTTTCTTTTCTTCTTCTTTTCCACCGCCGCTTCCAAACCTAGCATTGAAAACGTCAGAAACTCCAATATCTTGAAATCATTCGTTGTAGATTTCTCAAATCGAACATATAGGTAGCTTTTTAATCTCGAATAACTTCGTTGCATCTGTACTTGATTTCAATTCGCGGTTGACTGGGATGGCTTAGCCACGAGGCTCTACTTGAACTCCACGTCGTTACTGGTGGATCCGCCATCGCTTCGAGGCGTTGCGATGCTGGAGAGGGCAAACAATTGTCCTTAACGGTAGCTTTGGCGATGGAACAGGTTTGTTTGCGAGTAGGGGGGAAAGAGGAAGAAGATGAGGAGCGTGATGACAAATTGGAGCTGGTTCGGGCAGAAGACGAAGGAGCAAAAAGGAAGGAGAAGGAAAGGGGATCGGTTCGGGTTTCGTACTTTAGAAAGACGGGAAGGAAAGAAAACGTCGGTTCGGGTCGGAGAAGTGAACGGGATAAGAGGTTGAAATAAATGGATCGGTTGAGTGGTGCTAGTTCGGTTCGGATCAGGTCACCCGATCCGATCAGATCAGTCCTGCTTCCGAACCCATCGTTTCTCTTGTCTTGAACTAACCTTGCCTTACTGAAGCACCCGAACCGACTGTTATCTGTATTTGTATTGAGCCAGTCATCATATGCATATCCGAACCGAACCGAACGTATCAAATTTGGCACATAAAGACTACCCAACTAATTCAACTAACACTTACTCTAGACGAATATGCTTCGCGGACAGTTAGGATAGTGCCTTGTGAACATAAACGAGAATTAAGAACAACTCTGACTATCACCTTCTCTTTAAAGCTTCGTCTTACATTGCTGTGCTTTTATTTTGTATTTCCCACATTTGCTGCACACACTTTAGTTCACACACATACACAAAAGGGGGGACACGGGATAATTTACTCTAATTCGTGCTATTGCTTCTTCAATAGTTCCATGACAATGAGGCCCAGACGCTCTTCTCGTCTAGCTGAGAGGAAAGAAGCTCCGGAAACTTCCAACAAAGCCACTCTTGAGGATATATCTTCTTCATCTGACCCAGAATGGGACAGTGAGGGTCCGGATTACGGAGTTGGTCATCGGGAAAGCGACGAAATGTCTTCAGAAAATGAAGTTTCCCTAGGCTTTGAGGAGGAAGGAGGGATTGGTGACAATCGAGCACCCGATGAATTTGACTCAGCCACTATATTGGAGTCACCTCCAGATTCCGTAGAATCGACAATTGACAACGACCGACTTGTAAGAATTTGCTTGAAGTATGGAATAATGAAAAGGGACACCCTAGTGCCCTCACGCTCTGACCGTCCCCACAACCCTCCAGAAGGATATATGACGGTTACTCGACTGATGTGCATGGTTGGCGCCATTCCTCCATTCTCGCCTTTCATCGTTGACTTCTTAAGACAAATGCGGATTGCCCCCATGCAGTTGCATCCCAATTCATATGCCTATCTGCATACCTTATTCATAGCATATCGTGAAATTCTAGGCGTAGAGCTCACGTTCGACGATGTTCATTTCTTCTATAATTTCAAACATCGGACTAGAGAAACTCCATCTTTCTGTTACTTTGAATCAGTCCCAAAAAGGAAGATAATCTCTACGCCATTTAGCAGCAAAGCTGGAGATTCCAGACTAGAGTGGTTCTATATAAAGCAACAGTCTGGATGCGCCAGGAGATGGACAAAATCAAGTAAAGCACTGATTTTCTGAACCCGGACTCTATACACTTGAATCATCACTCTGACCTGTTTTCCTTTTTTGTTTGCAGTTGACAATCCCAAACAGATATCAGACCAGGCGTTCTTTGATCGGATGCACCGTCTTCTTAATGGCGATCAAAAATTCCTAACTATCGACGAGGTCCTTAAAGATGAATACCTTCATTTTCACGGGCTGCTATCCGTTTTCCGTAGCATCGGTCATGGGACGGTCCCCTATGCATACATTCCTCTAGTGGAAACAGTTCCAGAGATAGGAGAAGGCTCGGGAATTCCTGCAGCTCCTCTTCAAACTTCACCTTCTCCCTCTTCCACACAAGATGACGAACTGGCTAATCTGGCCGAAAAACATCGTGAAGGGTATATTGCCCCCGAGGAGACTACTTCTCCAGACAAGTCAAAGTCTTTCCAAGAGTCGCCACTTCGCGCTTCCGAAGGGGATGTTCCTAGCACCGACGAGCACATATTTCAGGGTTTGGGGGATCTCCCCTTACCTGAGACTATATATACTTCGGAAGATTTCAGGAAGGACCCTTTAGTCTTCACTTCTTCTGAAGAAACTACTCCTGCTAAGGCCAAAGAGCCGGCCCGCACCAGTCTAGCTTCAGACTCGGGTTGGTTGGGGGGACACACACACCACTTAGGATGCACTTCACACCACAGCATTAGCATTCATTGCACCTCTTTCTCCATGAATCCATTTATTCTAAACTTCGCTTATTTTATCGTGCAGGTACAATGTCTCGGTCCTATTACGATATAAGAAAGCTTCGTCGCAGCATGTCCAATCCTCCTCAGGATGTCGAGTATGATCGCCGGGATGACCGTGGTAGGGAGGAAAGAAGACCCTATGATCCCTATCGATCTCGACCCTCATGCTCCCGCTCACCAGTTCGACCGGAACAAGAGAAATACAAAAGCTATCAAGGTCGTAGGGAGGAGGATAGACCACAATCTAGGGATTCCACTTCCTCCCATGAAAAGCGGAGTAGAGAGAAAACTCCTCCAAAGGAAACTGGGTCTCGAAGTAAGTAAAAAGTCCCTGCTACTAAACGACCTAGGACAGACAAGGGTTCTACAGAATCTTCTTCAGGAAGGGACACCGAACTAACAATCCTTGCTCCTCCTCCACCAGATGCGGGAACCGCAGTAAGGCTGGCATATTTAAAGGAGCAATTTCCCGAGCACTACTTCGAGACTCTGACCTTTCTACCTACCCTTGAACCTATTTCTTCTAATTGGGCAGAGGAGGCCAAGGCAAAAATCGATTTGGTGGAAAAACAATATACCGAGATGTTCAAGTATTCTCGCAATCTTTCCAAAATCATCCGCACTCTAATGACAAATGCTGACTCAATGCAAAAAACCGCGGAGGAGGATGCTAAGGCCTTAAAAACCTTAGGAAAGGACCTAGAAGACACTCAAGCCCAACTAGCTGTTGCTCAAAAGAACGCTTCTAATTTCAAACAACAATTTGAGGACATGCAAAAGCGTTATCATGACTTACTTGAGTCCCACACTCAGAAGCGTTCTGAGTTGAAGAAGCAAGCTGACGAGGCCAAATCAGAGGCTGCTAAGACACGCCTTGCTTATGCTGAGCTTGAGCAGAAAAACGCCGAGTTAGCGAAAAGGAGTGCTGAGTTAGAAAAGAAAAACGCAGACTTGGCTTCAAAATTGTTGGAGGCAGAAAACAGGGCTGCTCTGGCTGAGGGCAATGTGGAATGCACTATTAAATCTGCGGAGGAAACCCGCAAACAACTATCAGAGGCGGAGGCTGATATTCAGGGCTTCGGCGAGCTAATGATAGAATTCTTCGCGCACATTATTCGTCGTCGAAACATTTCCTGGATCGAGGACTATCCATCCACTCTGGTTCAAGTGTGGAATCAAATCGTCGAGTGGGAAAAAGAAGAACTTAAGGTCGATTCCCTTGACGAAGATAAGCTAATGGAGAAATACTTGAGAGACGACGAACCGGAGCGCCTAGCTGAAGGGCGCCGTCTAATTGCTGAGGCCATGGAAGAAGAGAGGCGGAAGTCTAAACAGAAAACCATTCCTGAAGCTGGCTCCTCTTCTTCTGCTCCTGTAACTCCCGAAGTAGAAGGGTATGATCCCGAAAACCCGGGAATTCCCCGAACAACTTTGCTATCTCCCATTCCCGAGATAACTCCAGAGGTAGTAGTCACCCCCGCTGAAAAGTCTTCAGAAGGTATCCCTATCTTTTCTCCTCAATTTGCCAAGGCTACTACTACCTTTGGCTACATGATCGAACGCTCAATGATAAATCCTTTGCTTTCGCCTGAGTTGATAACCGATGTTTCTCATTCTGTAGGCGTTGAATCATCCGCAAAGACAGATGTGGCTCAAGGAGCTACCGCTGGGACAAAGCCCGCAGAGGGGACCAAACAAGGAGAAGACAAGGCTTCTTCTATAGACTTGGGAGAAGGAAATGAACCGACTAAGGTCACCACTCCCCATGATGAAGAAATGATCGCAGCTTTAAAAGACGACGGAGGAGACGAAGGGCACGATGAGGAACCGGAGGTTGCAATAACTGGGGAATCGAAAAGCGCCGATGACGTTACCTTGGCGGCCATGAAGGCCGATCAAGACAAGCGCTTGCAATTAAAGGCCGAAGAACTAGACCCTGAGGTCCTCAAGCCCCTCGCAGTTGTGGATGCAGGTTCAAGGTTAGTTGTTAAGCTCTCAACTAGATCTATTACCGAAGAACTTGCTAAAAAATCTTCTCTTGATTCCAGTGTCCCGCCCTCCGGGAAGAAGTCTACTGGCTCCAGTACCGCATCTTTAGGAAAAAAGAAATCGAAACGAATCTTGACTGAAGCTGAGAAGGAAGCAAAGGATGCGGAAAAAGCCGCCAAGAAATCGAAGGCTCATTCCAAACCCAAATAGTGGGTTCCCATGTATCTTTTTAGCATTTTTGTGAACCAATAACTGCTGCTACAAAAGCAGCTCCTGCACTTTCTTCTTTAGTTATTTCCCTGTACAAATTCATTCATTTGTAAATAAAAATAATTCACTTTTTGCAATGTTTATTTGTCAGTAGTTCTGCACTTATGTAAAAAATACATGTCTATAGTTATGAAACAAAGTTGTGGAGGGGGGAAATATGTGTATGTATATGTGTTCCCAGTCAATTTCCATAAGTTATTCAATGCTTAACCATGCAATCTGAATGCTCCCGATTCTCTAATGGGATAGCATTTCCCGTGTCATCAATACCTGTTGTTTTTCCTGGCATTTCTTTTATACTCTCTCTCATTCTCTTGAGAGTTAGAGTTCGAGTTCAGTTATTTGTTTATTCCCCGGTCGTTCAACGGGAAAAGATTTCTTTCTCGGCGCTCGGTCGGAGACGCCTTTATACTCTCTTTCTCTCTGGAAAGTTAGAGTTCGGAGTTGAATCTCTTTCTCAGCGCTCAGTCGGAGACGCTTTTATGCTCTCTCTCTTTCTCTGGAGAGTTAGAGTCAAGAATAGAATTTCTTTTTCAGCGCTCAGTCTGAGACGCTTTTATACTCTCTCTCTTTCTCTGGAGAGTTAGAGTTAGAATGTCGCTTTCTCATTCTTTTACGTCTTATTGCACAAATAATCATTGTGCTTCTTTTTATGTCCAAACTGTTTTCAACCTTTTTTTTAGGCTCTGAGTTATCCTGTATTTTATAATCACAACAGAACAACTAATGAATGTCAATGCATAAAAGTAAATAACACACAATATTTTTATAGTGGTTCAGCTAAGTCGTAGCCTACGTCCACTTTATAGTCCTTTATTCATATCATCAGATTTTCCCAAGGCAAAGCATGTCTGGTTACAGAATCCACAGTAAAAATAACAAAAAATGTAGCATTTCTAATCCAAATATCGCATTAAGTGTTGGGCATTCCATGCTCGAGGAACTTCTTCGCCATCTACGGTCGTTAACTTGAAGGTTCCTTTTTCAAGTTTCCGTTGGATGACAAAGGGTCCTTCCCATTTTGGGCCGAGGTGAGGAAGGGATGGAAAAACTCTCTTTAGCACCAAATCTGCTGGTTCAAAAGTTCTGAGACGAACTTTTTTATCATAATAGCGTGCCATCTGACGCCGATGTCTCGCTGCACGCAAGTCTGCTTCGTCCCTTTTCTCTTCGATTTCATCAAGAGACTCAAGTAAAAGTGCCCGATTCGTCATCGGGTCATAATACGTCACCCTGTGGGAAGGAACTTCCAGTTCAACTGGAATTACTGCTTCTGAGCCAAAGGAGAGAGAGAAAGGGGTATGACCGGTAGCCGTTTTAAACGTTGTTCGATATGCCCACAAGGCTAGGGGCAATTCATCAACCCATTTTGCCTTTGCACGCTCTAATCGCTTCTTGAGGATGGATTTTATTACCTTGTTTATCGCCTCTACTTGCCCATTAGATTGTGGATAGGCAACTGCAGTATATCGTTTGTCTATCTTATATTTCTGGCAAAAATTTCTGAATTCAGTGCTATCAAATTGGGTCCCGTTGTCAGTAACAATCGTCCTTGGGATTCCGAATCGGCATATAATATTTCTGACCACAAAACTTATCACCTTTCTTGTGGTGATCTTAGTCAAGGGCTCAGCTTCCACCCACTTTGTGAAATAATCCACGGCTACTATGGCATACTTAGCCCCTCCTTTAGCAATCGGTAAAACTCCAATGATATCGATTCCCCATGTGGCAAATGGCCAAGGACTCACCATCGATTTAAGCTGGGTTGACGGTGCCCTGGGGATTTTGGCGAATCTCTGGCACTTATCGCAGCGTCGTGAATAATCAGCTGCATCTTTGTTGATCGTAGGCCAGAAGTATCCGTACCGCAATATTTTCTTTGCTAAAGTTTGACCTCCTGTATGATCTCCACACTCACCTTCGTGCACTTCTCTCAGTACACGCTTGATGTCGTCGTGTGCGATACATCGTAACAGGGGCATAGAAAATCCTTGTCTATAGAGAGTATCGTCTTGCATAACATATCTGGCAGCTTTGCGAACTACAGCTCTTTTCTCACTTTTCTTCGATGGGAGTGTCCCATTCTTAAGAAAACTCTTGATTGGAGTCATCCATGACTCCTTCTCTGATTCTGCTTCAAGAACGAATTCAATTTCCATTGACTCAAAGCTTGGCGACTCCAACGTTTCAATTGGAATTACCTCAGTCTCTTCTGGATTGTCAGAACTAGCCAATTTTGCTAGTCTATCCGCTTTCTGGTTTTCTACTCTGGGAATATGTGTTATGTTGTACCGCTCTAAGCTATTTAATAGCTCTTTCACTTTCTTGAGGTAAGCGACAAGTCGAGGTCCTCGAGCCGCGAATTCCTCTCGCACTTGACAAACAACAATCTTGGAGTCACAAAATATGTCCATCGTTTTTACTCCGAGGTCTTTAGCGAGTTTCAGCCCGGCAATCAGGGCTTCATACTCAGAGTCATTGTTTGTTGCCGAAAATTCTAATCGCAGGGCGTAATATAACGACCGTCCCTCGGGAGTGACTAAGACAATTCCAGCTCCGGATCTTCGGTCATTTTTAGCTCCATCTGTATATAATTTCCACGGATTCATCTCTAGCTTATCCTCGGATTTGACCACTCGGTCATTGATTATTTCTTCCTCTGGAATGGTGAACTCCGCAATAAAGTCTGCTAGAGCTTGCCCCCTGATTGACTTTCGTGGTTGAAAATTCAAATCAAACTGGCTTAGTTCTATGTTCCATTTAATCAACCTTCCCGACGCTTCGGGTCTCTGCAACACCTGTCTTAACGGCTGATCGGTGTATATGGTTATTGGATGGGCTTGGAAGTAGTGACGAAGTTTTCGGGATGCAATCAGGAGGCTGTAAGCAAGCTTCTCGATCTTTGGGTAGTTGCGCTCTGCCGCTGCTAATTTCTTACTCACATAGTATACTGGCCTTTGTACTTTGTCTTCTTCTCGAACCAGGGCTGTGCTGACAGCGTGAGCCGAGACTGCTAGATAAACAAATAGTTCTTCGTGATCTACGGGCTTTGATAAGATTGGCGGTTTCTCTAACAGCTCTAACAGATTTTGAAAGGCCTCGACACAATCGGGAGTCCACTGGAAGTTCTTCTTTCCCCTTTTTATCAAATCAAAAAACGGAACACATTTATCGGTGGCTTTGGAGATGAATCTACTCAGCGCCGCTACCTTCCCTGCCAGACTTTGGACGTCTTTAATTCTCCTTGGTTCTTCGATATTTCTAATCGCCGCTATCTGGCTAGGGTTGATCTCAATTCCTCGGGAACTCACAATGAAGCCAAGGAACTTTCCCGACGCCACTCCAAATGAACATTTTAAAGGATTCAATTTCATACGGTATTTTCGCAAGATACCAAACATTTCCGCTAAGTCTTGCGTATGACTGGAAGACTGCTTTGATTTAACAAGCATATCGTCCACATAAACTTCCATAGTTTTTCCTATTTGATCATAAAACATTCTATTTACCAACCGCTGATAAGTAGCTCCAGCGTTTTTTAATCCGAATGGCATTACAACATAACAATATAACCCCAAATTCGTAATGAAACTTGTATGCTCTTGGTCTGGTACATGCATAGGAATTTGATTGTATCCAGAGTATGCATCCATGAAAGAGAGAAGTTCATGACCTGCTGTCGAGTCTACAAGCTGGTCAATCCTGGGAAGTGGGAAACTATCTTTTGGGCAAGCCTTATTTAAATCTGAAAAGTCAATACAAGTTCGCCACTTTCCGTTTGGCTTCTTTACCAAGACAGGATTCGATATCCAGTCGGGATAAGTCGAATCTCGAATAAATCCATTTTGCTTCAATTTCTCTACTTCCTCTTTGAGAGCAGCCGACCTCTCTGGGCCCAGCATGCGTCTCTTTTGCTTCACAGGCGGATGCTTCGGATTTACATTCAATTTGTGGCTGATAATGGAAGGCGATATCCCACACATGTCAGCATGGGTCCAAGCGAACACATCTAAGTTTGCCTTCAAGAAGTCCGTCAGCTCTTCAGCACGACGTGGATCCAATTGGGAACCAATCTTCAAAACTTTCGTCGGATCAGCTTTATCAACAGGAATTTCCACTGTCGCTTCATTAGGAGTTGCATTCCTAGCCTCTGGTTCCTCGTCTTTTCTAGGATCCAGGTCTTCAGGCGTTCCTTTGGGCAACTCCCTTGGGTTCAATCTCTCTAATTGCTATGCCGAGTCCCCCTTTGAGGGAGATGAGGCATCCTTACTCTCAACATTAACTCCTTTCATCAACATCTTCAGTTCGGCCACATAGCAGGCCCGTCCAGAAACCTGATCCCCTCTTATTACTCCAGTCCCGGCTTCGGTTGGGAACTTTAGTAACAAGCACCAAGGGGCGATACAAACTCTAAATTCAGCGAGGGCAGGTCTCCCTAAAAATGCGTTATATGGCGAATCTACGTCCAATACTACGAACTGAAGCATTCGCACTCTTCTTCGTTCCCCTTGCCCTAGGGTCACGGGCAACTCTATATATCCCATGGGAGCTGTCGTCGCTCCGTTGAAGCCTCTAATCCATCCTTCACAAGGTTTCAGATCTTCGGGCTCAAGCTTCATCTGATCAAATGACTTCTTGAACAAAATATTAACGGAACTTCCGTTGTCTACTAATACCTTATGGACCAAGGCCGGCCCAATGGTGGTAGTAATAACCAACGGATCATTGGTGGGAGATTGTATCCCCGTGTTGTCTCGGCTGCGAAATACCACGTCATCGAACATGGTTTTTTGTTGTTTTATAGGGGTGACATCTTCCAAATCGTCACCTTCATTCACATCTAGATGCTTGGCAGCATTCACATATTGGTCCATTGACCTAAAACTTCGGATTGCCGGGTGAGGTCCGCCTACTATGGAGTTGATGACAATTCCTTTACCTTTCTGCTGCGTGGTAGGCTTAGGAGCAGGTAGGATCTGTTTTGGAGCCTGCTCTCCTTGCCCCCTGTCCCTCGGGGCAACTTTGTACTCATCCAACTTTCCTTCACGCAGCAGCTTTTCAATTACATCCCTCAAATGCCGACATTCATTGGTCGAATGTCCATGTGTTCCGTGAAACAAGCAAAATTTCCCTGTCGCTATTTCTTTCTCGGTCGAATCACGAGGTGGCGGTCTTTTGTACTGCAACACATTGTACGTATCCAGGTAAATATTTTCTAGGGTGTCATTCAATGGTGTATAGTTCTCGTAATTCTGGAATCGGGGCCTTTTGTTAGGGTCACTTCCCCTATTTCTGTTTCTTCTGTTACCGTTCGAATTACGGTTGTTGTTGCTTCCCCCATTTCCAGTATTGCTGTTTCCACCCTTGTTTCCTACATTTACTTCAACCTTGCCAGAACTTTCCCCAGACTGCTTCACGGCAATGTTACTCTGCACATTCTCCTTTGAAGCTGTCTCAGACTTTCTCTTTCGGTTTGCCCTAGCTTCCTCTCGTCTTAGATAAATATCGGCTTTTTCGTAGAATATCGCCCTTGTGGGGGGTGTCTTCCCAGAAAGGTAGTCTCCAAACTCAGATTCGGGATCAACTCCTTCCTTCAATGCCATCAGAATAGTGGGTTCGTGCGGGTCACTGACCTCAGTTACGGCTTGGTTAAAATGATCAAGATATGCCCTTAAAGATTCTCCTGGTGCCTGTTTGATTCTTGACAATTCAATAACACTCTTGGACTTTCGGGCATGTAGTCGGAACTGGTTCATGAAACGCTCGCTTAGTTCTTTGTAATTAGAAATTGAATGAGGAGGAAGTCGGGTAAACCAGAATAATGCCACATCTTCTAGGTAGATTGGGAATGCTTTGCACTTCACTTCATCAGGGGCAGCAGCGGCGTTCATGAGCCACGAATACCGCATCAAATGCTGTCCCGGATCAGTCCTTCCGTTATATTTGTCCATCTGTGGCAGGTTAAAGCGTCGGGGAAACTGGAAGTCTAGGATATCGTCAGTGAACGGAGTATGGCTTCGCTCAATGCCATAGTCTTCATTTGTATAATTCCGGCTCTCGGACATAATTCGGCGAACCATTGCCTGTACATCGGCACTAGTTAGGGGCTGCTCAGGTTCCCTGGCCCTATTATCCGAGTTCCTTCTGGGCTCTTGCTCAGGAGATGCCCTTCTTCTTCGAGCTGCCTCTGCCCGATTCCGTTCCCTGTGTTCCCGGTCGATCTCGGGAAGAGGGGACTGGAGTCTTTGCCCCCGAGTGGGGTCATCGTTTCCTAATGCTCGTGCGATATCCTCGCGAGATCCTAAAGATCCAAATGTTAGCTGCTCCACGTTCTGAGGTCGTTCGAGTGGCCTTCGTTCACGGGGCCTCTCTTCCTCGGAAGATGAAGATTGATCTACGGGTGTGTGACGAACCGGTGATGGAGTTCTCTGTCGACGGAGCTCATTGATCTCCCGACTCATGAGCCTCATATTTTCCTGCATCATGAGATTAGTGCGCTCATGAACTCTCATAGCTTCCCTTGTGCTCTCAAGCATGTCAAGCAAGCGCGAAAAATCTCCTTGAGTGATGGGCGCAGATGGATTGACCTGATCTCCAACCCTGGCTGCTGGAATTGGAGCATTCGTAGGGACTCGAGTAGAGGTTCCAGCTTCACCTAGCATCGGGTCGGGTCGGAGTGTAACAACCCGAAAATCTGGGCCAGTTTAAAATTTTTATTTTGGCCATTTTAGCGAAGTTTTAATATTCAAAATGAATTATTTTAAATAATATCGTCGAAAAATTTATTTTGAATAGAATTCGAACGAATATATTTATATACGTCGTCGTTAGAATATATAATAATTATATATAATTATAAAAGGAATAGAAAATGGCGCGGTAGTTCGATAATTCGATTTCAAACTTCAATTGAATGTACCGGGTGCAAATCAATCTGGATTTTAGTGAAACCAAAAACAATAGGATCTAATTGATGATATCTTGTCAACGAATCCGAAAAATCGAGATTTCATACTGAGAATCAAAAGATATGTCCAGTTGAAAATTCTGAATAGTCGCTATGGAATTCAGGCCCTTAAAAATGGACATTTTGCAAATGACCTCGGATTTCGACGAAACCACTTTTGTTGGGTCCGTGATGTCAAGTTATTGCTAGGATTCAAATTTCATAATTTTTCGAATCAATATGTGAGCGTGGCAAAGGAAAACGCGTTTGACCAGTTTCAGTTGATTTTAATCGACTGGAAAATGGCCATTTTTCTAACGGTCTCAGAATTCGACGAAACTTGTTTTGTTAGGACCGTATCGTCAATACGAAGCTAGAAAATATTTTTCTGCAATTTTTAGAGTTAGTATGCGACCCCGGTAATTTGAAATGCGCGTTTAAATTCAATATAGTGATTTAAATGTAAATTTAACGGAAACTGATTGTAACAGCCGAATCAGCTGACGATACATATCCCATTGTGTTCAGAATGGGGGTAAAACGCTATGGACGACAGGCGGTGGGCCTCGTTTCGAGGTCGTATGTGAAAGTCAACTCTTTAGGATAAAATAAATAAATTAATAAATAAAAAAATAAAAAAAAAGAGAAAACGAAGATCGAAGGAGGAGCAGGCGCGCCCCCTCCTTCCACTGGCGACCGATCGCCTCTTTCGCCCCCCCCCCCCCCCTCCGAAGGCGGCGCCGCCCCAGTCCCTTTCTCCTCCTCCCCCTCCTAAAACGCGCGAGACCCCCCCAATCCTCCACCGCAACCCATCGCGAGGCAAAGCACCCAAACCCGCCACTCTGTTGAACCCCGCGCTCAGCACTCCGCCCCCCCCCCCCCCGACCTTCGATGAAGCCGCACAGCCCCTGTAAGTTTATTTTTTCTTTTTTTACTTATTTATTTTATTTTTATTTTGTAGTAGTAATGTAAAAACTGATTTTTTAAAAGAAGTATATAAAAAATTGATTTTTGTTTTAGAAATATAAACTGGTTTTTAAAGGAAATATATAAACTGATTTTTCTATGCATTTAAAACCTGATTTTGTTTAAGAGAAAAAGTTTTAAACTTTAAATAGAAAAAGGTTTGAAATTTAAAAGGAAAAAGTTTTAAATTAAAAATAGAAGGAGGTTAGAAATTTACAAACTAAAAATTCGATTTTTATATATTGAACTTTGAACTAAAAATTCGATTTTTATATATTGAATTTTGAACTAAAAATTCGATTTTTATATATTGAACTTTGAACTAAAAATTCGATTTTTATATATTGAATTTTGAACTAAAAATTCGATTTTTATATATTGAACTTTGAACTAAAAATTCGATTTTTATATATTGAACTTTGAACTAAAAATTCGATTTTTATATATTGAACTTTGAACTAAAAATTCGATTTTTATATATTGAACTTTGAACTAAAAATTCGATTTTTATATATTGAACTTTGAACTAAAAATTCGATTTTTATATATTGAACTTTGAACTAAAAATTCGATTTTTATAATTCGATTTTTATATATTGAACTTTGAAATAAAAATTCGATTTTTATATATTGAATAGCGAAGTAAAAATTCGATTTTTACATATGTAGTGAAAGCGGACAACGAAGGTGACAAAAATGCGATAGCGATGAAGATTTCTATCAATGAAGAGCCGTGGAGCTAGGATAGCTATATGTGAGAATTTCTCACCTTTCAATTTCATTTTCTATTTATATATATACTAGGATGCAGACGGTGCTTAGTAGCACCCGACACAATTGTCCACAGACCATGGACTTGTTTGTTTGGTTGCATAGATTAGTTGAATTATTTGTTTGGATTGAATTGTTTGGTGAGGTGAAATTGATTTGATTGATGTGTGAATGGCGTGGGCCTTCACTAGACCGGGGATAAGGCTAGGCCTTGTCCCGTTTCTAGTATCGTGCCGTTATGCCGCCGAAATTTTCTAAAATATGTTAGAAAATAAAAATATCATTTTATTGTATAAATGAATTGAATAGAAATTCATAGGTTGAAATAAAATGTTTTATCGTTAAAAATATAATTTTTAACGTGAATGTGAATAAATGAATAGTTATAAACAAATCGGCCGATTTGTTTGTATATACACTGATTTGACTGATATTGATTGGGTCGATAAATTTCACACATCGCCCAACTGCACAAATAAAATCTGTGTTTGATTGTTTGAAACCCCACACGGGTGTTGGGATGAAATTTGAAGTTCACTCATCCTGATTGATTAAATATGTCGATCGATTGATTGACAGGCTGTTATAAGCGTTAGATATCTATATTTGATGCTTATACAGTGTAGTGCACTTTGGTTGATGGTTGATTATTTTTCAATGCTATTATGCATGTGTTGTATGAAAATCCATATAATTAACTTTATATGGTAATTGATTGGGCCTCATTCCAGTTTTAGAATAGAAATATTTGAAATAGAAATATTCGAAATGGAATATTTGAAAATATCAATATATGAAGCCGTGTTGATTAGATTGACGCCATTTTGACGTGAACGATATTTATATCGATTTTATTCATTATAAAATGAATATTGAAAAGTAATCTCGGAATCGACGATTTCGAAATGAATTGAATTGAAAACGATTTCGAAATGAATTGAATTGAAAACGATTTCGAAATGAATTGAATTGAAAACGATTTCGAAATGAATTGAATTGAAAACGAATTCAAATGGAATTGAAAGCGAATTGAAATGAATTCAAATTGAATTGAAATTCGAATTGAATAGAAATGAATTTTAAAACGAATTTATAAAGAAGAATTCAATTTTGCTTTGAATTGAAATAGAAGTTGAAATAGAATTTGAAACGAATTTAAAACTATTTATATAATTCGTTTTAAATAGAAATCGACGAAATATATATTATATATATTATATATAATATAATGGCCTGAATAGAACGCGCCGCGTCGCGGCAGTTCGCGAATTTCGACCATTTATTTCGAACGGATATTACGGGAGATCCGACCGTCGGATTCTCCTAAAACCGGAACCGTTGGGTTCGTATCGAAAAGAGCTTTCTAACGAATATTAGAAATTAGAAATCTAACGGTTGGATTTGGAATTATGTCCAAATCAAATTCGAAAAAGGTCGCTGTAAGTGCAGTTCGATGGCCGTTGATGGAAATCGACTGTACGGGCCTTGATAAAATTATTAAAAATAGTAATAATTTATGTAAAATCATAAGAAATGATTTGTGAAGATTTGGGATGAAAAACTCCATATTTGAAAAGATAAAAATAGATTTTTATCGAAATGAACTAGTTTTGAACTAGAATTATAATTCTATTTATTTTTAAATAAATAAATTGAATTCGAAAAGGGTTTTGAAAATAACCAAAATTTCCAATGATTGCATTGGAGTGGATTGGAATCGAAATTGTCTTCGGAATATTTCGATGTTGGAATTCGTGATTATACAGGTGTTGTTATGGAAATTTGAAAGATATATTTTTATATCGTTATTTCCACTACGACATTTGTTGATCGTAGAATTTGATATTGAATATAGGCCGATATATTTTCTATTCAGAGCCTTGTGTTTAATATCGAATGTGATTTGGGTTTGTCGTGAATGGTGTCTTCACTAACACTGTTCTTGAACCCAGTTGAGAAAAGATTAAATCTTTTTATTTAGATTTAATGAAGTGTACCAATTAAATGATATTTAATTGGAATTGAATTGATATTGATTTTTGGGTTTATCGTGAACAGTGTTTTAAATAACACTTGTTCTTTAACCCGATAATTAATGAATGTGATTTTGGGTTTATCGTGAACCGTGTTTTAAATGACACTGATTCTTTAACCCAGTTAACGATTAAAACTGAGTGGAGTTTTAATGAATCTTTAATTAGATTGAAATGGTCGAAAATGGAGTATCACCAGTTTTGCTCCAGGCGATAGTTAAATCTTTAATTAGATTTGAACGTGAAATGGTAATTGAATTTACCGATAACACTGTGGTGTTAAATATGAAGTATTACCAGTTTTACTTCATGGGATGAATAGGTTGGGATTGGGAAATTAAAACAAATGATTACTTCGGTAAGGTTCGCTAATCCCGACTAGTTTGAATTGATATTCAAAAGTAGATTAAAGCATAAATTCAAGAATTTATCTTTGATAAAATTAATGGGAACCCTTCTCTATGAATGCGAAATTTAGAAACTAACTGTCGGTTAGCCAAGCAGAATGGTTTTCTGGATATTGATCTGATGTTGGTTTCGGCCTTCGGGGTTAATATTTGGGGAATTATTCTTTTGATTAATTTACGGTTAGTGACTAATGAATTGGAATGAGGCGTATGTTGTGTTTGTGTAACACTTTTATAATATATACGCGAGTTATTCGGAAAGACCGGGTTTATCCCATTCTGAATAACTGATACGACGATAAGTCGAAGATGAAGACGATGGTCGAAGACCGGAGGTCTTCACGTCGTTTGGGGTAATTACTGATGATCTTGATTGGGCTGTACACCCAAGAAGATGGAAACAGTTAGTGATCGTCCAGACGTACTTGGAGATCGATGGATATGCGGGGTACTAGGTGCCTCCGGTTTCGTTCAGACCCAGGACGGACTTGTAAATGGACTGTGTGTCTGACATCGGATTTCATTCTGTGTGACTGATATCGGTTGCATAGGATGGTTTGCCTGTGTGGCATGCTAAGATGCAAATGATCAAGGCTTCTGTTGAAAAGCAAAGTCTTGTGGTGATGATCAAAGCACGGCCTTTGTGGCGTAGCTTTGTGTAACGTTTACCTCGCGTGTTTCACACCCGGTATGAACCAAAAACGGGAGAGGACGTCAGGGAGGGCATGTGTTTCTTTCTAGCTAAAAAGTGGCGTCAGTGGTTTTACACGCCCTGACGAGTTTGACTTATGTGGTTGTTGCTGTTGCGAGGCGCCTCAGATTGATCGGTCGTTCTCGAACCGATGGAGTCATTTAGTTGGCTCGTTTACGCCCCATAGGGCGGGGAAACGCATGTTCAGGCATTTTAATCCACTCCGTGTGGACCGGCCCTGACGATCCAAGGGTCACTCGAGCTCTGATCCTGAGGGGCGGGCTAGAGCGTCTCGAATCGGTGGAGGACTATCTTTTGCCTCGGTTCATAGATGGAAATCCAATTTCCAAATACGTGACATTTGCGGTTTTATTTGTAAACCTATATATGGCGACATGATATATGGTACCCATGCCGCCTATGATTGATACTTATGATTTGAAGTTGTTATATACACTATGCACTTATAATAGTATCAAATGATTTGTTTTAAACGTATCAAGCATTCTTTGGCTGTTATAAGGGAAAACCCTATCCCCCGGCTTGCGTTGCATTGTGTGATAGGACCTGGGTCTTATAACAGCTTCATCTTCTTTATTTAGCATTGCGCTGTTGTTTTATGCACTGGTATTCTTGGGAGGAAACCCGTTCCGTGTTATACGGCGTGGTCCCTTGATTTACCTAATGATTTAAAAATAAAGATTAACTGTTTTAGTTCTCACACCAGTCACATGACTGACCTGGAGTTTATTGTTTCAACCTAAACTCTGGGTGCCCTTATTTCGACATGGGCAGCTAGTAGTTTCGGTTTTGCAGATTTATATTCACAGGATCCTGGTTTACAGCTGGAACGATATCCGGAAAGCTTTGTATCCGTATATTTCTTCTAGTTGTGTATTGTATTATTTTCCGCTGCTATGTATTTAAATGTAATTTAAATCTCTGATATTTCTGTGTAATATTTATTCATTAATACTCGGTATATTCTTGTAATCTGATGCATTGTTGTAATATACGATGAAATGTTCTTCTGTATGCATTCTGCTGTGGTTTGTTCTCGAACTATCCATCGCTTTCCTTTACGGGGAAGTTACGGGTCTTCTTAGTTGGTATCAGAGCTTTGGTTTACAAAGCTTAGAGAACAAGACACATTAGAACCATACGAAAGAATTCATCAGATATTGGATTAGTAATATCCAATGGGAATGACTCGTTAGAGATAGGATCAGTAGTATCCTAGAACGAGTGTGAAGAGTATATTTTTCAAATGAAAACAATTTTTGTTTTGAAAATTTAAATCAATTATTCGTATTTGATTATCTATTTTTATTGAGTTGGACAATCCAGTATATATAGATTTTGCGTATACGTCTGATCCGCGTGTATTCAAAGTTTTAATATATTGGATAGATATAGCATCACACTCTAGTCGCCCGAAGATGGTACTGATGATTGTCATGACATCATCAGTATTTATGTTCGTGTTTCGAAGGTGTGATTTTCTATATATTTCCATTAGGCTGGTGTGAGAACCCAAAACTTATATATAGCTAGAACACATTGTTGTGAATTGGCATCAAAAACAAGATTTTCAGTATATATATCAAAATTATGAATTTGAAACTCTAATTCACTAATTGATTGATGTTTGCGTTGCTTGTTTAGTTGTTTGATAAATTTTGAACCATTACGCCTAATTATATCAAATATTGAATTGTATTGGAATTTGGTCGCATCTGCTTGCATGCATATATGCTTATATTGAACAGGTCATAGCAAGGAGGCTAGAGCCAGAGAATAAAATTTGTTTGCCCGACAAATAGGTACATGTTTACTACATAATTTCCTGTTTTGTTTGGGTGATGATGATTTTGTGAGCCTATTGGCTAGCCGCTTGGCTTTTTCTTTTTCTTTTTGAGATCTGAAGGACCGGGGAAGCTATTTGAAATTCCCCGATGCTCCCGGTGCAGGGGAGGTTATGGCGAAATTTTTCAAAAATTTAGGGTGTTAGCCAAATTTTTGAAATTTTGAAAATTCTCAAAAACTAAAGAGTTGGAGATTGGAAGCCTGATCGATCGTAGAGTTGAATAATCAAACCACTTTCGACTTTGTTCCTTTTCGGGGACGAAAAGTTTTAAGTAGGGGAGATTGTAACAACCCGAAAATCTGGGCCAGTTTAAAATTTTTATTTTGGCCATTTTAGCGAAGTTTGAATATTCAAAATGAATTATTTTAAATAATATCGTCGAAAAATTTATTTTGAATAGAATTCGAACGAATATATTTATATACGTCGTCGTTAGAATATATAATAATTATATATAATTATAAAAGGAATAGAAAATGGCGCGGTAGTTCGATAATTCGATTTCAAACTTCAATTGAATGTACCGGGTGCAAATCAATCCGGATTTTAGTGAAACCAAAAACAATAGGATCTAATTGATGATATCTTGTCAACGAATCCGAAAAATCGAGATTTCATACTGAGAATCAAAAGATATGTCCAGTTGAAAATTCTGAATAGTCGCTATGGAATTCAGGCCCTTAAAAATGGACATTTTGCAAATGACCTCGGATTTCGACGAAACCACTTTTGTTGGGTCCGTGATGTCAAGTTATTGCTAGGATTCAAATTTCATAATTTTTCGAATCAATATGTGAGCGTGGCAAAGGAAAACGCGTTTGACCAGTTTCAGTTGATTTTAATCGACTGGAAAATGGCCATTTTTCTAACGGTCTCAGAATTCGACGAAACTTGTTTTGTTAGGACCGTATCATCAATACGAAGCTAGAAAATATTTTTCTGCAATTTTTAGAGTTAGTATGCGACCCCGGTAATTTGAAATGCGCGTTTAAATTCAATATAGTGATTTAAATGTAAATTTAACGGAAACTGATTGTAACAGCCGAATCAGCTGACGATACATATCCCATTGTGTTCAGAATGGGGGTAAAACACTATGGACGACAGGCGGTGGGCCTCGTTTCGAGGTCGTATGTGAAAGTCAACTCTTTAGGATAAAATAAATAATTAATAAATAAAAAAATAAAAAAAATATAATACCCTTCTCCCTATAACCTCTGGCCCCCCCCCCTTTTCTTCGATTTTCAGAATTAACCGATTGAAAAAAAAAAAGAGAAAACGAAGATCGAAGGAGGAGCAGGCGCGCCCCCTCCTTCCACTGGCGACCGATCGCCTCTTTCGCCCCCCCCCTCCGAAGGCGGCGCCGCCCCAGTCCCTTTCTCCTCCTCCCCCGCCTAAAACGCGCGAGACCCCCCCCCCCCCCAATCCTCCACCGCAACCCATCGCGAGGCAAAGCACCCAAACCCGCCACTCTGTTGAACCCCGCGCTCAGCACTCCCCCCCCCCGACCTTCGATGAAGCCGCACAGCCCCTGTAAGTTTATTTTTTCTTTTTTTACTTATTTATTTTATTTTTATTTTGTAGTAGTAATGTAAAAACTGATTTTTTAAAAGAAGTATATAAAAAATTGATTTTTGTTTTAGAAATATAAACTGATTTTTAAAGGAAATATATAAACTGATTTTTCTATGCATTTAAAACCTGATTTTGTTTAAGAGAAAAAGTTTTAAACTTTAAATAGAAAAAGGTTTGAAATTTAAAAGGAAAAAGTTTTAAATTAAAAATAGAAGGAGGTTAGAAATTTACAAACTAAAAATTCGATTTTTATATATTGAACTTTGAACTAAAAATTCGATTTTTATATATTGAATTTTGAACTAAAAATTCGATTTTTATATATTGAACTTTGAACTAAAAATTCGATTTTTATATATTGAATTTTGAACTAAAAATTCGATTTTTATATATTGAACTTTGAACTAAAAATTCGATTTTTATATATTGAACTTTGAACTAAAAATTCGATTTTTATATATTGAACTTTGAACTAAAAATTCGATTTTTATATATTGAACTTTGAACTAAAAATTCGATTTTTATATATTGAACTTTGAACTAAAAATTCGATTTTTATATATTGAACTTTGAACTAAAAATTCGATTTTTATAATTCGATTTTTATATATTGAACTTTGAAATAAAAATTCGATTTTTATATATTGAATAGCGAAGTAAAAATTCGATTTTTACATATGTAGTGAAAGCGGACAACGAAGGTGACAAAAATGCGATAGCGATGAAGATTTCTATCAATGAAGAGCCGTGGAGCTAGGATAGCTATATGTGAGAATTTCTCACCTTTCAATTTCATTTTCTATTTATATATATACTAGGATGCAGACGGTGCTTAGTAGCACCCGACACAATTGTCCACAGACCATGGACTTGTTTGTTTGGTTGCATAGATTAGTTGAATTATTTGTTTGGATTGAATTGTTTGGTGAGGTGAAATTGATTTGATTGATGTGTGAATGGCGTGGGCCTTCACTAGACCGGGGATAAGGCTAGGCCTTGTCCCGTTTCTAGTATCGTGCCGTTATGCCGCCGAAATTTTCTAAAATATGTTAGAAAATAAAAATATCATTTTATTGTATAAATGAATTGAATAGAAATTCATAGGTTGAAATAAAATGTTTTATCGTTAAAAATATAATTTTTAACGTGAATGTGAATAAATGAATAGTTATAAACAAATCGGCCGATTTGTTTGTATATACACTGATTTGACTGATATTGATTGGGTCGATAAATTTCACACATCGCCCAACTGCACAAATAAAATCTGTGTTTGATTGTTTGAAACCCCACACGGGTGTTGGGATGAAATTTGAAGTTCACTCATCCTGATTGATTAAATATGTCGATCGATTGATTGACAGGCTGTTATAAGCGTTAGATATCTATATTTGATGCTTATACAGTGTAGTGCACTTTGGTTGATGGTTGATTATTTTTCAATGCTATTATGCATGTGTTGTATGAAAATCCATATAATTAACTTTATATGGTAATTGATTGGGCCTCATTCCAGTTTTAGAATAGAAATATTTGAAATAGAAATATTCGAAATGGAATATTTGAAAATATCAATATATGAAGCCGTGTTGATTAGATTGACGCCATTTTGACGTGAACGATATTTATATCGATTTTATTCATTATAAAATGAATATTGAAAAGTAATCTCGGAATCGACGATTTCGAAATGAATTGAATTGAAAACGATTTCGAAATGAATTGAATTGAAAACGATTTCGAAATGAATTGAATTGAAAACGATTTCGAAATGAATTGAATTGAAAACGATTTCGAAATGAATTGAATTGAAAACGATTTCGAAATGAATTGAATTGAAAACGAATTCAAATGGAATTGAAAGCGAATTGAAATGAATTCAAATTGAATTGAAATTCGAATTGAATAGAAATGAATTTTAAAACGAATTTATAAAGAAGAATTCAATTTTGCTTTGAATTGAAATAGAAGTTGAAATAGAATTTGAAACGAATTTAAAACTATTTATATAATTCGTTTTAAATAGAAATCGACGAAATATATATTATATATATTATATATAATATAATGGCCTGAATAGAACGCGCCGCGTCGCGGCAGTTCGCGAATTTCGACCATTTATTTCGAACGGATATTACGGGAGATCCGACCGTCGGATTCTCCTAAAACCGGAACCGTTGGGTTCGTATCGAAAAGAGCTTTCTAACGAATATTAGAAATTAGAAATCTAACGGTTGGATTTGGAATTATGTCCAAATCAAATTCGAAAAAGGTCGCTGTAAGTGCAGTTCGATGGCCGTTGATGGAAATCGACTGTACGGGCCTTGATAAAATTATTAAAAATAGTAATAATTTATGTAAAATCATAAGAAATGATTTGTGAAGATTTGGGATGAAAAACTCCATATTTGAAAAGATAAAAATAGATTTTTATCGAAATGAACTAGTTTTGAACTAGAATTATAATTCTATTTATTTTTAAATAAATAAATTGAATTCGAAAAGGGTTTTGAAAATAACCAAAATTTCCAATGATTGCATTGGAGTGGATTGGAATCGAAATTGTCTTCGGAATATTTCGATGTTGGAATTCGTGATTATACAGGTGGTGTTATGGAAATTTGAAAGATATATTTTTATATCGTTATTTCCACTACGACATTTGTTGATCGTAGAATTTGATATTGAATATAGGCCGATATATTTTCTATTCAGAGCCTTGTGTTTAATATCGAATGTGATTTGGGTTTGTCGTGAATGGTGTCTTCACTAACACTGTTCTTGAACCCAGTTGAGAAAAGATTAAATCTTTTTATTTAGATTTAATGAAGTGTACCAATTAAATGATATTTAATTGGAATTGAATTGATATTGATTTTTGGGTTTATCGTGAACAGTGTTTTAAATAACACTTGTTCTTTAACCCGATAATTAATGAATGTGATTTTGGGTTTATCGTGAACCGTGTTTTAAATGACACTGATTCTTTAACCCAGTTCACGATTAAAACTGAGTGGAGTTTTAATGAATCTTTAATTAGATTGAAATGGTCGAAAATGGAGTATCACCAGTTTTGCTCCAGGCGATAGTTAAATCTTTAATTAGATTTGAACGTGAAATGGTAATTGAATTTACCGATAACACCGTGGTGTTAAATATGAAGTATTACCAGTTTTACTTCATGGGATGAATAGGTTGGGATTGGGAAATTAAAACAAATGATTACTTCGGTAAGGTTCGCTAATCCCGACTAGTTTGAATTGATATTCAAAAGTAGATTAAAGCATAAATTCAAGAATTTATCTTTGATAAAATTAATGGGAACCCTTCTCTATGAATGCGAAATTTAGAAACTAACTGTCGGTTAGCCAAGCAGAATGGTTTTCTGGATATTGATCTGATGTTGGTTTCGGCCTTCGGGGTTAATATTTGGGGAATTATTCTTTTGATTAATTTACGGTTAGTGATTAATGAATTGGAATGAGGCGTATGTTGTGTTTGTGTAACACTTTTATAATATATACGCGAGTTATTCGGAAAGACCGGGTTTATCCCATTCTGAATAACTGATACGACGATAAGTCGAAGATGAAGACGATGGTCGAAGACCGGAGGTCTTCACGTCGTTTGGGGTAATTACTGATGATCTTGATTGGGCTGTACACCCAAGAAGATGGAAACAGTTAGTGATCGTCCAGACGTACTTGGAGATCGATGGATATGCGGGGTACTAGGTGCCTCCGGTTTCGTTCAGACCCAGGACGGACTTGTAAATGGACTGTGTGTCTGACATCGGATTTCATTCTGTGTGACTGATATCGGTTGCATAGGATGGTTTGCCTGTGTGGCATGCTAAGATGCAAATGATCAAGGCTTCTGTTGAAAAGCAAAGTCTTGTGGTGATGATCAAAGCACGGCCTTTGTGGCGTAGCTTTGTGTAACGTTTACCTCGCGTGTTTCACACCCGGTATGAACCAAAAACGGGAGAGGACGTCAGGGAGGGCATGTGTTTCTTTCTAGCTAAAAAGTGGCGTCAGTGGTTTTACACGCCCTGACGAGTTTGACTTATGTGGTTGTTGCTGTTGCGAGGCGCCTCGGATTGATCGGTCGTTCTCGAACCGATGGAGTCATTTAGTTGGCTCGTTTACGCCCCATAGGGCGGGGAAATGCATGTTCAGGCATTTTAATCCACTCCGTGTGGACCGGCCCTGACGATCCAAGGGTCACTCGAGCTCTGATCCTGAGGGGCGGGCTAGAGCGTCTCGAATCGGTGGAGGACTATCTTTTGCCTCGGTTCATAGATGGAAATCCAATTTCCAAATACGTGACATTTGCGGTTTTATTTGTAAACCTATATATGGCGACATGATATATGGTACCCATGCCGCCTATGATTGATACTTATGATTTGAAGTTGTTATATACACTATGCACTTATAATAGTATCAAATGATTTGTTTTAAACGTATCAAGCATTCTTTGGCTGTTATAAGGGAAAACCCTATCCCCCGGCTTGCGTTGCATTGTGTGATAGGACCTGGGTCTTATAACAGCTTCATCTTCTTTATTTAGCATTGCGCTGTTGTTTTATGCACTGGTATTCTTGGGAGGAAACCCGTTCCGTGTTATACGGCGTGGTCCCTTGATTTACCTAATGATTTAAAAATAAAGATTAACTGTTTTAGTTCTCACACCAGTCACATGACTGACCTGGAGTTTATTGTTTCAACCTAAACT
This sequence comes from Allium sativum, assembly GCA_030737875.1. Taxonomy (NCBI): domain Eukaryota; kingdom Viridiplantae; phylum Streptophyta; class Magnoliopsida; order Asparagales; family Amaryllidaceae; genus Allium; species Allium sativum. The sequence goes on along the minus strand of CM060915.1, from coordinate 40,321,615 downwards.
CTGGGTGCCCTTATTTCGACACGGGCAGCTAGTAGTTTCGGTTTTGCAGATTTATATTCACAGGATCCTGGTTTACAGCTGGAACGATATCCGGAAAGCTTTGTATCCGTATATTTCTTCTAGTTGTGTATTGTATTATTTTCCGCTGCTATGTATTTAAATGTAATTTAAATCTCTGATATTTCTGTGTAATATTTATTCATTAATACTCGGTATATTCTTGTAATCTGATGCATTGTTGTAATATACGATGAAATGTTCTTTTGTATGCGTTCTGCTGTGGTTTGTTCTCGAACTATCTGTCGCTTTCCTTTACGGGGAAGTTACGGGTCTTCTCACGGAGGTAAGAGGTCGGGTCGGATCGGAGCTGGGGTGCCTGGTCGGATCGGAGCGCAGCAGGCAGTTCGGGTCGGTTCAGATTGGGGGAATGCACTGCTTCTGAGTCTCCTACCCGGATCGGATCGGAGCTCTCCCCCTGATGGCGGCTCGAATTTCCTGCATTGATTCTTCCTGCTGCTGAACTCTGCCCCCGAGACCTTGTTACAACAGCATTTTGCTGATCTTCGCCAGCTCCATTTCCTCGAAAAGACTGAACTTCCTTGCCTTTTCCTTTGGCCATGAGTTTTTGACAATTACTTCAACGAATGTAAGAAAGCGGAGAAACTTAAGGATTCACTTCTTTGAACTCGACGGTCCAAAAAGTAGAAAGAGATCCCGGAAAATAAAGAATTTAGATGAGGATTCTCAGTGAAAGCACCAAAATGTTAGACCCAAAAGTGGTTCTAACACCCAAATTGATTTGAAACAAGATAAAATGAGATAGAAATAAAAATGAACACACAAGATTTATAGTGGTTCGGCGAACAAATGCCTACGTCCACTTATTCTTTACTATATTCAATAATTCAGTTGCAAATACAATGATAGATCCACTCACAACTCACTTTTGTTCACTCAATTGAAATAAACAAGAAATAAAAGATGATTTGGATTTTCCGGGAGTAATGGAGTTCGGATGTTGGAGGTGATTGAATTCTTTAAGTGCTGAAAAAAGATCCTTCTCTTTGTCTCCAGATGGGGTATTTATAGATGTGAATTTGCCTGAGATTCAATCCGGGTCGGACCACGTGTTATCCATCGCACTCTCTTCGGGTTCGGATGAACTATCAAGCTGACAACACATCAAAGAGATGAACGTTAGGGGTAGGAATCAGTCATAGCCGGTTCGGTTTTCCAGGCGATATTACAGGAGATTAACCTGGATCATGGGTGCGGGTCGGAGGCGTGCAGGTTGGGGGTTCGGATCGGAATACCCGATCCGAACCGGAGTGGCTTGGACGTCTCTCCTTCTCTAACCTACTCCGCTCCGCTCCAGCGTCGTGGCAAGCAGATGGCTTTCCGATCCATTTGAGGTTTATTTGCCTTCCGATCCGATTGGATATGCTTTGCCAATCTGTCCAGTAAGAGACAACCGATCCGAACAGGGAACTCTATCCGATCCGAACCAATATGCTGCTATCAATCTGAATTGTGGTGTTTTCTTCCAATCCGAACCGAAGTCTTATAACTTAAAATACTCTTCAATGGTTGGTTTCTTGACTTTGTGTTGCCTAGTTCACAAAGTAGGCTAACACTCCGGTTTCGTTCAGACCTAGAATGAACTTGTGAATGGATTGTATGTTTGACATTATGCTTCATGATATATTTGTTGATCTCTTATGCATATATATCTATTTAGTGGCGGAGAACTTATTCTCTTGCTTAACACCCTTCTCTGAGATGTACGAGCTTAGAGGTTATATATTGGTGAAAATCAATGGTATAGTATGGATTGACAATGTGGCACACTGAGCTGCAATGATCAAGGCTTTTGTTGAAAAGCATGGTCTTATGGATGATGATCAAAGCATTTCTTTTATTAGCATAACTTTGTGTATAGCATTAATTCATGAGCCTCACACCCCAGTATGAGACAAAAACGGGATAAGGGACACAAGGAGTGCATACGTTTCTTTCTAGCTAGAGGTAGTGCCATGGTACAGAGCTCAGGCATTTTTACTTATGTGGATGACGGATGGCGAGGCGCCTTAGATATGTTTGGTCGACAATGGCCATTTTTGGAGGTCCGATGGGACCGGAAAACATATTGTTTAGGAATAACCAGTCCATAAATGTTAGGTGTAAACCGGCCCTGTAGGATCCAAGGGTTGCCCATAGGTGTGATCGTGGGTCATCTTGCTAGAGGAGATCCGAATCGGTAAGGAGACCATCCCTTGCCTTAACTCATGATGGAGATCCAATTTCCAATATGCGACTTTTTCGATTTTAGTTGTATATTATCGGCGACATAGTAGGATGGGGTATTATGCTGTCTATGATTAATACATTTATATGTGAAGTTGTTATTAACACAATGCACTTATAGTAATATCAAAATGGTTTATTTTAAAACGTACTAAGAATGTTTGACTATTATAAGGTAAAACTCTATCCTCTGGTTTGTGTTGCATTGTGTGATGGGACCTGAGTCTTATAATTGCTTCATTTTCCAAAAAGCATTGCGTTGTTTTATGTTTTAAACTAGTGTTCGTGTGGAGTAAATCCGTTCTGTGTCATACGACGTGGTCCCATGATTTACCTTGTTTTCAAAGTAAAGCATTAATTACTATTTTAGTTCTCACACCACTCCCATGACTGAATCGAAGTTTATTGTTTCCACCTAAACTCTGGGTGCCCATATTTTCCACACGGTAACTTGTAGTTTTGGTTTTCACAGATATTTCTTTTCACATGATCCTGGATTATGGCTGGAGCTATATTCGGAATGCTTTGTATCTATTTATTTCTTTCAGTTGTGGAAGTTGATGTTTTCCACTGCACATTATATTTATGTGTATATATTTCTGCCGTTTTGTAAATGATATTTTCCGCTGTATATTATTTATTTGAACTCTGATATCTCTGATGTAAATTGTGGTAATAGCAATGAAATGTTCTCCTGTTTGTGTTCTGATGCATCATGTTCTTGTGCAATCTGCGTTCTCCTTCGGTCTAAGCCGGATGGGGATTTTGGGTCTTTTCAATCGACTCCGTTTGTATCATAAGTGTGAAACCACACTTAATTGCATAAGATAAATTCAGCCAATAGTTCAATTATTACAATAAATGTTGGAAACGATTGAAGGTGGTGCGGAGCATGTGAGGCAAAGAAGAAAATATGTAAATGTTTTTCAGAAGTCAAAAAGAGTAATAGGAATAAAGAACAAGAAATAATAAAATGCAAACCAAGAAATGCAAAAAGTTGAAAAATGCACATGACAAAAGTTGAAGTTATGTTTTTGTTAAGTTTAGCCTGTACATTGTTGGAACTATATCAGCCCATCCATCAATATTATTACCTAAATTATGCACTTTGTCTTACATTGTCATCATTTAACAGTGTTCAATACGATAACATTATAATATTCATGTTATGGAATTAATATTCGTTAGTTCTATTATCAGTGATACTTCTACTATTATCACCTTATATTCCTAATATTTTTTAATTACAATGGCATCAATAATTTAGATTGGTTAACTAAAGTGATAGCGGATAGATTGATTTATTTTAGACTGCTAAAAATATCATTAACAATTGAAATAAAATGCCATAATAATATATTCAATGTATGTACAGAAACTTAGAACTCAAGTAGTAATATACGTACAAAAATATAGAGGTCATTTAATACATGAAGACTAATAAATATCAACCGAGCAGTAATAACTTTAGGAATATGATGCCATATAATTTAGTTAGTTAAGGACAATTAAAATAAAAATCTATTTAATGTTAAATATCTATCATGGCTAGTTTGGTCTTATATTTAGAACATTGCATGTCGTTCAAGTATCTATTTTGTATAATAAAGAAGATTAAGGATTTCATTATTTATCCGATATGGAAGGGCTGACCTTTTGTATTCATAGACAATTATAATGGATGGTACAATTGATTCCTATATTTTTCATGTTTAAAATAATTATTGACCAACATGAGAATATGGGACATTTATGCAAATTAGTTACATTTCCTATTATTTCAAACTTGCTTTTATTCTCTACTTCTGTAATCACTATGCATTAACTTAGTAGTTTGATTTATTGATGTGCATATACATGATATACTTCATCATACCTTCCTACTTGGTACTAAAGTTTACCTTGAATATTTTCAAGCCTTTACGTTGGTTTCATTTTAATTTTAAAAACTGCAAAAACATAAGGATTCAATCAAACTAGTACTAAAGCGAATGAGGGAAGGTACAAAATACTGCTAAACGACAACTTCAAGTTGTCATATATAAAAATTTATGTTGTGAGCAAAATTTATATCATCTCATCTAGTTTATCAAAGATATGACTAGGTACACATATAACATGTGAAAAAGTAAGAAGAAAAAAATTATTACCACTCAAATCCCTAATATATGTTTGTGCTCTCTATTCGTTTCTTTTGTTTACAACAGTTGCTTCCTATGCATGTGCTAACCTAGAACGTTGAGATTGACGTTGTCTTTCTCTTTGTTAGTATTCCATTGCAAACCAAACGAAAAATAAACATATAACAACTAATGATAGTAGTAGCTGACGTTGCACGGAAGATGCTAATAGGAGGAAGGTAGAGGAACAGAAAATGGTAGCAAGAATAGGAAGAGTGAGACGGTAAGTATGTATGTGTATATATGTACATATATCTGTTGTGCGAAAAGGTTGCACAAATGCTGAAGCCAATAAACAAAATCTAGTTCCAAGTGAACATGATCTAATTAGATAACATTTATTCTATTACATCAAACAAATCGTAAATAATTATAATGCAGAAAAAAAGAGACGTACAATATTTATACTGGTTCCACTACCATAAAGATTGTGTATGTTCAGTTCAAAGGAGAGAGATTTTATTGCACATGAGAGAATTACTAGAGATTGCAAAATAAGAGTTTACATATTCCAACATAAAATTAGACTTAACAAGAAGAGACACCCCATTTGGGGATCGCTGGCTCCATGCAAGGATGGGTTAACAGTAAAGTCTACTCCTCAATATATGACCAATGAAATATATGTGAACCATCAATCAAATTACCAAGATATGGTAAGAAAAAATGAAGGCAAATTGCAGAGGAAACAAGTGGCGCAAAAATAGCAAGTAAATCAATCATTCCCTTCCTTTGCAAAGATGGCAGAAAATAATCTCTGCATTTATTTCTTTGCCATCTCATGCAAATTCAATCAATAATTATTCGTTCCATATTAAAAATATTTTCTTTCCATTTGCATATGTGTTTCCATCTATTTTTTATTTTGTATAACCAAATTTAACACTCTACCTTGATGCAAAATCACATATCTTCAACATCCCACCTCTAGTCAAATTCACTTATCAACATAAAGCTCTTCAAAAAGAACTCCACCTTAAACCAAAATCTCATGGTGAGATAGAAACAAAAAATGAATATTTATCTAATGGGTTCCAGCAAAGCTACCCCCATCACACCTTGTTAACGAGCTCAGATTATGTCCCCGCCCACTAACAAAATGTTGCAAATATCTGTAATGTCCCGTACTTTAGCGATATAATAATTAATTTATTTAATTATTTAAATAGTGATTTAGAGATTTAAATGGCCGTTTAATTAAATTATATTGAATACTTAATTAAATTAAATAATAGAATAATTTATTTCTAAAATAGTCGGAAATAGTGAATTGACGATATTGTGTGAACTGGACAATTTAAAATATATAATTCAGTTTAGAATTTGAATTATAATAACAAATATATTATTTAAACGAAGTTTGAACGTATAATTATAATCGAGCTCGAAATGGCGCTGCAGTTCGTAATTTGGCGATTCGAACTTTAAACGAATATACAGAAGCCGTTTTAAGTCGGATTTCTATGAAACAAGAAACGTTAGGAGCTGGTGAAGTATATATTTCTGATGGAAGAGAAACATCGGGATTTCGTCGTGTAGATTTTGAGTTATGTCCAAATCAAATTTTCGAATAGTCGCTATGTAATCGTTTATCAACCATAACGATATATTTAATTATAATTTAATATTGGCCTCGAATTTAGAAAAGCCCTTTGAGACGTAGTGATAATTCAATTTTTAGAATTTTACTGTAACTTTTAATTAATTAAATACACAACTTTTTATTTGGAGTATTTTGCACCCTTAACCAACATTTTTGGGTTTCACAATATAAGTTAATCTACCAATATTATTATATTTTCAGGAACGTGGAACTGAGCTCGATACAACGATATCTTGATTTCTGTACGTACGTGAATGGAATTTAGGTAACATGGTATTTTGAAAAAAAACAAACTCTAAATACACTAACATTCTCCCTAAGGCCTAAACAAAGCCACGCATCAGCCTTTCTCAGCCATAAAAAATGAAAACGTGGAAACCCTTTCTCCACAAACTAACCAACCCCGTACCCTATAAATGACTTACTTTCCCAAACCCTTATAACGTCTTCTGTAAATCAAAGAAAACATAGCCGCCACAAAACATAATTCTTCAAACCGAACTCCTTTACACCCACATAAACGCAAGCATCAAAGAGAGGATCGAGTGAAACAAATGAAGGTCAGAGTTTGCGGTTTGCACTTTTCATTTTGGGAGGAGTGATGTTATCGAGTTCATGTAGATGGCCGGATTTGTAGAAACGGGTATGGGGATGCGAATGGATCTAAGCATATGAGTAGTCAGTGCGGATACTTAGGACATACGGGTGTTATTGTATGGTGTAACAACCCAGAAAATCTAAACCAGTTTAAAAAATTTAAATTGGCTAAAATAGTGGATTTTAAATATTTAAAATAAATATTTTAAATGATAACGATGAAAAGTATGTTTGAATCGATGTTTGAAAATTAATATAATTAATTTTAATTATAAACATGGCCTGAAATAGCGCCGCGGTTTCAAAATTTTAATTCAAACTTTAACTGACCGTACCGGGTGCACAATAAAACGGATTTGAGTGAAACTAAAAATATTTAAATCTGTTAATGACTATCTTTCTAACGAATCTGATAAATCGAAGTTTCATAGCGGAAATCAAAAGTTATGGCCAAATGAATTTTCAGAAAGGTCGCTATAGAGAATATATGCCCTTGAAAATAGACATTTTGCATACGACCTCAGAATTCGATGAAACCACTTTTGTTGGATCCGGGATGTCAAATTATTGCTAGGTTTCAAATTTCATAATTTTTGAAGTTAATATGTGAGTGTGGCAAAGGAAAATGTGTTTTGGTCAATTATAGTTAAATTGGATCGACCAGAAAATGGCCATTTTTCAAACGGTCTCAGAATTCGACGAAACTGGTTTTGTTGGGACCGTATCATCAAAACATAGCTAGATTTATTTTTTGGGAATTTTTAGAATCAGTATGTGGCCCTGACATATTGAAATGTACGTTCAAATTAAATATTGAATGTTTTATATTTTAATTTGAAGCAAAACTGACTGAAACAGTCGATTGGGCCTTCGAAACGTATCCCATTGTGTTCGGAATAGAGGTATTTAGCTAGTGGCGACAGTCGTTGGGTTTGGATTGGAGTTCGGATGTGAAAATACCTATAGAATTTTAAATATATAGATGGGCCCATAGGATTTTTATAAAATATTAATTCATTTTCAAATTAATTTCTCTCTCCCTGACTATCCTTCCAGCGCATGACGGAAAAGGCCTCACCACCTTCTCTCCTCCGTTCCTCCTCCTACACGCAGAAGTAGGTATAGGCCCTTTGGAGCTTTTTGAAGAGCTCGAGACGAGCTTCAAATCCATACCGAGTTTGGGTTTTTTCGTCACGTGGGGAGGGAGATCTGGAGCTCGAAAGTCAGCGCCTTAAGACCGCCGTCGTACCCTCCTCCGACCGTCAAACTGACCAACTCCCCCCGGCGCCTGAGCGCCACTCCTCCCCCTTCGACACTGCATAGCCCGATCCTCTTCAAGCTTCGCGGATTTCGAGTAAAATCAATACCTAGTTTCGAACCATTTCAGAGAGGTAACGGCTGATATTATTTAAACTGTTTAATAGCACTTTAAAGCGCTAAGGTTTTTGATTTCATTGTAAAAATCATATCCTTTTCATTTGTTGTCGAAATTCAGTGAAACAAGAGACACCGGGACCTTGAGGACGTCTTCTACATTTTAGAAGAGACCGCATATTTTTCTGAGCCTTCTGCAATTTTTGGTGGAGTGGAACCCCATGTGAGATTTTTGTGTTATAAACGATATGGAAACGACGATGTATAAATTATATAGTCGATGTATGAGTTATATAAGCGTTGTACACCTCATGTATAAGCGTTGTATAAGTTGTATGTTCGATGTATAAGTTATATATGCGTTGTAAAATTTATATATGCAATAAAATGACATTGAAATGAATTGAAGTGAATTGAAATATATTTATATACGAATATATATATATATATACACTCTCCTTGTCCACAAACCATGGACGATATTTATTGGTTGTGATATTGTTTGGATTATTTGGTTGATGTGAAATTTGGTGAATAATGCGAATGGTTGATAGAATTATTTGTGGTTGAGAATGATTGATTGTGGTTGAAAAATACCCATTTGCAGTTGAAAACAAAATTAGAATAGGTTGTGGAAATGAAAGAAAAACATGCTCGCCTGCGTGCGAATTAGATGCATGAATCCCCATTGTCAAAAACCGCAGGATTTTAAGGTAGAGCGAGGAGCCGTACATCGATACGGTCCCGGTTTTAACTACCCTGCCGTTATGCTGCCGAAATTTTCAATAATATTCATGTGTTAGAATTATTTTCATTTCTTGAAATAACATTCATGTGTTGAATAGAAATTCATTCGTTGAATAGAAATTCATGAGTTGAATGGTATTCATGTTTTAAATAAATTGTTTTATAATAAAAATCACATTTTTATCACCTGTTTGAACTATATAAAATAACCGTGTTTTGAAATAAATTGTTTTATAATAAAAATCACATTTTTATCACCTGTTTGAACTATATACAATAATCATGTTTTGAAATAAATTGTTTATAATAAAAATTACATTTTTATTATATATATGAATTGTTAAAAATAGTAATGTGTTGAAATAAATATCTGTTGGATAAAAATATCATTTTTATCAAATGTATGAAATGAATATGGTTTTGAAACCGAAGAATCGATTATATTTATATATATATATATAATTAAAATAAATCGAATAGCGATGCTGCAGTTCGTATTTTGAAACCGTGATTTCAAACGATGATTGCGGGAGATCCGACCATCGGATTTTCCTGAAACTACAACCATTGGGTTCGCCTTGGAAATATCTTTCCAACGGAACCAACTTTGTAAAGATCCAACAGTTGGATTGTCTGGAATGTTTAATTCAAATCTGAAGAAAAACAGCGCTAGAATCGATTATATATATATATATATATATATATATATATATAATTAAAATAATCGAATAACGAGGCTGCAGTTCGATATTTGAAATTGAAACTTCAAATGATTATTGCGGGAGATCCGACCGTCGGATTTTTCCCAAAACTGGAACCGTTGGATTCGTTTTGAAAAGATCTTTCTAATGATATAAAATTTGTGAAGATCTAATGGTTAGATTTTCAGATTTATGTAAATCAAATATGAAGAAAAACAGCGCCACGGCCGTGTTATGGCCTGAAGCATCATTTGAAAAAATTGGCTATTTTTAAATAAATAAAAATAGCGATAAATCGTGATAAAATATTATAAAAGATATGGAATGAAAATAAACAGAATTTGCTCGGTTTATGCGATATTTGATGGTTGAATGTGTTGGGCGTGAAAATTATATTAAAGAACAGAATAATTGATGTCAAATAATTTAACCATTGAAATGAATTGATTTGAAATTCTAAATATACGTGAATTATTTGAAAAGGCCGAGTTAATTCTCATTTCAAATAATTGATCGACGATTTAAAGTCGAAGAGATGAAGACGGTGCAAGACCAATGATCTTCCCGTCGAATGGAGGGGTGCTACTGATGCTCATGATGGGAGTAGCTACCTTGAAGGGGCTGAAGTAGTAGCCGTCCGGACGTACATGGTGATTGTACGGATATGCGAGGAATAAAGACCCTCTGGTTTCGTTCAGACCTAGAACGGACTTGTAAATAGACTGTGTGTCTGACATTGGATTTCATTCTGTGTGATTGATAAACGTCAGTTGCATGGCGTGAATTGCCTGTGTGGCATGCTGAGATGTAACGATCAAAGCTTTTGCTGAAAACAGAGCTTTGTGTTGGACGATCAAAGCAACGCCTATGTGGCATAGCTTTGTGTATAACGTTAATTCGCGAGCCTCACGCTCCGGTATGGACCAAAAACGATAGAAAAACTTCAGGGAGGACTTGCGTTTCCTTCTAGCTATGGTGGTGTTAGTGACCTACCAGCCCTGACATTTATATTACTTTCACCTGTGTGGTTGTTGCTGTTGCGAGGCGCCTCGGTTATATTGGTCGATCTGGGACCGATGGAGTCATTCGTTGGCTCATTTACGCCCCAAAGGGCAGGGAAACGCAGTGTTCAGGCATTTTAATCCACATCATTGGACCAGCCCTGATGATCCAAGGCTTGCCTGCGCGCTCGCTTGAGACACGGGCTAGAGCGTCTCGAAGCAGTGAGGACGATCCCTGGCCTCGGTTCATGACGGAAATCCAATTTCCAAATACGACGTCGTGCGATTTTGATTGTATACCTATATATGGCGACATAGTGGTATGGGGCATTAATGCCGCCTATGATTGATAGTTATGATTCAAATTGTTTTTGAAACATATAAACAATAATAATAATATCAAAGGATTTGTTTTGTTCGTATCAAGCATATTTTGGCCATTATAAGGTAAAACTCTATCCTCTGGTTTATGTTGCATTGTGTGATGGGAACTGAGTCTTAAAATGGCTTCATTTTTATGAAAAGCATTGCGATGTTTAAATGATTTACTTGTTTTAAAGCACTGGTAATCACTGGAGTAAACCCGTTCCGCGAAAGTGGCGTGGTCCTGTGATTTGCCATAATTGTAAAAGATGTTAAGTAGATTTCTCATACCATTCCCATGACTGACTCGCAGTTTGTTTCACTTGCAAACTCGGGTGCCCCATTTTCTACACAGGCAGCCTTGTATTCAGGTTTTAGCAGGCTCTTTCTGGATAGTTGGAGCTGAAGATGGATTCTATCATTTATCTCTTTTTATGCTGTTCAGCTCCTATTGTACATATTATGTTGTTTTCCGCTGTAGACATTTATGTATAGCTGAACTGTATTTGTACTAAGTATGATTCTGTATACTGTGTAACTATGATGTTTATTATATCCAGTTTATTTCGTTGTACATTATCCAGTGTATTTATTTATTTCTGTTTTGTTGTTATCTGTTTATGTGTTATATTCCAAAGATTACCCTTGCCTTCGTGTTACGGGGTTTGGGTCATCACAAACGTGGTATCAGAGCTCTGTTTAAGCTTAGTTCTGAGATATAACATATGAACGAGCTCGTCGGAAA